>CM075007.1:25375961-25416774 GCA_037576675.1 Pangasius sanitwongsei | reverse complement strand
CCTCAAATTAAAGCTGACAGTCTGCAGTTAAAGCACATCTTGTTCGTTTCATTTGAAATCCATTGTGGTGGTGTATAAAGCCAAAAATGTTAGAATTGTGTCGATGTCCCAATATTTATGGACCTGACTGTATATATATAAAAAAAAGTCGAGCTTTCTGAATTAACAGGAAACTTCCTACTGATATTTCATTTGGTATGCATGTGTAAACTAGGGGTAGAACGGTTTGGATTTGGATTCATGCATAAATTTTAAAAGGCAACAATCAAACAATCATAAATCAATTATTATCAATTATAATTGATTACATATAAATTAACAAAAAAGGACAGTTAACCGGTGTGTAAAAATAATTAATAGTATTAAACTGATGTGCTAATAATTTAAAATCCTAGCGAGATGATTTACCCGTACCTCTGACAAAAGCAGTCCTTCTCTAGGCCATTGTCATTTGCTACTTAGCAGTAGACCTAGCCCGGATTCTGAACAAAGTTATTCACATATCGATCGGCAGATACTAAACTGTATTGTGCTATATTGTAAAAGATTCAATGTCTTGGTCAGATATCTAATCGTTGCCTTAAGAATTGAAATCATATTGTATAGTGTGGAAGCCTGAGGGGTAAGTCCCTAGTTTAAACATAATGTGTTACTCGTTAAGAATTCCACTGCCTGCTGCGCTACACACATCAGCCGAAGCAATCTGGTTTACGGCATAACAATTATTACTAATCAGGTTAATTAGTATGCATGGACAACTTTTCAGAATGGCAAACATTCAGGTACGTGGAAACACTGAAAAAGGTAAGCAAAATAAAGTGCAGCGCAAAGCCATTATATAATTCTACCGCTAGTACAATATGTACAATCCATTACCTTGCAGCTAAACAGAGAGTGAAATTAAAGATGCTAGGCAGACACAATTAATGTAAAATACTACTTATGACGCAAGTAAAATGACTGGCTGCCTATTTGTGAAGGGCGCAAGCATGATGTGCTACATTTGGATCTTTGGAACATTTGGAAGATGATAATCATGTAGCTAACTGCTCGCCATACGTTATTACATTACGTTAGCAAACACTTTTTAGGTTTCAAAAAATTACATTAAAATCTCTGTATTCAAAAAAACCATCCTGTAATATCCCACACGTCTAATTTCACCGGATTCGCTGGTGTTCGCTGTTCCGAGTGTCCGTGAAAAGAAACGTAATAAACCCATTACAAAAGCACTCGCAGAAATAATGGATTTCAAAACACACTCGAACTAATGACCAACAGAATCCTGTGTGACTGTGATGACAGCCTCACCATGCTGTAATTCATTATCGGTCATTATTTGTGGTTACCTGACAGGACTCTTTTGATGTCGCAGTCACAGCATGCACAAGCAGCTCATGATGAATTATATGAGGTGAAAATTACTACGCATGTTACGTCTTCGACAGACCTAGCACCTGCCAGCATCGTTATCTGTTAAAACTAAACACATGCATTCAGTCATTTTATTCATGAGGTGATTACAGTTTATAGGCTGTACTATGCAGGACACTCTGGGCTCTAAACAGTCTTTGCAAACCCATTTTTTATTCCTACATGAAATTCCAAGTATTGATTTTTATGCACTCAGGTCCAAAAGGCCAATGTGCAAGCAAGAAACGTTTCGATCAGTTATCAAAAATGAGTACGACTCCACCAAGTCCAAACAGTGAGCTCGCTTTAACTGAAAGCAGCAAGATGAAACACGTCACACGTCAATATCAGCTGTTTAAAGACCACGTTAATATTGTGCGTTAGGAGTGCACGTGTTACCACCTGGAAATATATAACAGGAACAGGAGGTTACCAAAAGGTTGGAAAAGGATCAGGTGATGTTTTTCCAGTTGTCAGCTGTCCAGTTTCGGTGAACCTGTGCCCACTACAGCCCCAGATTCCTGTTCCTGGCTGCCAGGTGTGGAACCTGATGTGGTCTTCTGTAGCCCATCCACCTCAGGGTTTGATATTTTCTGTGTTCTGAGATGCTTTTCTGCTCACCACAGTTGGAATGAGTGGTTATTTGAGTTACTGTAGCCTTCCTGAACCAGCCTGGCCATTTTATATATTTTATCTCCAGCCTTTTAGCTAATGCGCTTGGGTCTTTATCAGCTAACGTTCATAGTCATGCCAGGGACCGTGGCGTTATTTTTTGACTCTGGGTTCAAATTTGACAATAAATTATCTCAGTGATAAACAGTAGTTTCTTCCAGCTCAGAATGATCACTAAGCTCAAAGGGATCCTTTCCTTTAAAGATCTGGAGGTACTGATGCACGCTTTTATCTCTTCTCATCTTGCCTATTGCAACTCCCTTTATATGGGAGTTTAGTCAGTCCTCTCTCGCTCGTTTGCAGCGGGTTCAGAATGCTGCTGCCAGGCTCCTGACTGAACCAGTCCTGGCTTCCCTCCAACGGCCACCCGTCAGATTTACAATCCAGTACGAGATTATTATTTGTTTTTAATGCCCTTCACAGGTTGGCCCCGAGCTATGTCTTGGACCTTGTTTGCCCACAGTCCTCCTCCAGAATGGTCCTCTGGTCAGCTATTTTTTAACTGTTCCTTGGTCTCGTTTAAGGCGTAAGGGTGACCGGGGCTTTTCTGCTCCTCCGCTACGGAATAGCCTTCCCTTTTGTGTACTAAAACCTCCAGCTCGATGGAGATTTTTAAATCCACCTTGAAAACATGTTTATTCTCTCAAGCTTTTTTGAGGTGCCATTGGTCCATCGAGTAGTGCTGGTAAGTTTACATTTTAGTTCTCTTATTTTATTTTAGTCTATTTACAATTTTAGAACAAATTTGTTCTGCTTATTTTTAGTTCTGTGTTTTATTCTCTTTTAATCTTATTTTATTAGCCTATTCTCTCGTTGTGTGTGTTTATTAGCTTTTATCTTGTCTTATTGTGTTAGGTAATTTTATTCAGTGTTATCCCTGTATAATTGTTTGTTAAGTTATTAATTCTATTGTACAGCACTTTGGCAGCCCTTGTGGTGTTTTAAATGTGCTTTATAAATACAGTTGACTCGACTCTCTCATGAACAAGGTGTTTCCGCCCACAGAACTGCCGCTCAATTTTTGTTTTTCGCACCATTCTGTGTAAACTCTAGAGACCGTTGTGTGTGTGAAGTTTCTGAAACACTCGAACCAGTCCATCTGGCACAAACAACCATGCCACGGTCGTACAATGTGATCATGCTTTTTTCCTCATTCTGAGATTTTATGTGAACATTAGTTGAAGCTCTTGACCTGTATCTGCATAATTTTATGCACTGCTGCCATGCGACTGGCTAAATGGATAACTCCATGCATGAACAGGCGCTCCTTGTGAAGTTACATCACATTTTGAAGGGAAAAAAAGCAAACAGTACCTCAGAGGATAATATTTAGATATGTTTTAGGTTCACAGGTGAATTTCTCAAACTAGAAACAATCTCAAGTTAAAATAATGTAATAATAAATAATAGTTAAAATATACGCAATATTTTTTTATTAGTTTTTAATGAATGATAGTAGTATGCTAAAGCAAGAAGCCACGAGAGGGGGTACATTACAGTGACTATCACAGGTAAGGGTGTTCTTACGGACAGGTACTTTCTAGGTACTTTTAATACGGCGAGGACAAAAACCTCCAGCATTCAATAAATTGTTTAAATTATTATTAATAATATTTGCAGTAAACAATTCTTCCGCCATGCAATGAAGTCTGTTAACGGTAAGCTTTAGTTGCTAAGCAACAGGACAGACAAAGATTAGGGTATTCTATGTGTAGCGTTTCTATTGGTTTCAAACATGGAGCATCAGTACAGAATTAAACCGATGAGGTCACTGGCGTGTGCGCTATAAGCCGCTGAACACGGCTCAGCCAATAAGATTTTAGAACGGAAACCGATTTATAATCAGACATTTGGCCGACTAGTGTGGAAGCAGACACCTGAGGCTTTCTGTGTGTGTGTGTGTGTGTGTGTGTGAGATCAGTGTAAGTGGTATTTAGGAGGTAAGTGTTAGTATGAGGGTAAAATGGATGTGTGCTTACGCTGTGCTGGCTCTCAATCTCCTCGTGTTTGAGCTGTAGGGCCTGTGACGCCCGGATCGAGTCTCCGATTCCCCACTGAGTGCGGAGCTGCTCTGTGCCAGGACCCTCCAGCCAGTTCACCACCTACACACACAGACACAGACACACACACACACACACACACACACACAATGACAACAAAAAAGCAGTGTCACAATACCGCTGAGGACCTCACAGTGACTCATGTAATGTGTCTACACAATAACCCTACACTTCATGAGCTAACTGTCTAACAATGACAGGAGCAGTGATGTCTCAGTGAGTAAGCTTCTGGACCAGTGACGGGAAGACAGAATTCAAATGCCAGGACTGTCAGAGGGACGCTGTTAAGGTGTTAAAGATGATCCATAAGCGTTGGTTCTCTCAACTCTACGCTTGGATTGGACAGAAAACAAATCTATAAATAAGCAATCATTTGCAGGAAGTAGTGAGTCCATTTATACCACAGCGTGGTTGAATTCTCGAACCTGTTTGGTCAGATTATTCCTGTACAACAGCACGGCTCAGACAGTAGTTCTGGCTGTAACATGAATGACAGGTTAATATTAAATGTGCTCGTTCTAATACGTTATTGTTTCTATAGCGACAGCTCTCACACAGATTATTAGTATTAGAAGTCCCTAAGACATACACATTTTTTAAAAATGTGTTGTGTAACAAAGTAAACATATAATCGTTGATTTGGTGAAGGTTTTTTGTTAGTAGACAAGGAGGCTCGAGTGTCAGTGCTTTGTTTTCTGATTTCAAGTAATAACCATTTGTTTTAAAGCGTTACCTTCTGCATCACATATGGAGTGTGACAATCGGTTTTGTGCCTCTTGTGGCATGTCACTATCCCGATAACATCTGGTGTTTCCGAGATTGAGGTTCCGCCAATTATGGCACCAATATGCTCATCAACTTTCAAAAGCCTTGTCATGCTCTGGCTTCCCCCGGGAGCAGACAGACAGATTCACGTCAAATCTTTTCTCTGTCTTTTCAACTCATTTCTCCTGATTTAGCCCTTCTCATGTGCAGTGGCTGCTAAAATACTAGTTTAATAATACAGATAGTGGCACTCCGCTTCATGTTGTGCTGCATCACACCACCCCGGCATCGATTATTTTCGTATAAAGGCACGGTCTGTCGTTGTATTATTCCCTCCATAACACATCATGAACAGGAAGAGAAGCACCTACAATTGTATCCTAACCAAGAAAACCAGATTATATAAATATGAAAATCATATATGAAAACGCACAGCTAATTTTATACCCTGCTTCTTTCTCATGGTAAAAATTTTCTGCTTGCCTTGCATCATCAAGGAGCCAAGTAATGCTTAGTAAGTCATAAGTAACACATTAGGGGAAAAAAAAAAAAAAAAAAAAGACACACAACTACATACCAAATAAAAGTGTTTAGTATAATCTGCTCAAAGGACACCACATGAATTTTCAATCAGTTTTGAATAACTCAGACCCACCTAAGGTCTGAAGTAAGTTAGTTTTGGCTCTCCTGTCACTGTGACTTCTTTGTGAAATGTCACTTACATCCCTCTGGGTCTAAATCCTAAACATGCTTTGTAACGTTTGGCATGACTTTAAATCGTTCTGGAGTTGAGAATGTATCAACCTTGAACAGGCTCTATAAAACTCAGGGCAAGAGTGTGGCATTGTGTAGTGAGTGGTCCTTCATCATTCACATAAAAACACCCAGTGAAATGTTTCTAAAAACAATAAGCCTCGGTTATCAAGGTGGATACGAAATACGAGGGAATGTGATAGTCATGAAAATACAGTTTGTAAAAACGTTCGTTTCCTGCGAGCGCTCCCGAGTTTGTGTAAATTTACAAATAAGGAGATTCACTAACCACAAACCTCGATTGATCAGCTTCAAATTATATAATTGCCAGGATTTACTTTTGTATACGGATCAGATCAAGTTTAAACAGCCCGTGAATGAAGTGATCCCAGTGTGATGTTCTTGGTGTCAGTGTGATCACTTGGGTACCGTAGTGGATGGGTTTTAAGGCGCGTGACAATCGGTTTTGTGCCTCTTGTGGCATGTCACTATCCCGATAACATCTGGTGTTTCCGAGATTGAGGTTTCGCCAATTATGGCACCAATATGCTCGTCAACTTTCAAAAGCCTTGTCATGCTCTGGCTTCCCCCGGGAGCAGACAGACAGATTCACGTCAAACCTCTTTCTTTTCAGCTCATTTCTCTAGATTTAGCCCTTCTCATGTGCAGTGGCTGCTAAATAATAGTTGTTAGTGATTTTTAGATCAGACTCCTGTACACTTCAGAATTCATAATTTGTACAAGTTCACTGGCATTTATTAACGTGTGCACGTAAATACCAAGAGAATCCGAAACTTGTGTGAATCTGACCGGGAATTTTTAGCTTGGTTTGGTCTATTTAAAACATTTACACACACACTTTTACTAGACGGCCCAATAGCATTATAATTAAACTGAAGCCAGAAAAAGAAAAAGAACATGCCTAACAGAGAGCTGAAAACAATAAAATGAGGACTTAAATGTTAAAAGAGCATCTCCTAAGTGTAGTGTACGTTAAATTTTCCAGTAATGCGGCTCAGCCACTGTATCGATAGATAGCTTGATAGACAGACCCGCACACAGATAGGTACTTAAATAATCCTGAGGGAAATTGCATTAATAAGACAAGAGTTTCACTAAATTTATTAAATTCGTAATAATAAAAGATTTAAACCTTAAAAACTCACGGCCAATTACATGATTTAAATCGATGTTCACTTTAGTGAGTCTCTTTATATGTAGACTTACAAATACTCATGTAGAATTTCACATAGGATACAAATGTTTTTAAGAAACTGTTTTTTTTTTGTGCAAATTATCCAGTAACTGACTTGTGATATCATATCCAACTTTATAAACGAGGGAAACTCTTTAGATTAGTAGAGCTCACGTTTTTTGGTTTTTTTTTTGCATGCAGTGTTGCAGTACTATGTGGCAGAGGAGGCGTGGTCGAGCGTCGGCTGTGGACTGAGGCAGGAGGCAGGTTGAACCGGGAGGCAACGAGTGATCGTTCTCAGCAGTTTATTACCAGTAGCCTACTTTTAGCAGACATCTTGAGCCGTAGAGAGACGGACACACGTGAAACTTGCCTGAAACAGGCAAAGCTGCAAACTGACTGCTTTCTTTGCATTTAATTAGATGTGAAAAGTGCTTGGTAAAAATAAACAGAAGAGTTCAAATTAAAAAGACAAAAACAGGAAGCTCTGTTAACGTAAGCCTGTCTCTCGAGCCCTCCTTCACACACAGACACACCGGGTTCTATATACACGACTGAATATAACACTACATGTATAACATAACTTAGTTCATGGCATATTATTATTCATTTATGTATAAATAGCGCACCAGTTCCACACAAACCCAAACAGGATTTAATCAAATTAGACTGGCTCCGACTGACATCATCTGGGAGTTAAAATGGATATCCATCTGCTACTAAAATTAAATGTTGAAGTCACAAGTAAGCGAGTGCATTCCTCAGGAGAGCGGATAATTACAGCCATCACAGTCTTCTCTGAATGAAAAGCAGATCAACTGTGAATAAATAATAAGCTGCTGACATGTTTTCAGCGCAGCAGTGTGTCACTTCAGCACTCCTGCTGCACAGACCTCCACCAGGAAGCAATTCGATCGGGAAGAAGTGAAGGGATACACGATTGGCTCTGACTGACGTGCGTTGGGATTTAAATTAGCTTACCCGACTGCCACTTAAACAAGATCTGGACATGCCTCTAGTCTCAGAAGAATCCATATGTAATATGTAGCGGGAGCCTGAGAATGAAAACAGGATCAACTTTAAATAAACAGTTTTTAGTGCTGACGCGGGCGAGTTAATTAAAAGCCGTTTCTCATGAGACTCGCATCTGTGATTTCATAAGAGAATTACAGTGGTTCAGGAGCGGCGCTGTTCTGCTCGCGAGGCGATTCTTCACACAGGATAAGGAGTGGGCTAATTTATTAAAGCTAGCCCCATACACACACACACACACACACACACACACACACAAACATATATATACACACACCTTGATCAGCATTAAGTGCTTTGAACGAGCTCTTAAAGGAACATTTCACCTAATCTCTATCCACGTCATGTATGTAGCGTATATGTGATCATCAAAGACAAGAATTTTGATACTTCATAATATAAGTACAGAATAAAACACTTGGGGGGTGTGATATTATAGGAAAATAATCAGTGGCTGGGTGGTGTGATGTGGCCCGAAGCGAATGCGAAGTTGATTGCTTTATTCCTCTTACACCACAGTAATTTGCAGACTATAAAATTTTTCCCCCCATTTATTAAAGAACCACAGCTTGTACATTTTTATCCATTTATAGTTATGTTTATTGTAAATGTGTGCAGAACAAGTTAGCTCAACTGATGACATTATAGAAGCTATAAATATCCGTTCCCTCACTTTCTCTAGAATGTAATAAGATTAAATAAAAACGCTGCTAGTTGCTATCGAGAAACTGCAAAGTGCAAAGTACCGTGTTGAAAAACTTACAGGTTACCTCTGACTCTGACACTGGAGACTCCTTCCCAAAATACTGAACATCCCTTTACAGAGAATTTCACAAGCTCAATGACTAGACATTTTTCCTTTGTTAAATAACACCACATTTTCACCCATTTATTATTAAACATATATAGAGCTTATGTGGAATGTCCACCTTACCACAAGTCCATGTGAACGAGCAGTGACTATAGAAATGATAATGGATTCAAATGAGCACATTAATTAATATGAACCTGCGAAACTTGTCAGAGCTGCACGGTATAGAAAATTTATCTTTAAGCTTAATAGCATTATATTGTAAACTAAGGTGAAGGTTTGGTAAAGGAGACATTCAAGCGTTACTGCTGTGACACCTGAACTCATATTTCCTGCTCAGACAGCTGTGTGTTAAACCGTAGCATCAACAACAACTGAAACAGGAATGAAGAACAAACTAAAAACTGAAATAATTCCTATGACTCAAGGTCAAGCCAGAAGACACTGCTCTGTGTGAAAATACAAGTTCCATCAGAGCAGTTAAATCAAGACCCAAGTGTATATACATTTCCCCTGTGTGCTCACTTTATTTTTCCATAGAATATCCCTTAGGCAATTAATTCAACGTAATATGAAAATTTAATATGAGCACTTTGCCTACTCTGAGCTGCATCTGAGCGTAACCTTGGCTATCTCCAAAAAGCAGCTCAATAAAAGCCCATGTTGACATGTTAATATTTGCAGAGCTGCAGTTCAATTCCCTTCTCTAATATCACCGAAGACGTATTATTCCCCCGAACTCAAACCTGCCGATGAAAACAGAGCAATTCTTAGACTGGGTCTGACTAGGGCTGGAGCTGTTGTGGGCTACACTCCGTTAAACATGTTGGCTCTCCGATGAAATGATAATACAGTGTGATTAATACAGCTATTTCCTCAAGCAGCCACCAGCAATTCTCCCTTAAGTAAACTGATCATGAGTGGGAGGATGATTTATGACCATTTCGGAAAGAGATCAGCACTGAACGATTATCTTTGCAGAAATACACAATGCAGTCGTAAAAAAGCACCCAATTTTTTTTTACATTGATGTTCAACGCTAACATCAAGAAACCCAACACAGCATTAGAATAGATAAGAAAAGTTGGATTTTAAGTTTCATAAAGCAAATGCCATGGCATAGTGATGTTAATAAAGGACTGCAGTATTGGCAAGAAAGTTGAAACTATAGAAACTGATCTCTTTGTGCAGGACTATAAGGATAAGAAGGTAAGATACGCTTTATGGCCAAAAGTTTGTGGACACCTGACCATCACACCCATATGTGTTCAGTGGGGTTGAGGTCAGGGCTCTGTGCAGGACACTTGAGCTCTTCCACTGCAACCTTAACACACCGTGTCTTCATGGAGCTCGCTTTGTGCACGGGGGCATTGTCACGCTGGAACAGGTTTGGGCCGCTTAGTTCTAGTGCAGTGTAATTGTAACGCTACAACTTCCAATTCTGTGGCAACAGTTTGGGGAAGAACCACATATGAGTGTGATGGTCAGGTGTCCACATACTTTTACCCATATAGTGTAGCTGGACAGACTAAAACATGGATCGAGTGAACCATTCAAACGTGAACCATCGTGACTTCTGCAGCAAACCAGAATGACCAGACTGGTTTGAAATAACAGTAAGGCTAGGATAACTCAAATAATCCCTCTTTACAACCATGGTGAGCAGAAAAGCATCCCAGAATGCACAACATGCCAAATCTTGAGGCAGCTGGACTACAACAGCAGAAGACCACATCAGGTCAGCCAAGAAGAAGAACAAGAAGCTGAGGCTACACTGGGCACAGGATCACCTAAACTAAGACTAAAATTGGGGGGGGGGGGGGGGAGTTGTTCGACATGAATGAGCAAGTGTCCTTTTGTTTATAAACAAAGGTTAGAAGCCAACAGAAAGCTAAAGAACATTTCATGAATATACATAACTATGCAAATTAGAAACACCCATATGCTCTCTGCCAGGACACCCCATCACGTGGTGTACTGTACATATGGTGTGCTGTCCTATGACACAATGCTGAGATACAGTGGGTGTGAAGATCAGACTCACTAGGAGTCTAAGGAGGAAACATCTGCTGTAGTATCAAACCCAGTTCTGCTCTGCACAGCGAAGGAGTAGAACGATGCAACACTGGAACAGTGAACGTTACCTGCATGACCTTGGTGTGGATCTGGTCGAGCTGCGAGCGGCGGCTGCGTTGGCGACACACTTCCTGGTACTTGGTGTACTGCTCGCGCAGAGAGTCGAGCAGCTTCATGACCTGCGGCTGAGCCAGGAGCTCATCGTCCATCGGAGACCAGGCCGTTCCTCCTCCACCGCCACCACCTCCGCCCTCGGAGCCATTAAACCTCCTCTGCTGAAGCTCCGACAGCAACTCATGACCTGAGAGCGAGAGGGGAAAAAGATTAATAAACAAAGATGTGAGGAAGGACCAAATAAGGAAAAAAGGAAATTAGAAAAGAAAAGAAAATAAAGAAAGGGATGAGGGAAATTACAGAGAAAGCAAAGGACACAAAATATGAAACAGGTGGAATCTGAAGCCATTTAGGAAGAAAAGGAGAAAGAGAAAAGGATGAGTAAACGTTCCTGATTGTTAAGTGCACTGAAAAGAAGCAGAATGAGTAAGACTGCGTTCATTTATTCACACAGAAGACGTCACAGTCTATCAGCATTTCCTTCACAGTAACTAAAAAAAAATCCTTAAAAGCCACTAAGACTGGAAGCGTAACGAATCCACTTGTGCTCTCAGAATGTAAACAAAGCAAACGAAGGATCTGAATTCTGCACTTGGCCTTTGCTCACTCGGTGTGAGTCATCTGAGCTGACAATGGCATTGTTTCGCCGTGTGTGTGTGTGTGTGTGTGTGTGTGTGTGTGCACGCATGTATGTGTTGCACTTAATGGTGAGGAGACAATGCTTCTTTCAGCAACTCGAGCTCAGGCACAGGAGAAGAGCTGCATTAACACTTGTCCATTCACTCCTCTACACTGCACTTATGGGGGAAAACAGCCTAGGGTGTGTGCTGCGGCTCTGGAAACCACACGCTGGTTAAAAATTCCAGAATAAAAAAGCTGGGTTTTCACATCCTGCCATGGTAAAGCTTACCAGAAATGTTATTATTATTCAGACTCTGACAGGATTGTGACTTGAACAAGAGCCAAATGCATGGAAAAGAGTAACACTATCCAGGAAGAAGGTTATAAATCTAGTATTTCCCCAAATTATAATATCATATGGCTATCTAGCTGACTTTTTCCAGTGTGATGGTTCTTTATAATCATTTTGCAGTGCATTCGTGAACAGAAAGTTAGGCATACCGGTTTGCAGGACAGTTTCTGGGTCAAACGATGGCAGGACGTTACACTCTGAAGGCCTATGGGGGAGGAAAATGCATAGTTTTATTAGTGTTTTTTTTTTTTTCTTTCTTAACATTTGGTGCAACAGAATGTCTCCATGTCTGACCAGAGTCCTGACATCCCTGGTGTGGTTCAAGATCAGCAGATAAACAGCACTGCTTTTACATAATGACGGATTCACATGCATAAAAATAAACACAAAATAGAGACTCTTTTGCCTGGGGCAATAATTCTACTCTGATGCATCTAACCACAAGGATGAATTACTGTGTAACTTTAGGGTTTTTTTTGTAAGAAAATGATGGTCATATTTTCCAGACAATAACATACAGTAAGACTCCACAGCAAGACACACTACCTAAACTCTGGATGTCTTAAGCCCTATTTGGACAGGATTAAATTTACATGGGGTCCTGGGGTAATTTCCTATTTCACAGGAGCTCCTCTGTGACTTTATTTCCATCCAGATCGGCCAGAGCTGTGTTTTTGTCTGTCCTCCTCTAAGAAATTACAGGCCGAATTGTCTACGGTTTTTCACAAAACATTAGTCCAGATACATGTCTGTGATATTGCCTTGTGCTGGAAAAAAGGATGCTTGACTGCTGCTACTTGCTGTATTCATTTTCTTCTATTTTCAGAATGATGCTGAAACTTTGGTTCGCCCCAAAGTGAAATAAAAGCCAGCGTCTCTTCTCTCCTCCAGTGCCTCTTTGACCACCTGGACACCATGTTGTGAATGGAGTGTGATCACATGACCATACAACACAAATATCCAGTTTCATAGAAAATACAACCCACTAGAACCTCATTCCTCAAGCGGTCACTTTATTGCTGTCCAGATGCAAGATTTTATATCACGGAGGAGAAGTGAAAAACAAAACATGCTCCGGATAAACTAATCCAATCGGAATAGGGCTTTAAACTGTTAATCCTCATATAGAAGTCAAAACGTACAAACTGTCTAACTGTCTTCACAACGAGTGTTTGTTTCTCCAGTCAGTGCTGCTAAAAATACTAATTTCTCTTAGCACTTGGTATGGAATTTAAGATATTAGGCCCAAACTAACAGTATTGTTAAATATACTGTTAATCAACCACATTGTGCAACCAATTACCATAACTGTTGGAGTAGCATGTCTACCATAAAACTGTAAACTTTAAATAAATACATACATACATACATACATACATAAATAAGCAAACAAACTCTGGGAATGATAACGTATGTCATTTCGTTGAACAAACTGCAGTTTCTTCACAATAAAAAAAGCGTTTTTATAAAAATATTTCTCTGGAGCCATGCGAGTAAAGCTCGATGCGTTCTCTGGCTGGGAGGGGCATACTCTCCAATCACAGCGACACTAGTGAGCTCGTGCACGCGGAAGGGGGCGGAAAGCACTTTCCTCCACGTGTGTTACTCCGCAAAATATTTGTCGTCCCTGCTAAACTGTGTCGTTATTAAATTGCTGACTATTTAATCATTTCAAACCGGCATTCGAAAGAGGCGTATTGGTATTAATAAATGCTAAAAGTAGATTAGCTAGAGTAACAGCTACATTATTCTACTTTAAAGTAGTAATACATTCTGACACTAGTTTGAGTGGTGCAGTTAGTCATTATATGTGCTTTCATGACTCCACTGACAGCAACATAATGTAGGTACAGAGCAGGTGTATGAAACTATACAGGTATATGAAATCACCAAGTCCATTATGAACTGTACTGAATATCACCTGACTCCCTATATGAAGGGCTACTTTTCCTCGTTCTCATCATCTCATCATAGTGTATTCACTAGCTCCTGCTGCGAGGCCAGCTGATAGCACTAAATCACTTGAGTAACCTGAGAGCAGAGGAATTCATGAATGCTTAATATGGTTTAATAAAAGCGAGAGAGAGAAAGCACTAAGACTGAAACAGGAGTGTATCAGTCTGAACCAGTGACATCAATTACCTGGACTTATCTGGCTGACTGGTCTTTTCGTTTTCATTAATGATGGCGAGCTCGTCCAACAGGGACGTGGACTCCTTGGTGAATTTTTCAAACACCTGGATAAAACACAGAATTATGAAAAGTGCACAGTGCAAAATTAGCCATCGAAAAAACTCTCATATTTTGTAGTGCTGCATCTTGGGTCTGAAAAGGATTTAACTGAGATTCTATACCATGAATCTACACAAAATAGCCCATAATACTGAAATATGGAGAAAATCAATATAATCTGCAAAATTATTTACGAATAAAAAAAAAACATAAAAGTTGTGACTGCATAAGTATTCACCAGTTACTGTGAAACCACCCAATTTAGTTCTGGTGCAACCAGTCACCATTAGAATGCAGTTAAGATACTTTAATATAAATACACCTATTTCTGGAAGAACCCAGAAGACATACCTAAACAAACAGCATCAAGAATTCAGTGAAGTGACGTGTGGCCAAGTAACCCATACTGTGACCCATACTCGGGAATTTGTGCTCTGCATTTAACCCATCCAAGTGCACACACACTTCGGGGTTCGGTGCCTTGCTCAAGGGTCTCACCTCAGTCGTGGTATTGAGGGTGGAAGAGAGCGCTGGTCATTCACTCCCCCCACCTACAATCCCTGCCGGACCTGAGACTCGAACGCACGACCCAAGGTTTTCTGGTCTTGGCACAAAGCACTACATTTGGTAGAAAACCTAACACAACTAATCAAGCCTGACAACGCCATCCCCGTAATGAAGCATGGTGGTGGTAGCATCATGTTGTCTGGATGCCTTTTATCGGCAGGGTCTGGGAAACTGGTCAGGGTTGGAGTCCAATACATGGCAATCGTAGAAGAAAACCCGTTCTTGAGACTATGGCCTGTTAGTGGTTCACTTTCTAATAGGACAACAACCCTAAGCATACTGCCAAAGCTAGAGTGGAGAGCTTCAAAACAAAGACCCAGAACGTGTTAGAACTGCCTCAATCTGATTGAGAAACTGTGGCAAGACATGCTGTTAACCAACAGTCTCCATCTAATCTAACAGAGGTTGAGCAATGTTGCCAAAGAGAATGGGCAAAATACCAGGATCCAGATGTGCAAAGCTGATAGAGACATATACCAGAAGAGTTGCAGCTGTAATTACAGCCAAATGTGGACTGTGTTGTAACACTACAGAATGTGGACATGCTCAAGGAGGATGAATATGCAAGGCACCGTATGCTTTAAGCTTTGCCCTAAACCAGGATTCTCAAACTCATGACTGCATGGTTTTCTGTTGCATGATAAGATGAACGAAATGTGTTGGAATGGGAGAAACTTTGCAGTGCTGTGATCCTTGACAGGGTTTTGCAAACGCCATCTTCTAAGGTAAATCATTTACCATAAAGAATTTACACTGTAACTCAATCCATGCCACAATCTGTGCACAAGTTTGTAAATGATAGTTGAGTTAGTTACTGACCAGCCTCTTGTTGAGCCAGTCCACGTGGTCATACTGCAGACTCCCTCCAAACTCATCGGTCAGCTGGCAAGGCTCGATGTAGCGTGTGAGTTTATTAGCTGAGACCAGGATCACCTGCAAACACAGACACACACACAAATCTGCTCAGTCAGATCATCTCACAAATGAGATTGAGCGAAATTGACATTCAATCATCTGGCATACAAGCAAATTGGGTGTCTTTGCTCAAAAAATCACAACATTTATAAAAAAAAAATAATAATAAAAAAAAAAAAAAACATTTGAGCTGTAATCATATCTGAAATGTCATTACCGGTTATTAACTCTTTTGCATTCATAAAATGTCAGAGATAGAAAACTGGTTCCTGCAGGTGAACAGTGTCGGGATCTGACACCACTAATGCAGAAAAATAATAACGACATTGACAAAAATGTCAGCCAAGGTTAATCATGCATGAATAATTGCTCTGGTATTTAAAGGCAGAGGAGGCAGAGACAGCAGGTGAGACAGGAGTCCGCTGGGTCGGCATCAGATGACTGCGGTAAATATCACTGACGCTCATTACTCGCATACGAAATGCACTGAAGGAAAAACGGAGAACAAACATACTGGCTTTGACCCAGAGGAGCTGAATGGGCCTGTTGTACATTTATTAATTTAGCACACACGTACGTGTGATCCAATCTAAACACAGAGCTGTTAAAGGAGCAAACAATGACACAAGTAATGTGTGCAAAACGTTGTAAAAACCCTGTGCAGCTGTCTGTGTGCGTGTGTTTGTCAGAGAGTGTGGGGGGTGATGTTTGGATGAATTTTCAGATGCTCAGCTGAGTCAACACTCATGACCTAAAAGCAGAGGTTCATTTAGAAAACTTAGCTGAAGACAACTCCACATACGCTCAATGTTATTTTACGTTATACCACAGCGCTGTTGAATTCTCCATTCTGGTTGTTGATTACTTTTCTATAACAGCAGCTCAGACAATAGTGCCAACTAAAAGACCAATCACAGGTCTATATTAATGCGCATATTCTAATCCGTTATTGTTTCTATAGTAACAACTTACAACTGTACTGTACGTTTTCTGTGAGGACACCTTGCTGCAATGTGTCTGCAGTGTCGGCACTTTGTGTAAAGTTAGGTTTTCCAACACGGGAAAATCTTAGAGACAGATGGCTTTGCTGTGTCTCAGTAACAAGTTACAATTTTAGTCTCATTAACTACTTATCGAAAGAAAGAGGGGGGGGGGGGGGGGAAACACAGCTGTTGAGGGAAAAACTGTTAATTACAATCAAAGCTAACTTGTTTCATGGACATTACATAAGGTTAAATGTAACTATAAACAGATTAAAAAAAAAAATAAAAAAAAAAATTGTAATCACTGGCAATTTGCAGTGGTATAAGAATTTAAAAAAAAAAAATAAAAAAAAAAAATAAAATAAAAAAAAAATCAGGACATGCTGTTACAGTAAAATGAACTTTGCTATCTTTGCGTAAAAGTATTTTCCTGATTATTTTTCTGTGACAGCATGCCCCGAAGTGTTTCATTCCTTATTTATCTGTGCAGAAACTTCACAAGACTTTGGTTGCTTCTGAGAGTGTTCTGACATTGAACAACACCACACACCTTATTTCACGGATTTACATCAAAGGCAACAGAGAGAAGCTCAGAGAGGAACTCTAAATAAGCATAGCATCTCATAAGACAAACACCGTAGTGTGTGTGTGTGTGTGTGTGTGTGTGTGTGTGTGTGTGAAGCTCAGGAACACAGATCGATCTCCTTTGTGAGCTCTCATCTCTCCCTCGGTCACTGCACACACTTTAGGCTTGAATGAGTAAGAAGGACAGAGAGAAACATAATGAATAGGATGTTCTTGTGATGTCCTGCGTGTCCAAATTCTTTTACTCTTCCTATTTATACCAACAAATACCCTGACCCTGGACACAGCTGGAAGCACGCGTACAAAGAAGACTTGGGAATAATCTGTCCATGCACAGGTCAGGCACATTTGATAGACAATGCCAAAAAAGGGCTGTAATGATTCGTAGAAGTTTATCGATCCTAATTTACATAATTGATCCGGCATTTAAGAAAGACACAATGCCCTTTTATTCAAATAACTGCTCTGTGAAGCGGCGTGACTTTAATGTTTCATTAGCACCGTTTATTAAAAAGGGCTGCCAGAGTGCAAAATCATGCACTGTGATTAAAGTCCACACCGACACAGCGGAGGCAGACAAATCATAAACTCATTAACTAGTGCAAGTGAACGCTCTAATGTGCTTTATTTTAGCTGCACAGAAACTAGAGGAATCCACTAACTGGAAGGCAGTCATTTTGCTCTAGTGGAAAAGTAGTTTTGACTATACATGGTTTGGCTCCAGACGAAAATGAGAGAGTGAGTGAGAAACTAAATGCAAACAGATTGCTCCCTGTTCCATTTGCAAAATCCCGTTAAATCAACTTATTGCTGAATTGTGACATTTCATTTTCAGCCCATATTTTGAAATGACCTTGACGATTTACCATAAGATATACGTCTTAAATCCTCTACCAATTAAGCTTTCACTTTGCACATATGCTAGCCATCACTGTGGTTTAAAAAAAAAAAAAAGAAGGAGTCCTGGCCTTTCTATATACCAATTAAAAATAACTTGGCAACTTAGTTTGGCATCTCAATAGTACCAGGGAGTTCCCTTCGGTTTTGGAGCAGTCAGCAACATCAGATTTGGAGTTTGGAGTTGTTGCTGCATGCGGTTTCTCTGTACACACCGCTAAGCAGAAACATAAACCCTTTGGTATTTTGGTGCAGTGTTATTAAATGTAGCTGTAACAGTCTGTCGTTTTGTGTAATTACACACAGTTAATACCAGCAATGTCAGTCATCATTAGACACTGTAAAGATCTTAGGTTTAGTAAAGCAAATTAAAGGCATCAGTAAACAAGTGCTATTAAAAACTTTCACTACACACACACACACACACTATATGACCAAAAGTTTGTGGACACCTGACCATCACACACACACGTACTTGCTGAACATCTTATCCCAGGTTTACTCCCCCTTTGCTGTTATAGTAAACCTGTTCCAGCATGACGATGCCCCTGTGCACAAATCGAGCTCCATGAAGACATGGTGTGTTCAGGCTGAAGAGGAAGAACTCGAGTGTCCTGCACAGAGTCCTGACCTCCACCCCACAGAACACCTTTGGGATGAACTGGAACACCGACTGCACCCCAAGCCTCCTCACACATCATCAGCATCTGATCTCACTAATAATCTTATGGCTGAATGAGCACAAAACCCCACAGCCACGCTCCAAAATCTAGTGGAGAGCCTTCCCAGAAGAGTGGAGGTTAATAGAACAGCAATAAGGACTAAATCTGGAATGGGATGTTCAACAAGCACACACATGAGTGTGATAGTCAGATGTCCACAAACTTCTCCAGTCTGATTGGTTGATTTCTGAAAATATACGTGCAGGATAATTTGTGCACATTGTACATCCTTTAAAAGAGAAAAGAGCAACTCTTTTCTCACAGCAGTTAAAATTCAAATATCTATATTTACATGAGAGAAAAGTTAATCTGCCTGAAAGCTGAGGAAATCATAGGCTCTTAACTTTTGGCAGTAAAATAAGCTACTTAAAGCTCTCCACCTCCTGCTATAAAACTACCCGGCCAGCAGCAGCATAGTATTCTGGGTAAGAGCCAGCTGTTGTGGAAGTCACTGGGCTACTTCTTAAGCTGGTGGGGGAGAAAAGAACATGCAATTAGCACAAAAATGTGCAAAGCTCGAATAACTGGTCTTCTGGGATCCGAGTGGCACAGAGAAGAGTGAAAGAGAGAGAGAGAGAGAGAGAGAGAGAGTGCCTCTCATCTCCGTATGTTTCTACATTGATGCCAAATGAGGATTTGCTGGCTTTTTAGGGGATTGTTGAATACAGGAAGGTCCTTGTGCTGTATGTCTGTCCTCAGCTGCGGTAAACCTCTCCATTCAGCGTGTAGGTCACTGATGAGTGCTGGCACCAAGTGTTCCCTCGACTCTCCCCATTCAGGTCACCTCGCTCACCGCAATCAGTACAGCGACCTCCATTCCAGCCCAGACGGCACCATCTGCTTCAGCAGAACGGCCGGAAGGGAGGAAAACAGCCCAGAGGGGAGCGCTGGCCCATATTATTTCCTGAAACAGGTGGAGCTCAAATTAAATGGCAACTCCAACACACATACAAAAGCGTTTGTATGTCAGATATGAGGATGGGACTCTTGTGGAAGGACATGGTGACATTATTTGTTCATGCTCAGACAGAAGGCGGAGGAGTCAAACAGGAAGACAAATGAGTCGTCTTTCCTCACTGTGCATGACTGACAGGAGAGCTCAAGCCCCAGTCCACCATTCACCTGTACATCATGTTTACACACATACGCTTCCTCTGTGTGTCAGCACTGATGGATCCAATACGCTGTACACGTGTCGGGATTTTGCTCTTTTCTAAAATAACATGATTTCCGTCACAAAAGTAATCACACGCCATGTTCAATCGATTTTACTAGAATGGAAGAAGTACAAAAATACACAATGCACTAGGACTCCTCAAGTGCTAGCTGTCTGAAACCAAGGATACGTCAAGCAGAAATCGCTGAAAGTTCTTTTGTTCTTTGGATCAATGAAACATCATTTAAAAACTGCAAGGGGAAAAACTTAGGTAGTTTAGGGGATTTTAAACATTACTTATTTAACCATTTGTTCAGGCAATTTCCTGTTTTTCTTTCTTTCTTTTTTTTTAACTAATTAAATTTTTTGAACTTTTTTACTAATTCACGCCTTACTGTCCCAAAATTAAGCACTGCACACCAATGACTACTCGCTTAAATTAAAGGACAGACATGGATCATGTACCAAAATAGATCATGGTTTCGTTTTACTAAACAAATTACGTTGTTACATAAGTGCTGTTTCTACTCGTCAGCTGTACTTTATTGTTGCCTTGTTGGAACACAAATTTTTGATGGTAAAAATTTTTTGGATTGTGCTCTCCTGAATACCCGGCCACATTACGTCAGGAGTTCCAGCAGGCTTTAAACAAGTCCCGACATGTTTGTTATTCAGTGCTCCACAACAATGAGACAGAAAAAGCTCAGATTTCATATTCAGATAGATAACGTATTACTTTGAAAGATAACATGAAGCTTTTACTGAGATTATCGCTTTTTTCGCTATTTGAAAGCTATTTTTCCACAAGACTGTAGACATTGGTGTCTACTCCACTAGGGCGCCAGAACAAATAGGCTACAAGTTATTAGAGGGAAAGTTTTATTCTTGATGAAGTCAGTGATCTCATGAGGAGAAAACTGAGCTGACAGGTAAAAAGGTGGGGAAAGAAAAAGGAAACAAACTGCATTTTAACACATTTTAATCAAACTAGTTTTCACTTCCATTAAAAATTGTTTGCAAAGTGTTAGAACTGACACTTCATTAAAGACTAATTATTTCCTGGCAAAACTTTCAGCCTTTTTTTCCTCTCTTTTGAAAAAAGAAAAAAAAAAAAAGAGAAAAAATAAGGCTGCTTTTGATCATTTTCAGCTGCCAAATTTTCAGTGCATCCCCAATTACAAATGCGTAATTTTCATGAATAATTAACTGGAGGGTTTATTTCAGTTTCAAAACAAAGCTAACACTACAAACAGATTTAAAATACTGGACGACTGATATTAAAGACTACACTAAATAAGCCTCTATAGCTCTAGGCTCCAACTAACTGATTTTTATCTAGATATTTTAGGGTCTGTGGTTGAAACTTTAAACTTTTATTCCTACCTAATCACTGCCTGCAAACAAAGTTATTCAAATTGAAGGAGAGTTTGCCACTAAAGTAAGTTATTCATGAAAGGGATGGTCATTTCAGGGGAAAATAAATAGTGAAAGGTTAATAACTTCCTGCATAACAACCAACCTCATAACCTGTGTCTTGACCACAATCACATCTCTTAATGAGTGAGAGCGGAGTGCTCGAGCCCAGCTCAGTTACACAGATCACTGCGTTACAAGGCCACACACACACACACACACACACGTTCATCTAAACAGTGTGAAGAAAACTTTTAAAGGCAGCCATTAGACTGGAGGCAATTACATGACTTGTTTATGAACAGCAACGGGGAATAATTGGGTCTCGACCCTTCGCCTGATTTCATTTCTTCATTAAGGTTCATTACAGTCAGTCAGAGGAGAAAATTACCTCGTTATAAAGCAGGAAGCTCCAGGGTGCCTCTGACTGTACCTGAGGCACCATCTGATATTATACAACCACACTCAGTGCCGTAGTGTAGAAATATGACTCATCGAGTGCGGATCCTTAACTACACTCCTCTATATTGGACGTTTTGGAGAGGTGAACTTCATCAGCAGCACTCAGGAGACTGGTGCTACATGAACAAGGCCTAATTTTAAATTGCTCTGGTGCTGACGTAAAGACATGACCTGTTTGTGTCTTTGACGCAAATCTTTGACCCAATGATCCCGAAACACTGGATTGGTATCGGATAAACTGATGTAAAAAAACAGGATCTTAAGCTAATCATCATTTCTAAACAAAAAGATGAAATCCTCATCATTTGTATACTGTGTATTATGAAATTCCCACATCTTATTATGTAATGGTTTGTTAAAAAATGTGATCTGCTAAAACAGCTCAGCAACAGTACTGACACTGGGTGACTTGTGCGTCAAAAGGCAAGTATTATCAAAACATAAAAAGATAATACTTCCATCCTTTTGGGTTTAGACAAAGGACAAAAATCCTAAGAAATGCACTGAGGACAAGCCCTCTCTACAACAGGACCAAGTAACGAAGTAAGAGTAAGGAATAATGCAGGGGGTGGGGAGAGACAGAGAGAGAGAGAGAGAAGAGAAAGAGAAAGGATGGAGAGAATGAGAAAGAGAGCGTGAAGGAGGGACAGAGGGAGAACGAGAATGTGAAAGAAGGAAAGAGAGGGAGACGGAGAGAGAGTGTGAAGGAGGGAGGGGAAGAGAGAGAGAGAGAGAGAGAGAGAGAGAGAGAGAGCACTCACCTCAAAGCCAAGCCTGTCCTTCTCCTTCCAGAAGCAGAAATGGGTGACCTTCTTATCCCAGAATTCATCTGGCTTCACCACACACACTAAGGACACCTCGGCTGGGATCACGTTCTACACACACACACACACACACACACACACACACACACACACACACACACACACACACACACACAGAGCAATGGAAAACGTTTATTTAGAAAAACAGCAACATGAAGACAAACCTTACAGATGTGCAGCCATTAAATAGCTTTAAATGGGAATTACACTGATAACCACATGAACACCTCTACAATCATTTCCAAATGCATTCGGCAATAAAGGCACGAATTCGGTTCCTTACAAGAGCGATGTAAAGCTGTTCGATAACCAGCTTTATTTTTATTAACAGCACACAGGAATGCTAACGCTGACCCTCCTGCAGTGTGGCTGTCTGGATGCTCAAAATGTTCAACCCAGATCACGGTTTCTCCGATCCAGTCCTGATCTGAACTCAGAGAAATTTTTACCACAAAATCCCTATGGTATATCAGTAGACGAGAAAGTGTTTTGTTTTTCCCAGAGCTAAGCAACAGTAAGAAAACGGTGAGGCAAAAGCGTCTCGGCACTGCTACACTACTACTACAGCTCCACAAAACAAACAAAAAAAGGACATCACATTCCTGCCCATTTTTTTAACTGGCTCACATGGCTAATGATATACAGGGCGAAGTTCACGCAGTTAAAGTCAGCATGGACTAAAACAAACCAGAAACAAAAAAAAAAAATGCATCTTTCCGATGGCGCAAAAGAAAAATGTTCGCTTTATCATCAGGAGATCGCGAATTTGAATCCTGACGATGCCACCACGGCAGAGGAAAAAAGATCTCTGGGTGGAAGGGGCATTCTCTCTTTCCTGTCAATCACAGCCAATCGCTGGCATCCGTGGGCTCAGATAGCGCTTTCCTCCGAGTGCGTTACGTTGCAGCATCAGTTTGAAAAGATCTGATTGGCTGCTTCACATGTTTTGGAGGAAGCACATGGTGGCTTTCACCCTCCCGGGTTTGAAGCTATAATGCGGCGAAAAAAAAAAAAAAATGTCTTTCATGTCCCATCAGTGAATTGGCCTTCCTACAGGACAAAATTTCATTCATGTTTGGTCTTACAGCTGCTTTATCTGAAAATTCAGAAAGGTGCAATTTTCAGGAGTCTCCCCGATCGCCATAGCAAGGGGGTTAAAAACCTCTGAGAATTCTAACCGTTCTGGCTCATCAGCTCATCAGTCAGCCCTTCATGCATGGCTGGGGTTAATAAAGCCTCAAACTGTGTCCCCAAGATCATTTTATGGAAGTTCATCATCAATTCCATATAAATTATATTAGCTGAAAAGTTTTGTTTTTTTTCCTTCCCCTCATGATAAAAACCTGGAAGCGAATTGTGACACCAAACGAGAAGCAGACGTGGAGAGGTCTGTTTTCAGCCAAATCCCCTCAGGCACACAGAGATGACCAATTTTGGGCAGAAAGATGCTTTGACACTGTTATTCAGCGCTGACTGTGGAAATAAGGGAGAGCTCTGCCAAGCCGAACATACTCAAGTGTCTCTAAAACACCAAGGTCAAGGGCTGCGAGATTATCTTACTGCAACACAAAGCAGGAGAAGAGCAGCGTGTCTCTATGGGAAAAGACTTAATCTTTCCCTTTCCCCAGAATGTTTCTCACACTAATCACACTCTGAGCCTGTTCAGTTTATAATTACATCTTGGTTTAACCAGATTTAAACGTTTCATTAGCAGGCATCTTCAATGGAGTCTTAAGTGGATAGCGTTTGACTATGTTTAAAATAACAGGTGTTATTTTAAAGGAGAACAGCACACACTGCCACTAGCATGTGCAAATCAGTGAATAAGTACCACTAAATGCGTTAAAAAAAATCTGCATTACTGGGGCACAGTCTGTGTTCCAGTTCATCTCAAAGGTGTTCAGTGGGGTTGAGGTCAGGGCTCTGTGCAGGACACTCGAGTTCTTCCACTCCAACCTTCACACACCATGTCTTCATGGAGCTCGCGTTGTGCACAGGGGCACTGTGATGCTGGAACAGGGTTGGACCTCTTAGTTCCAGTGAAGGGAAATTGTAATGCTACAGCATACAGAAACATCCTAGACAACTGTGTGCTTCCAACTTTGTAACCACAGTTTGGGGAAGAACCACAGATGGGTGTTAATGTCAGGTGTCCACATACTTTTGACCATAAACTGCAGATTTAATCATTCATAAATAAATAAATAAATAAATAAAACTCTGTCAAAATATTTTTACGAGCATAACACTCCAGTAAATTAAGAAGCTTTCACGGCACAGTGGATGTACATTTATAGCCACACCCACATAACTCCATAAAAGCCAAAAAGCACACAGACAGCTGAAAACAACGAAATGGCAACTAAATGGAAAAAGAGAGCCCCTAAAGGTGCAAAATATACTTCACTTTCACCACACATATGTGCAATGCATCTTATGCACATCTGGAGGATTAGAAGCTGTGTCCACTAGACGACATGTCAGAGCCATAACTTCCCTGTGAGTTTAGCGATTTCCTGCAGTGTCTCTTTAAATCTTTCTGCAGTCTTCGTGACTGTTGTCATGATCATGCATCTCTAATCGAAAACCCTTAACATACATTCAAAATATTTACTGAGCTAGAAAATTCAGAAGACTGGCAGTCAAAGCAGACCTTTCAGCAGGTTTAAGGGTTTTTAACACTAACCGTAATACGCATTAGCAGTAAAACTGCTAGTGTTAGTACACAAGTATGCGATTTGAGACACAGCATTTAGTTTGTTCATTCACTTGGGGACACCGTGCCACAAGGTGCTACACTGCCGCCACTATATATACACTTGTATTGCACCATGTGGAAGCGCTGTATAGCATGAATCTTCCAGTAACGCAGCTCAGTCATTGCGGTGTGTTGACTACCATAGACGCGCTTTCATTCTTCCGCCTTTTATACGCCGCCATTACTTTCATCCGATTCGCAAATAAATTTCTTCGTATACAGTTTTATAAATGAGGCCCGCTGTGTGTGTTTGCATCAGGAAAAGCATCCCTGCACACATCATACACGATCAAAGCAAAGAACAACACAAACAAACAAACAAACAAACAAACAAACAAACCAACCAACCCCTGAAATATGGCTTGCCATCATTTATGTTCTATACTAAGAGTTAAAGAAATTAGTCTGTAAATATTGAAAATAAAATGCTCAGAGCTGGCTGACTTCCTCACCCTCCAACTAGAGAGCTAGATTTGTTTGCATTTCACGTGGGAGAAAGGTGATCTCTTCATCATACAATATAGGAGAGCATAAGGCAAGATTGGCTCAATCCAAACCACCCCCCAAAACACACACACACACACACACACACACACACACACACACACACACTGCATGTTAACGAAGATGTAAATGGGTTTTAGATTCCCAGAGAGTATCAGCAAGGAATATTTTGAGCAATATATTCTCATAAAGAAGGGACACAGTCATGAGCCAACAGCCTGAGTGAAGTAGGTCAGATCACATGGGGTTTATTAAAATACTTCTCTATGCTTGTAGGTCACAGAATCACCAAAAAAAAAAAAAAAAACAGGCACAGAACAACGTGTAGCTCATGGTACAAATAATCCATGAACCCGCTGATGATGTGATAATGATATAACGCTACATATTAAACACCGGTGTAGAACATAAGACACATTTTCACTTCATTTGGCTCCATACAACCAACAGACCTTTCAACCTTTTCTTCACTGAAAGCTGATTAGTTAACAGACAAAAGTAAAGGAAACATCAGCACGTGCATGCGGGAAACAGTTCCGTCTACAACACAATCGGCTACTTCCTGCCAAAAAATATCAGCTGATAATGCTGGAAACAAGCTTCCTGTGATGTTGAAGTGCAAGTATGTCGCTGTGTATAAGCTGTACGGTGTGTGTGTGTGAGCACGAACACGCTCGTCTCTTCCTACCTGCAGCATCAGAACGACCGTCTTCACCACGTTCCACTGAGACCTCCGGCCGTCCACAATGACTGTGAACCCTCGCGCTTTACACTTCTCACTGTGAACACACACACACACACACACACACACCAGGGAGACTCAGAGAGACTGAAATGTATATGGACAGATTTACAGATAAAAGAGAGAACGAGACATGGCCATACGAATATAAAGACAGAGATGGATAGTGGGAGGGATAGAGAGAAAAGATGCATAGATATATTAATAAGAGGAAACAACAACAAAAAAGAATGGAAAGGAAGGGAAAAGACAGAAAGAAATATATGGAAATAGTGATTGACTGATCCAGAATAAAGAGATGAGACGGTAAGACAGACAAGAAAGAACACGTCTATGATACATGAATAGGTATCAGGATGGAAGGTTTTGCTAACAAACTGTCGCTGTTAGAAAACTGTAGTGCGGCATTTAAAAATAAACCTTGTGTCATTTGGGCCCTGAGTTGCTGAAGTGTGAACGCTGTTTTCCAGCCTGGGTGTGGTCCTGAAATCCGATCCCTATTCTTAAATACAGTGGCCCGGGGCTCGCTACGACTACATCAGGCGTGGAAGCTAACAGCGCTCGGGCCACATGCTGAGTAACGCGTTTGATTCAACTTGCCATGTTGCTTCCTGTTCCTACTTTTGTGATGCTGGGGAAACAGCGATTATTGTTACTGATGTATAAAACCAGACCTTTAATTCACTTTTGTCATGCGAGACATGAGAAAAACAAGTGCCTCGTGCTGGCCTGTATGGTGAAGATTCTTCTTATACGTGAAGGGCTTCTCATTCGCAAGTATTCATGCAAGATGGCACGCAACGTATCCAAAACATGTGTTTGTTTTTTTTTTAAAATAAATCTGTGTGTCGGTACAACAGGAAAATAATTTTTAAAAAAAGAAAAAAAAAAGCATCTAGAATCTAGAGCCTGCGATTTTATAAATCGGCATGCACCAAAAAAAAAAAAAAAAAAAAAGGTGACGTATGGAACTGCGCAATCGAGCCACGGTTAGGAAGGAATTCTTCAACGTTAACGCAAACCTGCGATTATAAGCCCCGCCTCCAAACGAGCTTGATGGTACTTTTTTAGGCTTAATTTTTTTTTTTTTTATCTTACTTTTTGGATTTTGTTTTCACTGTACTATTTTAAAGATTTCAAAGAGTAGAAAACTTGGTCAAAATCAGCTACTTACAGAGTTTGTAAACGTTATTTAAAAAAAAAAAAAAGAAATTAGAAGATCCTGGAAGTGAGTTGTGACAATCTATGGTCAAGTCCCTCAGCCATAATAGAAGCCAGAGAAATAGGAACTATGAACAGAGATGACTAAACAGAAAGACGGGCGAGTCTCAAAAGCTCCAGTCGGTGATACACTGATGTGCATTTAATAGAGAGAGTGGGAACAAGCGATAACCTTCCACACCATGTTTCTGTTCTACACACACTGAAAAGCCACACGCATTGGTTTGCCATGATATTTAGCACACACTGCTCTCAGAGTGACTCAAATATTCCAAAAATACACGCCAAATCCGAAACGGCGGGGCGCGTCAGACTGCAGCACGGCTCAGCTGGCATTTAAATGGCACTCTGGATCAGTCTGGAGGGTCCGTGATCGGGCGCCAGACTCATTAAATCGCTTATAGAATATCAGCAGAGAGCAATCTAAGAGGAATGAATGTGGGAACGCTACATGTGACACATTTAATAATTAATAACAAACTCAAGAGGGTCAAATTAAGGACTGAAAAATGACTTCCATGAAACCAAGAGCAAAGTAATTACATGAATTTTGAAATGGTTACGCTGCTTAGGCTTAAAATCCTTCCTGAGTCCTCATACAGACTCGCTGGGAATTAACCCTGAGCTCACGCCGGCAGTGATTTTTCACTTCGCACCGCTATAGGTTTCCATAGTAACAGCTCATTCACAGGGACTGGTACAGCAGACGCTCCACGCAATCTGAGACTGATAAATAATAAATAGTTTAAAAAAGCGTTGCTTTCCGTAGCATTTAAAGAAAGAGTCTCCAGTGTTAGCGCTTTGTAGCAGGCAGAGATAAAAGTTTAAAGGGAAAGTCTTCAGACATTTTCGTCTTATTGATTTCAAGGTAAAGTGACAGAATGACTGTTTAAGGCTGTTTCACGGACATTCCACAACATTAAATATAGCTTTCAACCGATAAAAAAAAAAAAAGTATGTCTTGGCAAATTGATGCAGTGTAAGAGGAATAAAACACTTCTGGACATGCGTATCTAGGAAAATAACCAACTCCTATAACAGCATGCACTCGAGTGTTTCTTTCCTTACTTAAGCGTTATACGAAAACACACGCCAGGGGGGCTGGGATGCAGTACGATGCGCAGCAGAGTTACTCTTACAACCCTAAAGTTGGAAATTTCGTGTTCATAAACACGTTCGCTTTTACTGCATACTATCAAATCAGACACCTTTCCAAGCCAGCTGAAGACGGCTGTGGTCACGGGCAGTTAGGAGATAATACTTGGTCTAAGAAGCTCCATCTTTGCAGAGACCATTTCATCTCAGCTACATGGCTAGCTAGCAATAACTAAGAATTTAACAGTCTTAGCTTGCTAGTTAGCGAACATGCCTAATTTAGATTTAACATACCTACGGAGCTCGCGTAAAATCTACATCAGCTAGTTAGCTAGCTACCGTTATTCAGCTTACTGAATAAGGATCAAGAGCCTCGTACGCCTATGAGATGTGTATAAATGTTCGGTCGTTGCAGGCTAGGCCACCGCTTAGCATCATTTAACCAAGGACAGGACGCCAAGCCATAAGGATCTTCTAAAGTTACAGTATTTGAAAGTGTTAGTTTAGCTGAACTTCACTTTGTCTTTTAGTTCTAATCCATAATAATAATAATAATACATGTATTTGTAACAGTAATAGCTAACTTCTTGCTGGATCAGCGTATAAAGCCGCATGCCGTGTTAAAGGGGGTGGAGTGTGCTGACCTGGGGATGCTGAGCAGGTAGTCCAGCGTGGAGCTGAGCTCCTCCATGCTCGTCTGCTCCGTGCATAGCGGGATGGTCAGGATCAGGCCGCTGCGCCGGTCTTTGCCTCCTGAAGAGAACAAAAAAAAAAATAGAGAGAACGAACAATGACCAAATAAGGACCAGGATATCGGTGGCATCAGGTCAATACAAACATTTTACAAATCAGATCGATGAAGCAGATGTGCAAGACTCCATTACTCTTTACCAAACCCAAAATAATGACTTTACCACAGCGCTGCTGAATTCTGATTGGTCAGAAGGTTTGGATTTATTTTCTAATTTCTATAACAGCAGCTCTGACAGTATTGCCGACGCAAAGTTTATATTAATTTGTTCATTCTAATATGTTATTGTTTCCATAGTAACAGCTCATACACAGGGACTAGTACCACGGATGCTCCACATAATCTAAGACTATAATTTTTTATAAAGAATATATATATATATATATATATATATATATATATATATATATATATATATATATATATTTTTTTTAAAACATGCTTTTTTTTAAACAAAGACGGAAGGAGTCTCCAGTGTCAGAGCTAAACAGCCAGAGATAAAAGCTGTTTCTTTAAGTTTTCCACCACAGGAATGTAGCATGACATGCTGCATTTTTTTTTGTCTTATTAACTTCAAAAGAGGGAAAAAGAGAGACTGTTTATAGTGTCTGCAGTGATAACCAACTTGTATCGTGGACGTATCGCAACATTAAAAGTAACTAAAAATGGATAAAAAGTATGACATGCCATTCTTGTTGGTAAATTGCTGTGGTGTAAGAGGAATAAAACTCTTTGCGATGTGCGATTATCGGAAAATAACGAAATTCAGAGTGGTAACAGTAATTCTGCATCACGTCGTTGATTGTTTTCCTATAACAGCATGCCCCTGAGTGTTTTTATTTCTTACAGAACACGCACAAACAGAGGAGTGCAGTAACTGAGCCAATGTCTGGTGTTAATTTAAATAATGCACTCGTTAACACTGAATTCACCATTTTGTTCACCACTGAATTGTAATGTTTTTATGTAATGTTTTTCCAGCTCCACTGGGAATGAAACAACGAGACTGCTGCGTAAACTGTCTCTCTCATATAAGAAAAATAAAAACAACATCACTTTATCCTAAGAAATCACAGAAGCGCACAGGCGTGACTTTAAAACCGACAAGCGCATGCTATTAGTGGTTTGAACTGTCATTCAAATTATAGCACCCCATAATCCATCAGCTTATACTCCATTAGATTCCTAAGCAAGACATGACAAAAGTTGTTTCCAGATGTCACTGCGGGAGAGAAAGGATGGCTGGAAAAACCCGGATTTTTCACGACTAAAACCGACTGAAACGCACAGTTCAAGGAAAGTCATTTCAAGAGAATATGAGCCTTGTGAACGCAGCTCTAGTAAGATGCGCTCCAGCTATTCCTCTAACATCAAAGTTCAAGATCGTTAGTCATCAACAACAGAATACACTTCTCCTCTGGCTAAACATTCCAGTACTGCAACTTTAGATTAAACGAACTGTTCAGCGGAAAGGAGACGCAATATGAAGCGGATGAAGTGACCATTACACGATTATCCCCTTCCTCCAAGTGTACCAAGAATCGCGTTTTATGACCTTGTTTTCAATTACAGGGTGTTGAATCAGATACATTTGTAGTGAATGACTTCTACGACAAAAGAAATTAATAAAGCATTAATGATGAAGAAGAAGTGGGTTAAACTGAGGATTGAGCTCATTAAAGCTGAAGGTATAACTTAATTTTAAACATAAACACAGTAAATCGTACCGGCTGTCTGAAGTACAACTCCCAACACCTTCCCAACCGCTAAGATATACACTACGCGGTCAAAAGTATGCGGACCCCTGACCATCACTCCCGCGTGTGTCCTTCTCCAAAGCACGTAGTCGCACAGAGGCACGCTGTTGTACGATAATAATAATCAAAAACAGTGTGGCGTAATGTTACTTTGGTAAAGTGTTCCACTCCTAATCACACAGCAAATTTTAACATCAACAATTTGCATTTTTTAAACACCACAGCGCACTTTTTATCCATTTACAGCTACATTTAACGTCCATGACGCAAGTTAGTTCCTGTTAATACTTCTGTTACAGCAGCTATAAACAGTTATTCCTATACCATCCTCTCTTTCTTCGCTCCCTTAATAAAGTTAATAAATAATAAAGTTACAGCTTTACCATCGGTCTGTTACAAAGCACTGACACTGGAGACTCCTTCCAAAAATGATAAACAAACATCTCCTCATATCAAAAATTATATTATACTGTTAAATTACAACACGATTTTAATCCATTTATTATTAGTCTTAGATTATGTGGAGTGTCTGCTGCACAAGACCCTGTGAATGCTGTTACTATAGAAACGATAACGTATTAGAACAAGCGCATTAATATAATCCTGTGATTTGAATTACTGTCACAGAAAAACTAATCAGTGCCTTTTAACCAATCGGAATGGAGAATTCAAGAGTGCTGTGGTATAAAAGTGTTATATTATTATTATTATTATTATTATTATTATTATTAAAAAGATGACCTTTGACAGTTAATATTCTACAAAACTAGAAAGCATGACGTTAGATATTATAACTGTCTTCATTCATTACCTGACAAAAACGCCAATTTCTTCTTCAGTACGGGCAAAATGGTGGAGGCCTCCATGCTGGAACGACTCACTCCTCAAATCAGACAACTGCAAGAGACAGAATTCACAAAATCATTACACTAATGTCCAGAAGCGTAAGAGTAACCTATCTAAAGCTTTTTTCTAACACCCATTAAAGAAAACAAGGCCTTGGGGTTATATTTCATTTCTGACCACACTGAGAGCCAAGTGAATTGGACATAGTGTTGAGTAAAAGTGTAAATATATCTGTATCATGATTTTGGCATCGGTGATCCCGTCACAGCTATGTACTTCTCATTTCGCGCTTCCAATCCCTCACGTTTCCCGACATATTCGAAATGGCTGCTTTGCGATTGACGTGTTGCACGTTGTTCGGACCTGTACTGCTGGCCACATCCTCACGTACCATTAGGTCGCGTTGGTGCTTATTCATGATCAGGGACCAAAAATCACACAGTTGGAACCTTCGGGATTGAACTGGAATGGAAAGCCAATGGAAACTGCAGTGTTTATGTTTCCTGGTGCCAAAGTATCCGATACACTGTGCAGTGGAAATGTCTAAACACGTTATTGCCACACAGAAATTCAATAAAATAACATTCTTGGGCTGGAAAATTGGAAAGGTTCTTTGGTTAAATGCTTGAAAAGACGATGGTATGCACAGAAACTCGGAACAACGCTTTCCAACACTAATAACGACATAAAATACTGAGACACGGAGATCAAGGTGATCTTGATTTCAACAAAAACACCCTCGGTGAAGGCAGAGTAGTTTATTTTAGCTGAAAAATTGCAGTGACAGTTCCATAAATACAAAGTCCCACTCACCTATGAACTATGGCACTATTATACAGGAATGAACACATTTGTACTGAATGTATAGGGAATATATATATATGTGGCATTGTGGCACACAAAGTCAAGCATTTTCTTTTTGTCCCGGATAAAAGTCCTTCATCAGCTGTGCAAGCAAAGTGCTTTTAAATCTGTAGAGTCGTGGAGTGATGTGCTTTGCTTGCGCTGCTGAGAGACGTCACATATCAAACTGCCTCCACGTCTTTAATATAAAACGTGACTCTGTTATCCGTGTTACCATGTGCTGTGTCTTACCTCAAAAAAGTGTCCTGGAACAGTTCAGATTTTCAGATCATCCTCTCATGCGTTTCCTTCGTGGCCCATGTCCTGTCGGGAGCAGAGAGGAAAGCAGAACACGGTTGAGAATAACAAACCTGAGTCGTCTTTGATTGCTTGGTCTTTATAACGATAAGACCGCACACGACTGCGGACAGAAACAAGTTTTCCCAGCTCCAGCTGCTTTGTGCGCTTGCCCTCAGTGTGTGCTGTAATCGCTCAGTAGGTTTTAGATGAAATGCTGAGAAGTAAAAGTCTCATAAGCATCTGAAAATCGCAGAGTTGCTCCCTTTAAGACAGACAGACAGACAGATAGATAAAGTGCCAGAAAAGCATTTTCGTTATTAAGCTCCATCCTTTTAGGAGATTGTACTGGACTACAGCACTTTGTTAAAATTAATGTAACATGGCAGAAGTGGATGCAAGGCAAAGCGCGAGATCGCTGGAGAGGGGGATAAATAATTAATTTAGATAATACAGTCAGGATTCATAAAACTGTCAAAGGTTTTGCAACTCCATGCAATCTGCTGGCAAACAACGGAAGATTTAAACAGCTCATTAACCAGCAGTTATAAACAGAATCGATGGAAAGGGAACTCCACGGGAGCACCACTGAGCAGAAAACATTATTCTTCTCATGACTGAGGTACGAATGTATCAGGTGCAGCAGCGTTACCGGGATTTTAAAAGCCTCAGTACCACTGCTGGGTCAACAAAAATCTCCAGAGGTCAGAATGTGGTGATGATGAAGGATACAGTGAGCACGAAGAAGAAGAAGGAAAAAAAAAAAAAAAAAAAGCTGAGCTGTTTGTCTTTTAACTGCTGATCCACACGTACGAGCGCCAGACACACTACAATGTCAGGGCCAACGTGTACTGAGATCCACCACTGAAATTATATCTGCTCAGTGGTGGTCTTATGGTGCGTCCTTTTCTTTTGGATTCTTCCTTTAAGCAAGAACAGATTTTTAAAAACTAAAAACCATACTGGAAACTTACTCGCAGACGTCTTGCACGCTATTCACTATGTATGAGCATCCTGTCTGAAACAGACCAACATGTTGATTTCGATGTCAAGGCCATAACGCTAGTCTTCTCATAGATCGCTCACTAGCTGAACCGACTACAGCGAAAACTGCACTGCATTCTGGGACTTGGAAGTCCAGCGTTTCTGCAAACATCTCGAAACTTGACCGTAATCACTTGTGTTTGAAATTGCTTATTTTTCATCCTATTGAACTTCATTGTAACTGCGCGAACAATAACAATGTCCTGCTGTGACATCGGCGCGGCACAAACATAAATATCTCACAAGAATAACGAAAATACAGCAACCAACATATTAGGGCTAGAATCACTAGCGATGTTTCAGTACTATTTTTTCAGACTGTTTTGGTACTCATGAATATCAGTACTGATACCTACTGAAATGAGTAACCTACTTAGTATTACTCAATCAGGGGAATCATGGAACCTCATATTCAGCTCTGTTTACATTTCCACGGTTTAAATAGCAGCCATAAACAGCACATGAACGCTACCAGGCTCATTCTTTACAACGTTAGCGAGCTGATTTTAAATTAAGTGGATTAGCTAGCTATACCGGATCGAGTCAAGCTGCAGTGGAGAAGTTTTGTTTCAGAATGCCTCGTTGGCAATGACGGATAGCGTCTGATGGTCAAGAACATACTGAGTCAGAGCTGTTATTTCCACTTACCTAGCGTTGGCGTTGTCTATAGACAAAATTTTTTCCCCTCATTGAACTTGTAGTGCTGAGTTTTGTGTTTAAGAGGTTGTAGGAAGCTCCCGGTTTGCACTCTGCTTTGCACTAGGTGTCACAAAATTATATCAGGTTTAAGGTATCAGCAGAAGGGGCTGTTGAGAACAATGGACCAGCAGTACATTTTAACATTTGTATCTATAAGTTTAATGTATTGTTTTGCTGTTACTTCGTGTTGTCTGTTTGTCAGCCAGACGACCTACGCTAGGCTTACGTCACATCGCGTTGGGTGGTTTTTTTTTGTTTTTTTTTTTTAACACAAGCACGTGTAAAAGAGCACAGTATCAGAATGATACCTGATATCAGTATCAGTATCGATGCACCCCTAAGAATCACTAAGCCAGGGGTTCTCAAACTAGGAGTCGCTTGATTTACAAATGGGTTTGCAAGTTTACTTTACAAATTGATCTTAGAAATATCGAAAACAGATTCTGTGCGCTAATATTTCAAAATGTTACTGGGAGTCACGTTTAGACAGTCCACGTTTAAATTAATGCAGTACACATTATTTTAGCGATTTTCACTATCCTGACACGCTGCACTAGCACAGTTCAGCCCAAAAAATAAATAAATAAATAAAGAACGAATTTCTACATCAAACAAACTGACACTGTGTCTAAAATCACATACTTAGGTACTATTCCTGACTGTTATTGAGGACTAACACTAACCAGCCTTCCTATAACTGTTTGGATTTTAAAAACCTCGTCACCTTCAAACCAGCTGAACGGTCAGAGTTTTCGATTTGAGACGCAGCTCATGACAACAATCACGACGACGGCGGAAAGTTTTAAGATTTAACATTTTACAGGTCGACTTGGAAACCTGACGGAGAGTAATCTTTGGCTCTGACGTGCCATCTTGCGGATGTCGATTCTAAATCCTCCGTATGTGCGTAAGATACGCAAGGAGTGTGTGAACGACGACGCTGCTCACATCACTGCTGCTACTGCACTCACAAGCAAAATCCTGCGTGAAGAACAATCCAGGCTGATCCGCTTGGTATCGGGGTTCCCAAACCAGGGGTTGCTTGATTTACAAATGGGTTTGCGGGAGAAATTCACAGTCTCCTCTTTTGTTTCATTCACACCACCACCACCACCACATGGATTAGTTTCCTAAAACAACACAACACTTCTCACTAGACTGGTAAATCAGTGCAAGGACTATTCCTTCTGTTTTTTAGTCATTCATGTTACGCTTATGTAGGATACTGACAGCATAAAATGTTCAAATATTACTGCAGTCTTTTATGATAAACCTGGAATTTAAAAACAAAATGTGGAGTGGTCAAGGCTTGGGGTCACAGAAAAAAAAACAAAGTTCACAAAAAGTGCACTAAGCACATCATAAATATTGGAAAAATAAACATATTCAAGGTGTTTCAGACTGGGGTTTTCCTTTAATCTGACACAAAGTACAACCAAAACAAACTAGACAGAAAACAGAAATGTATTTTCTCTCCAATTTGGACTATGCAACTTGTGAAAACGTGATCTCAGATTTAATAACAACAACAACAACAACAACAACAATAACGATGACAATGACAACAGGAACAATGACAGCAGCAAACAAATACAGTTATAGCCATCAGTAATTCAACTCTCGCACACAATACAACATACAGTGACTCAAAGAGGAACATTTAAGGACAATACCTCTGCAAAAACAACTTACAAATGAGATTTTATTAAATTTTTTTTTTAGTTGGGGGTCAAATTTCAGTTAATCTGAGTCTGAAAAACTTAACATGAGCAGCAAAAACAACAAAAAAAAGTATATATATTTCTTTCTTTTTCTTTTATTTTGTATTAGCATGACAAAATTAAATATTTCTAGATTAATTATAAATAAAATAATATCTAAAAAAAAAATTAAATCCATTTGCCTGGCCTACATAGCACACAAACGTACTGTACTGTTATTTACATAAGAACCTCATAACAGTGCATGAAACAGGGTGCGTACTATTCTTGCATACTGTTTAGTATGTTAGTATGCGGTCGTGTTTTAAACCGCTACCTTGACTCCTATGCACTTGCGTTTTAACAAGTACGCCACGGCTACATCCGGGTACTTTCCCCTATACACTACTATTATCACAGTTCAGATTGGGAACGACGCCTGGAATTACCGTTAAACTGTTTGGAACGTGTGCACGCGATTTGAACATTTAAAAAAAATGAATAAATAACGGTCAACAGCGTTTTTCCTGAGTTTTAGTTATAATTGGGAATTCTCCTCAGCCCGCATGTGTGTGTGTGTGTGTGTGGACAAAATCTGCATAGTTGGATACAACAGGATTTAAACAAACAAATGCTACATTCGTAAGCATTCAGTATTTATCATTAACATCCGCGAGAATCTCAATGAAATAACCCTTAGCTGTGTTAGCTTAGCACCCATTAACGTTAAATGATGCCAGTACTAACGGCTGACCCTCCTTTAGCTTAAAAAAAGACGCATTGTACCACTCCGCTCGTAATAACGAACAAATTCACATTTTAAATGAATCTCTGAGTCACACATTACCTTCTGTCCGGCCTCAGGCACTGATATCATACGCAGATATAACCAGAGCACTGTTTATTATAAAATGACCACAGAGCTGCTAAAAGCCTTAGCTGCTGTGTTTTGTGGAAGAGAGGCGGGTCGTATCAACAAAAGCCACGCCCATAAAACACGCCAACCAATGAAATTCGTTAAAGATGATGGGCGGGGCTAAGGTTTAGTCCGACCCGGACTGCGTGTTCACTTGATGGTGCGTCATCTAAAGGAAAGAAAATAAATCCGACGATTTATAAATAGTTTCTTTGACATCAAAGAGCTTATGAGTTTTTATCATATCATTAAAGTGTTAATTTTTTTTTACATTTGTTTTTATTCCTAGTGCACTATGAATAGAAAAGTACATCTAAAAATAATAATAATACAGTATATTATTTTTATTATGTGAACCATTATACATACTATAATTTATATATAATGAAAATTATAAACATTAATATAGAAGACACAACATAAATTCTTTAAAAAAAAGTACAAATCTAAATAATAATAAAATATTAGTAAATAAATAGTAAATAAATTGTGAAGCAGTGGTGCTGCTGTCATTATTATTAGGGGGCCAAGCACCGAAGGTACCCTATTGGTATTCTACCTTTTCTTCTTCTTCTTCTGGCTAGGGTGTCTATGGCAGCCCATAGAACTGTCTTGTAAAAAGTTGTGAAATTTGGCACACTGATTGGGGAGGGTCTAAGGAACATTCTGACCAAATTTGGGCCAAATGCTGCCAACTCTCTAGCGCCACCATCGGGTCAAACTTTGGCCTAATTTGGAAGTACATTTATGGTCATAACTTTTGAACCGTGTGTCCAAAATTTAAAAACATCCCTGGCATCTCTGGATTCCCTGGTTCGAAACGTGTTCAACGCACCCTATGGCGTCAATTTCCGCCTAATTAGATTTTCCACCATATGTGATTTTCTGAAAAACGTTTTTTTTTGCTACTCCTCTTACAAATTTTTTCTAATCATCACCAAATTCTTCAGAGTTAGCCTCACAAAAGTTATTAAAGAATTTTGAATATTCCAAACGGTTTGTCCATAATGGGCCAGTGAATCTGACGGCAATGCCACCAAACAGGAAGTGCACTTTGCACACTGACACAAATCTTGGTAGGCATCTTCAGGACCATGCCCTGAGACAATGCAACAAATTTCATGACAGCGCCACTTACTGGTCAAAAGTTACAAAATCATGCCGAAAATGCTTCCATCCAAGTGCCATTTTTGCTACCCCTCCTCCAAATTTTGTCCAATCTTCACCAAATTTAGCTCACATCATCTTGAGATCTGTCTAAAATACTGTCTACTGCCATTCTAGACTTTCAATGTGCTATTATACAGACAACACAACTGACAGGGTTTAAAATCAAATAGCATTTTTATTGAGCATTTTTCAACAAAAAATACAAACACAATATAAGACAGATGTAAGTTAGGTGCAGATACTTGCACAAAGTGGGAAAACAAAGGCCCAGCCTGATGAGAAAAAAACATAAATACCTTAGATGTTTTTAAATTGCAAGAAGAAAAAAAAAATTTCAGGTCAGAGCAGTAGCAATCATGACCACAGGTTGTGTAGCAACAGACAACACCACAGGTCACAGCAGTAGCGGCAGCTGCAGCAGCAATGCCACCCTGCTGCCCATTTGTTCATCTAGACCTTTCCTCCTACAGTCAGAGAATTGTCAGATAGTCAGTCAGAGAATCACATGCGGCTCACCGGGTCTGTGTAATGCTTTTATTATTATTATTATTATTATTATTATTATTATTATTATGTGCACCATACAGAATATAATGTATATATAATCAAAATTTATCTAAACAGCATCTAGGGATATAATATATTTTACAGAGTACATTATTCCTATAGAATCATTCAGCTGCAAAAATTTTAAAGTAAATAGAAAAAAAATCAATCGCAAATCTAATAAAAAACAACATAAAAATAACATTAATAATAATTATGGTGTAAAAAGAAATAGTCATTGAGATTTGTGTGTATATATTACAGTTAAGTCATGTATACAATTACCTAAAGTATTTTAATTTTAGCGTATTGACTGCAGCCTGGAAAATTTCTTCTTAAAAAATTCATCAGTATCATAGAAAATGGCACATAGAAAAGTTTGTGGACACCTGACATTAAGACCCACATGCGGTTCTTCCCCAAATTGCTATCACAAAGTACCTCAAAGCACACAATTGTATAGAATGTCTTTGTATGATGTAATATTACAGTTTTCCTTCGCAGGAACTAAGAGGCCCAAACCTGTTCCAGCATGACAATGCCCCTGTGCACAAATTGAGCTCTATGAATACATGGTGTGTTGAGGCTGGAGAGGAAGAACTCGAGTGTCCTGCACAGAGCCCTGACCTCAACCCCACTGAACGCTTTTGAAATGAACTGGAACACCGACTGCACCCCAGACCTCTTCACACAACATCAGTGCCTGAATCAACACAAATCACAGCAAAGGGGAACTAAATCTGGAACGAGATTTTCAACAAGCACATATGAGTGTGATGACTAGGTGTCTACAATCTTTTGGCTATCTAAAGTAGTGTATTTACTATAAAATTTGACCCACTATTTAGTACAGTAGTATGTGACTGGGGACACAACTTCAAAATGGTGGCTGTCTGACTTGAGTGACAACTGTGGCCAATCAATATTCTGGACTATTTCTAGCTCCACAAAAATATCCAGGAGCACCTTCAGCAAGCGGCTCATTTCACCAACACCCACTGCTATCAGCTATCCTGGTATCGTGTGCTATCCTGTCCCCCGGTTCTCAGAACAGTAGAACAGAATCTTATTATACAGCTTAAAGTTGCACCTATTAAAGTTTTTACACATGTGAAAGTTTCTTAACAATAAACCCAACATCTCACATCCCAAAGGTATTTGGACAGTTGACTGACAAGAAGTTAATTGACCAGGGGCGGTCCCTTCCCTCGTTACTTCAAGACAAACGAAGCAGATAAAAGGTCTGGAGTTGATATCAGGTATTGAGTTGGCATTTGGCAGCTGTTTGACTGGAGCTACCAATA
>CM075007.1:25362293-25375861 GCA_037576675.1 Pangasius sanitwongsei | reverse complement strand
ATATATATATATATATATATATATATATATATATATATATATATATATATATATATAATGTGTGTGTGTGTGTGTGTATGTATTCATTCTGTTTAAACCACACTGCTGTTGAATTCTCGATTCTGATTGGTCAGAAGGTGTTGATTCATTTCCAGACACAGGCAAGGTTGTATTCAAGACTGCCATTGTCAAGTCCAACAGCAGGACTAGCCGAGATTGAGTCAAAACCAGGTTAAGAGGGTTGAGACCCAGTCAAGAACAAGTCTAAATGAAAGTGAGAACTTGAGAGTCAAGATTGAGACCATCAAATCATTTCAAGGCCAAGTCTTTACTTCAATCATTCTGGACAATTAATTTAGTAACTAGTAACCAGATTGTTCATACTCCGGATTTGTGTTTAGTACAAACAAATATAAACTGCACTGGTTTATTGGGTATTTGAGAATTTTAGACTTTTGCTAAAGATTACACAAATTTTTTTTTTAAATGACCTTATCACATTTTCAATGATAAAAAAACATGGGCAATAAAACAATACAGTAATGCCATATTATGGCCTATTATTTATTTAAAGTATGCCTTTGCTTAGTGCTGTACTTACTAACACTCGCTACAAAACAGAAATGCATCGCTTCTGTCCCTGCCATTGATAAACAATTTTTAAGCAGCCAAAGTAATCCTCAGTTGAAACAATTATGGCTTCACCAACCAACTGGCTTCAATTGTGCTTTGTGCCAATGATTATGCTTTGCTTTCTAGAAGAAAGTACTACTTTGTGTGTGCAAAAAAGAGAAAAGACAACACATGGATTACTTTTAAAAACTCGTTCGAGAGCAAAACCATATTCTGCAAGACCGATGCCAATAAGTCTAAATCAGTACAGAAAACATTGAGAAAAACAAGGACTCGAGTCCTTTAGCTCTAGACACAGGGACTTGTTTAGTGGACACTACACATAAACGGATTTAAAAAGTGTGTAATTGTTAATATGGTGAAGTTTTCTGTGAGGAGATGTTTGGTTAGCATTTATGGAAGGAATCTCCAGTGTCAGAGCATTGTAACAGTCAGAGATAAAGCTATAACTTTAAGTTTTCTGACTTGGGAAAGTCTTCAGGACGGAGGACTTTACACTTCATAGTTTCTCAGTCACATGACAAGCTGCATTTTTTAAAAAAAAAATTAACTTCAAGAGAGAGAGAAAAAAGACAGTGTGGTAAAGGAACCATTGTTTATAGCTGGATCAACAAAGCATTCTCCATCCATCTGTTAACTATCTAATCGTTAATGGCACTGTGAGTTGGCTTTAGTAGGAGTTTTTTTCCTGATCCACACAAAAAAATAAAGTCGTACCAAAGCGTATGAAGTTTCATACAACCTTTCAACTATGGAGCAATACAATAATACATATGGAAAATTATACAGTGGATTTCTGTCAGCACAGATATTTGAACTTGACATCTTCCAATCATTAGTTTCCATAAGCATTAGTTCCCAATAGTTCCTCAAAAAGTCAAAATACAATCCATTCAGAGACACACAGCCTGTCAGTAACCAAACCATTAGGCTTTTTCTCTAATGGTTATTTTTCTCTCTCATTTCCTGATTGATATCTCACTCTGCTTGCTGTCATTTACTCTTCATGGATCTCAGTCAGTCGTCTCCTTTTGGGACATTTTTGCTTCACACTGTTTGAGCTTTGCATGCATTTTTATGTGTTAATTTACAATCCACTACAAAAACCTTATAATACACTCATTCCTTCATAGACCTGCTTAATCTACATGCAGCTCAGACATGACAAGTATTTTAACCGCCTTTTTTTTTTTTTTTTTACCTCTTTCTCACTCTACAATGATAAAAGGTGACTGCCCCAAGACTCTGAAACAACCTGTTGACATTAAGTGTGTATCATTTCTTTTTGTGTATTAGCCAGAACCTGCAGTATTTTACTTTTCAGCATTTGATAACAGGTGAGAATGGTTTCTGATTGCATTATTTGTAACTTGCTGTTTGTGGCTGTAAAGCATTCTGGTTATTTTAGGAGGCAATATTACTAAAAATTTAATGACCTACCTAATTTAGTCTGTAGTAGCAGATGCTGCAGCAGTTTAGCACTTATTGTGGATCTTTTTACTTGTCCCAGTCCAAGTCCAGGTGGTTAACTGCCACAGTTTGGTGTTTGAACACTGAGCCTCTGAAATGTTTCCTACGTGAAAAATAATGAACCCTTCAGTCAGTAATGTGTGCAAGACCTCCCATTTAAATTGATTATGTGTTACTGGTCTACATGAGAATTAAAAGATTTGAATAATAGTGTTTCTCTCCATTTGCACAAATACAATGAATACTAATGAAATACTCTAAATTGGCCATGATGCTCTCCTGCTGATCCTTTAACTCCTGTTTCAGATAAGAGCTGATGCTGCAATGAAATGATGGCCTTTTGAGTTATTGGACTCATGGAGTTAATGGACTTTTCAACTTATCATTGCACTACAAATCAAAACATCTTACTGCACGACCCACTTGGCACACAGTTTGGTGTCTCGCCATACTAACATCAAATTTTGAAGGTGGAATCATGTGTTAATTAAGCAATATCGCACAAGCAAGAGTGAAGTTATACTTATATTGGCACGGCTGTGATTCGGCCGTAGGCTCGAGCCCGCAGTAGTGTAGTAGCTAATCGTAGCTGTACCGATATTCATTATAACCACACTCTTGCTTGTGCAATACTACTTTCATATGACAGTTCTGTAAACAAGAAATTAATATGGAGTAAGTGACATTTCAAACACAATATGGCCAAATGTTCTGTTTATTTTTGCTCCACTAGTGGAAATAGATCCCGGAGAAGCCACAATCACTTTATAGCCCATCAGCTATCTGGCTAGGTAGCTAAGATTGACTTGACCATTCCCGTTAATGGTGCTTCCTGTAAACTTGGTGCCCCTTGTAGTAATGGTTTCGAACCAGGAAGTGGAATTTTACATGGTGAACACAGACGAGTGGAGTGATATTCACACTGTGAAACATCCCAGTATGGTTATAGGAAATATAGGCACTCTTGGAACGCCACTCGACCAATCAGATTAATGGACCGAAACTAGTGATTTGGATGGCAGTATTTGTTTTAATACAGATTTAATACAGACTTAATCTGCTGCTTTTATGAAACTGATTATGTATGAATTCTATTACTGAGCCGAAAGATGTCCTTAGCATTAACTAGGTGACGATTTATATGATTTAAGCTCTCCTGATTTAGCCTCCTAGCTCCAGTATAAAACTAAAGAACTAAACTTATTCAAACACCAAATATTTCTCGGCTTATCAACTAAATTCATCATAATGTATATTATTTTCTTTTTGTCTTTCACTTTAAGTTACTTGAATTAATGGTTTAAACAATTAGAATATTTTAGGTTTTAGTTTATTTGGTTCTTTTTAATTAAATCCCCAATTTCCAGTGAAAGTGCTTTGTAACAGTCAGTTGTAAAGTTGTAACTTTAAGTTTTCTGACACTGGAAAGTCTTCAGGAACAGTTGATTCTTCAAGATTTCTTGGTATCATGACAAGCTGTGTTTTTTTGTCTTGGTAACTTCAAGACAGGAAGAAAATAGAGAAGTTGGTGAAATTGTCTCTTGATTGTAGACTTTGACAATGATACGCCGACCTCCTCCAGAGTGTTCTTGACTTGGTTAGATGTTGTGAAGGGGTTTTTCTTCACCAAGGAAAGAATTCTGCAATCCTCCACTTTAGTTGTCTTCTGTGGTCTTCCAGGCCTTTTAGTGTTGCTGAGCTTGCCAGTGTTTTCCTTCTTAAAAAGAAGGAATACCCTGGCGAGCTCAGCAACACTAAAGTTTCTGCTATATCTCTGATAGGTCTGTTTTGTTTTTTCAAAATGATGGCCTCCTTCACTTGCATTCACACCTCTTTGGACCGCATACTGAGAGTTCCCGTGAACAGCTACCAAATGCAAACTCAACACCTGGAATCAACTCTAGACCTTTTATCTCCATAATTTGTCATGAAATAATGAGGAAACAGGCCACAACTGGCCATGAAACTGCGTATCAGTCAGTTTTCCAAATACTGTTGAGCCTGTGAAAATGGAGGGACTCTGTAAAAAATGACTGTAATTCCTAAACAGTTAATGCAATACTGTTGTTAAATCCCTGTTAAACTTCAATCACATTTTGATTGCTTCATTTCAAATCTATTGTGATTGTGTACAAAGGCAAAATTACGAAAACTGTGTCACTGTCCAAATATGGCCTGACTGTAGGCAGACAGACTATGCTAAATTGCCTGTATGTGTGAATGAGTGTGTGAATTTGTTGATACATGTGATGGACTAATGTCCTATTTGGTGTGAATTCTCCCACCTTGTGCCCAGCAATACTGGGAAAGGCTCCGGATCCACAGCAACCCTGGCCAAGATAAAGAAGTTACTGGATGAATGAATGAACAAATGAATATTACTTTGTAAATTATTTTTCCTTTGCTACTGATCCTCATCAAACACCATCTGAGCGTGTTTTAATGGAGCACTTTTAGGTTTACGTTTCTTTTTTTTTTTCATTTCTTCTTTTCATCTAATCCATTTTACAAATGAGAAAGAATTTAATCCAGAGAATTATTACTTGTAGTATCTGATGGTAATCACGCAGCATCAGTGTGATAGCTCTGAGCACACAGACAACCTCTTCACATTCATTTTAATTTAATATAAACACTCTATGATGAGTGCAGTGAGAACAGCCAGATCTACTTACCACATCCTCTCGGTCTTCACGCTTCATTTCAGCTCCAACTACATTCAGTTCCCTCAAGTCCTGCTGGAGCAGCACTTCTCTTACATTTACATTATCATTTACTTTTTTTTTATCCTGAGTGACTGTGCAAGAGAGGCTGAATCCAGTCCAGGCACAGAGATGTTAAACTGTTAAAGAGTAGCAGTGATACAAAGTGCTGCATGACTTTCAAGAGCTTCACTAACAAACCAGAAACAAGCATGAGATAGATGTAAGAAAAACAGACACCCTTTCTGAAGTTAGCATTTTAGGAACAAGCTTAGAAAACTAAAAACCCCCCTCAACAAAGCAGAACAGTGTAGTTAATCTTCGCCTCAGTTACCTGCCAGGTCTGGATTTACCACCATAATCTCTGTTTCTGCATCTAGTTTCATCTCCATTTCTCAATTTCTATTGGTGAACACATGTAGAAGGTGTACAAGAATGGTGGAAGAAATTGTTTGCATAATTTGTTGTGCAGAATAATTCACATGAATCAAGACATGGATAACACTTCACTGACTGATTGATTCATTCATTCATCTTCTGTAAGACTTTATCCTGATCAGAGTCATTCTGGATACGGAGCCTGTCCTAGGAGCACTGTGCATGAGGCCGGAATACACCCTGGATGGGACGCCAGTCCATTACAGAGCACCATGCATACACACACACACACACACATATTCACAGCTAGGAGCCATTTAGAATAGCATGTTATCATGTCAACATGTTTTTGGGAGATGGGAGGAAACCTGAGAACCCAGAGGAAACCCAAACAGAGACAGTGACAACATGTAAAACTCCACACACACACAGTAACCTGAGGTCATGATTGAACACTAAGGTGGAAACCAAACCTAAACAAAGGCACACAGTGCTTGTTGCTATGGGAACTGTGAATCAGTTCAAGGGGTATACTTGTGGCACCTGATAAGGTTATCAATCACCTGTGGCCATAATGGCTGTATTAATATTACCCCATGTTGTTATGACTTCATGTTTAATTATGACAATAGAAATAGACACAAAGAGACTTCACCGAAATCCATTTTTAGACCTTGATCCTTAATGAACAAGCCAGAGGAGACAGTGGTTAGGAAAAAAAAAAAGAGAAAAAGAAAACAAATTAAAAAAAAAAATTAAAAAAAAAAGCGTGAGACAAACCGGTCTCAAAAGAAAACACACCCTCTTCTGGGTGACACTGAATAGTGGGATTTGGAAAGGATTTTGGTCATTACAGAACAGTTCACAGTCAACCAATAGGCAAACAATAGTGACTGTATTACAGGCTGTTTGGTATTCATACAGTGTATTATGAAAAGTAAGCTTAAGATGAGCATAAGGCAGACTTAGAATTAGACTGCAACGACGTATAATCATGGCAGGTCTTTGGAGGTAAAAGTCTTGAGAGTATTCAGACGAGATTATCCACAGCAGTTGGAAGGTGAGTCACACATGCAGAAGAAGTATCAGAATGGATTAGGCAGGTCCAGGGGGCGAGAGGAGTCACAGAAGCAGAAGTGTGTCAGGATCAGACACATCAGGGAACAGGAGTGAACACAGAGCTTGACACAGAATGAGAACAGATTATTAAGTATGCTCTTATCCTAAAGAGCTTTTAAAAGGTGCACTTTGGTGGCTCCTGAGTGGCTCAATAAAACATCACCATATTGTTGGGAGATTGCAAGTGTGAATCCTGACAATGCCATTGACATTCATGGCGGGGGAGCCAAGAGAGCAAAATTGGCCGTACTCTGTGGTCGAGAGGGGTATACTCTCTCTCCTCTGTCAATCATTGCGAGAATAGCCAAATTGTGTGCATCTGTGAGCTCATATAGGAGGAAGAGCATTGCAAAAAATGGAATTCGTTTGGTTGGCTTCACGTCTTGGAGGAAGCACAGTTGGAGTGTAAATGAGGGAAAAATGGGTGATCTGAGTGCACATGGGTACTCCAGCAGGTCTAGCTATAGTGACGTAACTAAAAGGCAGATCTTTTCATTCATATAACTATTGTATTAGTCTCTTATTATTAATTTGTCTGTTGCTTTTATGTTACATCATATTATGTTTTACAGTTTAGTATTCAGGCTGATTTTTTTCAGGTTTAAAGGCAAGTGCTTGTGTTTAAATGTGGTCATCTAGACACTACTGAAAAACTCTGTATAAAACGTTTCTACTCAAGAAAAATCTGGAAACCTCTGAAGTGTCAATTACATGCAGGTAATTTCCATAATCTGAATGAGAAGCCCAGAAAATCTTAAACAGGTGCCCTCATATTAGCACTGTTAGAAGCGTTTGAATGAAAAATTCCTGAGAAAGGTGTGGTGAGAGCATGTGAAACATTGGTTGGGCAGTCGCACAAATGATGATGAAATGTTTCTAATTATAGTGTAATTTGATTTGAATTGCTAGTTAGTATTTGCAGATTAGCAGTCCTGTATGATCTAAAGGGGTTAATAAAGAAGTAAATGCTCTCAGGAGTGAACATAATTCATCCGCATTAACAAACTGTAATAAAGAAGGTTTAATTTAATTTATTTGACTTGCAAGGTTACCAAACCTGTCCAATACCAAAACTCAAATAAACAAACTTGATTTAAAAGCAGTTGATAAAAGTTCTTCTCTGTGCTTTGAATAACCACACAAACAAAACTGTAACTCTTAATAAATGTCGAAGAAATGAATAACTGAAATGAAATATATGCAGTGCCACAATTTCAGCCACTGCCTCATAGTAACTAGCTAAACAAGTGGGCGGAGCCAAAGTTTTAGGGCTTAGTTTTGCTTGCGCTAATGTAACCACTGCAAAGAGTTATTTTTAACATCCTTGAATCCTACTGAGACTACTTCATACTCTATTTTTTTCTTGTATGAATCTTATGAGATTTCATACAGCCTATAGCTACAATGTTCTTTTTTAAAAACTGTCCTCAAGATACTGTAGTGTGGTTTCTGTACTGTGGGAGGCATGGTGGCTCACAGCTCCAGGGTCCCAGGTTCGATCCTGAGCTCAGGTGATTATCTGTGTGGAGTTTTCTATGTTCTTCCCATGGCTGTGTGGGCTTCTTCCAGGTTCTTTGGTTTTCTCCCACCTCCCAAAAACATGCCAGTAGGTGGATTGGCTAAGATAAACTGCCCATAGACATGAATGTTTGTCTGCATTGCACCCTGCGATGGACTGGTGCCCCATTCAGGGTGTATTCCCACCTTACACCCAGTGTTCCCAGGAAAAGCTCCGGATCCAACACAACACTGACAAGGATAAAGCAGTTACTGAATGTGAGTCAATTTTTGCATTGTAACTAAACATCTCCAACAGATAGGTATGCCAAAGTCATGTTTAGAAATTTGATTTGTTGCATACTTGCTGATTGTTTAATGCAGGGGTCTTCCATCTTATCCACAAAGGGCCAGTGTGGCTGCAGGCTTCCATACCAGCCAAATAGGAGGCACACCTGGTAGTTGATTGGAGGCTAAGATGAACTGAAGTGGAATCAGATGTGACTCCTGCTTGGTGGAAAGCCAGCAGCCACACTGGCCCTTTGTGGATAAGATTGAAGATCCCCGGCTTAATGTGTTCAACGATGTTCCCTTTAGCAATACCGTCCAGTGGTTACATGCTTCCATTATTCTTTCAAACCCCACACACTACTTACACTATGTATATTTATAAAACACCCAGATCAGGCAATCAACCCACGGTGATTCAGAAAGTTCAAACCTACAGATGTGGTTACACCAGGACTTTGAAGAAAACATTGTGTTTCTTTACATTTTATTACAGTTTACCCACTATTGGCAATTAACTAAGGACACAACCAAAATCTTTGTGTTTAAGTACTTCTTCATCATCCACTCTCTCAAGTCACAAAACCCTAACACACAGCTCATAATATATACATCCTTGCTCTATAATGCTCAATCACTGAGAGCTAGTCTGTATACTGGTATTAATTTTACACAAGCACATTCATCAGACAGCATCATTTGTTCAGCAGATGATTTGCATTGACTTTCTGGAAGTCAATTAATCTGTCCCCTATTGCTAATAATGAACAAAAAAGCTAATGTGAGGGGCTTGTTAGCATTATGCAAATGAGATCATGCACACACATTAGCATCGTTAGCAGAGTTTGGTTGAGTGAATAAGGTGTGGTGAGCGTGTAAAAAGGCTGGTTTTACATTTATAATTGGAAACACTTCCAATTATAATGTCATTTGATTCAATTTGCTAAAATTCGTTTGGGTTCATTAAACACATCTAGTGCTCTTTGCTCTGTATTTGCAGATTAGCCATCCTGTATGACATAAAGGTGTTTAAAGAGAACTAAACATTAATCATTTATAGAAAGCATAAATAATTAGCATTAACAAACTGTAATACAGAAGGTTTCATTTAGCAGGAAATTAACTAATTTAGCACAGTTGTCTCGTTAGTTTTCTTCTATTAATAAACACCGCAGATGAATCAATATAAAATGCACTCTATGAATTTAAATTTCATCTCAAGGAGAAAAAAGCATGAGGAAATAGTGCTTTCTTCTTAGTGAGAAAGAAAATAGAAAAGCAGACGGATAAAATTCAGTTGCTATGGTAATCATGTTTGCTCATTTCAGTAACTGAAAATACAACGATGTCCACTTGGTGTCTCTGTTCATCCAATATGAGTGTGTATGGTGATTTCTAATATCCTCCTGAACATGGGGAGGAAAAAAACACACTCAAAAATGGGTCCATTCGATGTGAACTAGAAGAGCGGAAAAAATCTCAAAGGGCCTTTATATAAATATATAAATATATAACTCTAGGTTGTACTCTGTGTGGACTTTCAGTACATTTTATACTGCTTTTGGAAAAGCCAAGCTAAAAGCTTATATATTTGTCAATATTTCTCCATGGCAATTCCATGGCAATAAAGATAAAGGAAATGATGTGAAACAAGATGTTATCAATAATGCAATCTTCAAAACATTACACATTACAAATATCATTCAAATAATCTAGGCACTAAAATAAATTAGAATAATATGCTTTTTTTATACCATAACATTTTCAAATTCTCAAATCTGACTGGTGTTTTACTAAATCTGGTGTTTAAAAAATTGGTGCTTTTTTAAATTTATTAAAACAGCAGCTATATAACTATGCGTTATTGTTTCTATAGCTCATTCACGGGGCTTGTATGGTGGAAGATCCACATTATCTAATAATAAACAGAACTATAATAATAATAATAATAATAATAATTTATATAAAAATCTATAAACATTTAAGGTTCACAGCATTGATGTTGTGAAGTTTTCTGTTAGGAGTATTTAACATTTATGGAAGGAGTCTCCAGATTCAGCAGTTTTTCCACCACAGGAAAGTCTTCAGGACAGAGGAATTAGCACTTCCTAGGTTCTTTGTAACATGCTATTTTTTTGTTTGTTTGTTTTTAAATAACAAGCTGCAGGGTTGTATTGTGTGTTATTAACATTAAAAAGGGAGTGAAAAAAGAGGCTAGTAAAATGACGCCTATTTACAGCTGCTATAACATAAGTGATAACAGGACGTTCCACAACATTAAATGTAACTATAAACTGATAAAATAGTCTTTAATAAATAAAAATTGTAATCATTAGCAAATTGCTGTGGTATTGCTGTGGTATAAGAGAAAGGAAACACTTGTATATACTGTTATAGGAAAATAATAACTTTTTCAGAGTGGTAAGAGTAACTCTGCTTCATCACCCCATCCTTGATTATTTTTTCTATTATTTATAATAGAAAATCCCCAAGGGTTTTATTCCTTACTACATCATTAGCCTTATTTAAAATGCCAAGAGAGTAACCCGAGCTCACGATGAAGCCAGAACCTGTGAGTCAGCAATGCTACTCGCTATTATTGGTATATATAATGTATCTGTAGACTACAAATACAACACTAAAAATAGTCACATGTAATGATGGGTGTTTATTCCATTTGACAATTTTGAGTTTTTGTTGCACCCCAGGTAAGAGAAGCTCCTCGTACATCTCGTTCTTGGTGAATTCAGATTCTGATTCAGATCTTGATCTGTACAGATGAACACATGCAGAGATACAGACTGTCTCTGTACAGTACTCTGATGTGTAATTACAGCCTGTCACCCTTCGGAGTGTCACACAGGCTGAGGACTAGAGGCTCTCGTCAGCCTGACCCCCATGCAGCAGATGAGAGATACAAGAATTTAACACGCATGACATCTTACTGGGAAATATTCATGCAGCTAAATCAACCCTCTTACCCAGCTCCTTCTCTTCAACACCATGACCAATGATGACACTGCAGATGGCTTCACGCTCGCTTGTTAAAGCTGGAAAAAAAAAAAAACATACGATCAACCAATGTGAGCAGAACAAAGAAGATTATGTTTGAGAAATCAGAAATGTGCTGAGATTATATGAGCTGTATTTGATACAGTTTTCTACTCTTAAAAATTTAATACTCGAAATGCTTTGTCCCTCTGGGAAATCCCTACAAGGTCTTTCTTTCAGAGAGGGATCCAAATAGAGCTACTTTAAAAATTTATGCAAAGAACCCTCGAGGAACCCCCTTTTTTTGTCTAATAGAGTATATGTAAGGAAACATAGCTACTATACATAGACACTGTCAACAACTCATACAATATTTAAGAAATAAAACACTTGGAAGTTTGCTGTTATAGGAAAATAATCAACAACGGGCTGATGTGACGTGGAGAGGAGTTACCTTTACCACCCCGAAGCTGATTATTTTCCTATAACAGCACATGCCAAAGTCTTTTGTAATTTACAATCGTTTATAATGAAAGCCTGACACACCATATTTTTTATCCATTTATAGTTACATTTAAAGTTGCAAAACTAGTTAGTTCCTGTTATCACGTACCTTATAAACAAAGCGTCATTTTGTCTTTTGACGTTTAAAGAACAAAACAAATGAAAGAAAAAGGCAGCTTGTCATGTCAACGAGAAACAGAAGAGCATAACCTCCTCTGTCTTTCCCATGTAGAAAAATGCTGACACACGAGACTTCTTCCCTACAGGTTAAGTAGACATCGCCTTATAGAAAACTTTACCAGTTACATCAGCAAGTACATGTTTAAATCGTTTATTATTAGTCTCAGATGATGTGGTCTCTCCTCCATATCATTCAGGTCCCTATGAATCAGCTGTTTAACCTATTAATATGAACCTGTGATTTATGGTATATTTGTGGATTTGTGGTATAAAAGCAATTTCTGGTATAAAAACAGCTTCTGATGAATCTGATTTGAAAATTAAAATATGCTGCGGGATAAAAAAAAAAGAAAGAATGTAAAGAGTAAGCAATAATGCAAATGCATGCAGTTGTAGTTCTAGAGTCCTGGAGTTATGACTTGACTTTGTGTCATGTTGTGAGTGCATAAGCAATGCACTAAGCGGCAGGACAAACCATCTGTTTTTTTTAATATATATATATATATATATAAAATTACATGGTAGTTTGTTGACAAAGAAATGGTCCACACTGACAGACTGACTGTTAGTTAGGTCCATGTTTCTGATTTTAATGGAACAAAAACAAATGTCTCTCAGTCAAAGAACAGAAAAGCTGTGATGCTCTAAAACAGTAGTGATCTCCTTCCACCAGTGAGATTAGTGCGGAAAGCAACTTATTTATTTCTTCAACATATAATCTTTCTTAATACCACAGGGCTGTTGAATTCGCAAATCTGATTGGTCAGACGGTATTGATTAATTTTCTATAACAGCAGCTCTGAAAGTCAGTAGTGCAGCTGCAAATCACAGGTTTTAATTAATGCACTGGTTCTAATATGTTATTCGTTCTATAGCAAAAGTCCATTCACAGAGACTTGTATAACAAACACTCCGTCAAATATACAGTATAATCGTTGATATGGTGACGTTTTCTGTGAGGAGATGGTTATATTAATGCTCTCATTCTAATATGTTCTTGTTTCTCTAGTAACAACTTACACTGGGACTTGTATGATTTTAAACTGATTTTAAAAACAACAACAACAAAAAAACATGCATAATTGTTGATATGGTGGGCGTATATTTACCAAGTTTTGGTTTCTCAGGCTGCTTCTTCACATCACCAAAAAAAATCCAGGCTGTAATGTTTCTGTCGTATTAACTGAGAGAGAGAGCGAGAGAGAGAGAGAGCGAGAGAGAAACTTCCTAATTCTGTATACTTGAGCTAATAGACAGTATTTTCACCTGAGTGGCAGTTTAACAAAAATATGGACCTGACCTGAATGTGAGAATTAGATGCCTTGGACTTGAGAGCTGCTAATCTGAAAGAGGAAATGGATGATGCTTCACAGTTAAACATAATTGTCATGCTCTGTGAGCGAGTATGGCCATTCTCACTCCTTGCCTATTAGAGCGATGCTAGCCAATTACAAGTGTCTGCTGTTAGCATATACAAGATAGACAAATAGATAGATGGATTGATAAATAGATACACTATATGGTCATAAGTATGGACACCTGACCATCACACCCATATGTGCTTTTTGAACACATTCCAGACTTAGTCCCCCTTTGCTGTTATAATAACCTCCACTCTTTTGCGAAGGTTTTTCTTGCCTTCTAGATTTTGGAGCGTGGCTGTGGGGATTTATGTTCATTCAGACACAAGAGCATTAGTGAGGTCAGGCACTGATGTTGTGGTCTCGCGCCGCAGTATTTAAGCGATATGTTAGTACCTTACGTTCCGCCGCGCCTACTTCGCTCTAAGGATGCAGGCTGTCTATC
>CM075007.1:25340220-25362193 GCA_037576675.1 Pangasius sanitwongsei | reverse complement strand
TTGTGTAAAGCTGCTTTGAGACAATGACCTTTGTAAAAAAGCGCTATACAAATAAAAATGAATTGAATTGAATTGATGTTGTGTGAGGAGGTCTGGGGTGCAGTCGGTGTTCCAGTTCATCCCGAAGGTGTTCAGTGGGGTTGAGGTCAGGGCTCTGTGAAGGACACTTGAGTTCTTCCACCCCTACCTGAACACACCATGTCTTCATGGAGCTCGCTTTGTGCACAGGGGCATTGCCATGCTGGAACAGGTTTGGGCCGCTTAGTTCCAGTGAAGGGAAATTGTAATCATACAGCATACAAAGGCATTCTATACAATTGTGTGCTTCCAAATTTGTGGCAACATTTTGTGGAAGAACCACATATGGGTGTGATGATCAGGTGTCTGTATACGTTTGGCCATATAGTGTAGATAGAAACCAACTTAGAACAGCATAGCTGATCACCAGCTTGCAAGAAACCAGCAAGATTAGCTTTACTATGCTAGCCAAGTGGCCATGACCAGCTGAACCAGTACCAGCATGGAATTCATATTTGTCTCTTTCATATTAGGCATTTTTAAAAAAAATGTGCTAATAACCATAACAACGCTCCTACCAATCATAACTAGTATTACCTAAATAATTAGCCTAGCTTGCTCTCTAGATTAGATTTATTATCTCCAGTGGGATGTCACAATGCGTACTGGTGAATGTCCCAAAAATAGACCCTGGTTATTTTTAGTTGCATTGCAATATTTGAATATTGCCAATGAAATATTTTTATTCAACTTATCATAATTCTCCTTATAATCATTCACTAACAAGACTCATTTTTCACTGGCACGTTGTCCTCCATGTTTGCTTTACTCGCTTACCCCACAACTTGTGACCTGATTAGTCAAGAAATTAAAAAGAAAAAAAAAGTTTGATGTCTCTTGGAATTACATATACAATAGGATTACATGTTAAACATGTGCTGGGGGTTGAGGAATAAACAGCAAGAAACGAAGGCCAATTCAGCGGATGCTATCTTACTTGTAACACTGCTACTTGGCAGTGTGACTGTTACTTTCTAAATATGTTTTTACTCATAAATGAATTACATTACATTTTATTTAGCCCGAATTTCTTGTCTCTCTGCCCTCTGCCCCATTTGGCTACAGGCTTACGAGTTTTATGCTAAATTGCCAATTAATAGGTACTACATTGGTACAGCTTTTCGGTGTATCACTGTTGCTACGGTAACAACTCATAGGGCATTGTAGAACATAACAGTTCTTGTCAATGGATATTTAAAACATTTTCATCCACTGTAAGCTAGAAATAATTCATTCTGCACACAATCGAAATGATTCTGCTGTAGTATTTTTATTTACAGTAAAAATAGCAGAACAATATACCTGAACAAGCATCGTTGTCATGGTTATGTTCTAACATGGTTACGTATTATATATCAAGAGTACAGATTTAGAAATGTGAATGCCCTTTTGAACAGATTTTTATTACAGATGATAATGCATAGAATAGAAATAGAAAGTGTTTTTTTCCCTAGCCATGTAATAAATTATACGTACTCTTACTATACACAGGAATTCTATACATGGAAATTAGTACCCATTACTCCAATGTTTCTTATATAAGCTATATTCATTCATTCAATTCTGAAATGGTTAGAAAGTCTATGAAGTAGTTTGTAGAGTAAGTTTAAGGAGTTAATAATGACATGCAAATGTGTGAATTAATTAATTCTGTTTGATCCATAAATGCACTGCTTTTGTAAAATGCTAAGTAAAAGATTTTCCAAATGAAAGAGATGCTAAGGGTCCCATGAGACACATTTCTTCAACAAATCTAATTTCCTAAATTTAATAGGAGCAGTTTTACAAACAAGTCAGTATGATTCACGTTCCCATTTGCAAATAGAGAGACTGCAGGGTGTGTAGAGGATTAAGGGCTATATTGTGACTTTTTGAAGCAATAATTCAAGGGACAAACAGTGGTGTAGGCTTAAACCCTTAGTTATCTACACTTATCTACAGGTTAAGAAATTTAGTAACCACGAATCACACAAACTGAATAGTATATGCATATACTTTTATATGCATTTATATTAGTATATTACAGCTTGTATTTGACTGAAAAACATGGAAAGATTTTAAAATTCACTTCCCAACCATTTCCAACATTTGTTTTATTTTTAGAATAAGCTCTTATATTCGTATGAGATCATGCTGCTGATCACAAGCACAATGATTTCATTCCCAGGGCACCTACAGGCATACATGCTTCTACACAAATAATTCCACTGAAGGCAGAGAACTATGATATTAAAAAGGACACCAGTATTAGCGGGCGTACTGGAAACTGGCTCAGTTGGTGAACGTGATTTATTTAAGTAGGATTTGTTCTTGGATAAAGATCGCTTTGTTAATCCCAGAAACCACAAGTTGATTTAACTGACTATGACAACTGATTTCATCAGTATGTGCCTCTGAGTCTCCTACTTATAAGACCAGGGAAAATTCCCCCCAGATGCCCCAGTTGGCTTCCATATATGAAAGCTATTGTGTAGCTCTGCGTTTTAGTTCTTCACAACTGTTTATTTGTTCAAATATTAGCTAGCCAGTGAGTGTGATTTACTTACAAAGGACATGAATCAACATTGTGATGCCAGTGCATCGACCAAATTCGTATGACAGCCTGTAAAAACCATCACATGGTGAAATTTTAACTTCTTTTCTAGTGTATATATAGTTCTGAAAAGGACAGGCTTTCCTGAACTGAAATGTGTTTCTCTTTTGTGTGTATCTCAATCAGAAGTAAAGTTCTAGCATTAAAGTCTGGGTACCTCTGGAGTGAAAAGGAAGAAAATTGCCTTCCAATTTTGGAGAATTGTGGACGTTTTGACAGCTATTTATGGCTTTCCAACAACTCAATCAAAGTGTGACATTCACTGTGTGAGGAAATCACACTTAGCTAGATAGCTTTTAGACATCTTTAGACGGACTCACTGTTTTTATCCACTGGGTTTGTTAAACTGGCTGCTTATACAACATGATCTCTGTAGGAAGATTAAAAATAAAAACATTTTCCTGTTTTTTTGCATGAAGTATATTCATTAGTTCTTAAAATATCAAATTATGTCACAGACACAATTTGTCACAGACATCCTCTGGCCCAGGATGTTTTGATGTTATTACATTTAGTAGTTATTATTTTGATAGTTAATATAAGTTGAGGCCTTTATACGTAAATTGCCTCTAAAAATTGCACAAAAACTCATTCATTCTTAAAAACATTGTAACTGACATTTGGTCATTTTCAGCTTTCTGTGCTCTTTGCCTGTTGTGGAATTTTGTGTCCGTGACTAAATGTAAATCAGCTGAGCCGTGACCTGGTGTCACAGGAACTCCCAGATACCCCTCCCCACAAACAGAGATCTCTGTCTCCTGAAACTCAGTCCTAGAAATCACACAGCTACATATACTATAAGATCGGATAGTTGTTTGTGTAAATAATACATTTTATTTACATTTATTTATGATGTTGTTTTGATATTGTATATAATATTGTGTGTTGGTTGTACAATGGATTTAAGGTGCACTATGGGTAACAACGTAGTTAACTATTCCAAGGAATATATGAGAAGTAGAAAATGAATTTCGACAGGCTTTAGGTTCTTAATATGTATATATGGGCACAATGATGATGATGTCAGTTGGCAGTAATAATAACAAAGGGATGATGAACTGGAAATATCCAGAAATGTAAAAAAAAAAAAAAATTACATTCAATACCATGTCTTGTTTTAGGTTATTGTACAATATATTGTAATATATTGTAATATATTGCGCAATATATTATTTAGGACCAGAGTTTGAAAATGAGTGCATTTTCCCATTAGATTTTTGAATTTTCTGAGTGAATTTATGTGCTTAATATTTTCCCATACTTTTTATTACCCAGATCATTCCACTGAACCGCTGGTTAGGAGTCCTGCTGTGCTTAAAAAGTGCTTCACGCTGCTACATGTAGTGGTTAGATAACACATTTGTGCGTGAGAGTGCTCTCTTGGAAACAGATCTGAGAGTTCTGAAGTTGTGTAGGCTGCTTGCTTGTACCTAGAGGCACAGATATGAGCAAAGATGCTTCGGAGGCGTTCTGCCTTGGATGACTAATACCTGCTCTACTTTAACAATGATTTCTGTTTTTCTACTAGATCTCAAAGCAAACAACAAGGGTCATCCACATGTGATGGCTGTGGGATGATGTAGCTCAGTTTGGAGATTTGGAGCATCTTTCCAAGATTCTCACGATGATATTTTAGTATGGAACCCTTGGAAGTCATATCTTCTGTTTTTTTTTGTTTGTTTGTTTGTTGTTGTTTTTTTTGCAGTACAGTTGTAAGAGTTATTTAAAAATGGAAATAGACCACAAAATCCACCTGACAGCTGGTGTGTGAGTTGGTGGGAGGAGAAATAAGAGATGGAGGTAATAAGACATCACCTTTTCCTCTCTATAGATTTATTTCACCCTGTTACACTCTTAGAAAACTAAGCTACCAAAGTGTACTTTTTCTCGTCAGTGGGTTGGTACTCTCAAATGCACAAATTTTATACTTTTAGTATGTATATAGTGGAAATGTAAATATCGTTTACTTTTAAAATTTATTTAACCTCAATGAACCTTTATTTATTGAACCTTAATGAAGGGTAGTTTTAGAATAAAGCTTTAAAGGTACTTAAATTCAGTTTACTGTGTGGAAGATACATACTAAAGGTACCAAAAAAGTACCATACAGGGTACAACTTCCGTAGTAAAGAAAGGTACAGTTTAGTACCTTAGTTTACTGAGAGCCAAGTACACAAATTATACCAAAATGTTGGATAAAATCTTTTTTTGGGGGGTATTTTTGGGTATCCACAAAACAGCTTCATAGTTTCACCTAAAAATATAACACTGCAAAACATTACATCTTCGCAAGGGGAAATATCTTGAATATTAGCAAATTCACCATTATATGATTATGATAAAAACAAATATAAGCCTATTTCTAGACATTTTACTAAGTGATTATTTCTAGCAAGAATCAGGAATCTGCCAGTAAAAGTGTCTAGAAATAGGCTTAATAACCTAATATTTGTTATATAATAATCTCATAATTTATTTACGATATTTTTTCAATTTTGCAGTGTTAAGTCTTAAATCTTTGGTGCACATTTCTGGCCACAAGCATCAGGATGTTGAAGGCTGCAATCTGATTGCCTCTCTGCATTTCTATCCATTGGTTTCCAGCAAAAAACAAAAAAACAACAACATTTGAACATTGCCACACAATGAGCTTTTTTTGACTAAGATATAGTTACTGGATCAAAAAAAGAGAATCATCAAATCCCATCTTTCAAAGTTATGCCAGAATTTTGGTTAAAGAACATTTGATAGCTTTGCATGTTTGCTGATGAGCTACGGGTAAATGTCTGTGATTGGTCATCTGCCATGTCTTTCAAATGGCCTCTTTCTGCAGAAGTAGTTGCTTCTTGTCCATATTTATGGATAAAATGTACCAGACTCTCTAGAAGTCCGGATCGCGAAACTAATGCAGCTCAAGTATGAAGCATGAAGCCGTAACCACTTCAAACCCTTAGAGAGCAGTAATATGTTGAGGAATTATTCTATTACACCAATAAACCTATCACCCCCAGGTACACAATTTTCTTGTATTGCAGCTCTCGAAGTATCATGTTTTGCCACTTTAATGGCAAGCTCACTAGATGTATTTTGGTTTAGGACTGCAAGGCCAGCCAAAGGATTCCCTCTGGAAACATTACAGTGATACCGTGAAACATTCAGAAAAAAAGGCTTCCAGCTCCCTGTGTGTGGAAAATGAAACCGGGCAAGCACAAAAGGAAAGCAAATATTAGTTTCCATTTAGCATGACTCATGATCATTTGCAAGGAGATACTTGTATGAAGACTGCATGAAAATAACCATCTTTAAAAAAAAAATCAAATAGCAACAGCTGCCTCAGCCTTTGTCTTTTACAGACCATATTTTTCAGCATCTGTTGATCTGGATCGCATAGAGAGTTTAGGACCAGGGGGAATTTGGCACAAAATGAGGCTAAACAGAGGCCTTGCGTGTCCATAAGAAATTATTGCGCCTGAGGAAACACTGGCACATGGTGCTCGCACTTCACATTTGAATTAGAACCAAACCCTCATGCGACACGCCAAATGCTACATATTGGAATGTTAACTCAGGCAGATTGATTGCTAATGTTCAGAGTAAATGATCAGAATCAGAAGCTGAACAGGAATAGAGCAGAAAAGTTTTCTTGGACGAATGCACACTGTGGGCTGAGATTCACCACAGAGAATGTGTTTATTGTCCAAGACTGGCCTCAATATCATGCTCCAAAAAAAAGAATCCATTAATCTAAAGTTGTGTGTTTATTGAAATGAATAGCTGTAATGCTGGACAGACTGTCAGACACAGTTTTTTCATAATCAAAGAGCACAGCTTTTTTTTTTTTTTTTCAAAGCTCCGCACCGGGAGTCTGGAAATGAACACACAATGAAACGTATAATTGCATTACATTAATCAACCTGCTGCTTGGACTTTTACAGAAAAGTATATTTCATGCATTTTTTCTCAGCACATATCTAAAGGTAAATGTGTGTCACTGCCATGGTTTCTGATAATAATAGTAATAATAATAATTACACGGTGTACTTGTATATAAATTTCAGCATAAGAAGATGCTTTAAAGTTACTTTAACAAGCCTTACAAGACATCCAGCAGAGAAGATACAGGTTAACGTCAGAAGGTAAGGTTAAAATAGCTGAGAGGTCTGAGTGGAATGTTGAAGAGTTGAGTGTGGAAGATTAACTTTGAGGAGAAGAGAGTTGCAGAGTCAAGGAGTTGCTCACAGCTCTATATGGAGGAATAGTGAACAGGCCAGCAGTGGAGACGGGTAGAGAAGAAGAAGATCAGATAAAAAGGATTTTGTTATTAAAGATTTTGTAAGTGAGCTGAGCTCAAGTCTTGATGAGAAGATGAGCAACTGAATTTTAAACAGTTTGGACTTTTATGGAGAGATACTGTATATAACTTACATACATTTTTTCCATATGGTGCTGATTCGTCCACATTTAAAATGATATGTCGGAGTTCAGGATATACCGTGACCCTGACCAGAATAAAGCGCTTACTGAGGGTCAGAGTTCGAATCCTGTTGACGTGATGTGACAGCCATCCATGGCCTGGAATCCAAGAGAGCAAAGATGGCCGTGCTAGTCATATGCGCACACTCGTCGCTAGTCATATGGAAACTAAACTGAAAACTGAGATAATCATCATTTTTTTTGTAGAAACAACAGAAAGGTTTGTCCAGCATAGTCAGCAGTTTTTTTTGTTTGTTTTTATTTTTTTGGCTAAGTTTTGCTAAGAAATTGGCAGCACAATGAAGTTTCAATCAGCTTGATTAGCTGTGATGGCCTGTGTGCTGACTCAAAGGAAATTCAAAAACAAGCAGCTAGTTAATAATAATAATAATAATAATAAATAAATAATAGAAATAGAAAGAAAGAAAAAACTTGGCAATAAAAAGCAGTGATTTCCTCAGACAATTAGACCGGAAGGACTCCAGAGGTAAGCAGCAGGAGTCATGAGTCATGATCAAAGGCTGCTACTAGAGAGATAATACTGCTGGAAATCAGTGTCCAAAAATACTCCAGGAAACAGATCCAGCACAAAAGTATCATTAGCATTTAAGAAACGCTACTGTGTTCACACTAGCTAGCAAAGAAATTGACAGGTAACCACTCCTCCATGATGCTGGTGACAACAGCAAGCGACATTTCAAGTAAAATGTTCATGATTTGACACAGATTAGTTACGATTTGGAAGATCAACAAATTTAGATGACTGGTTTTAGCCAATTTCTTGACATAATCCTATAGCATGGGATGTCCGATATCTCCCCAATTCTCTGCTTTCACAACTTTCCGGTAGAATTTATTGCATTGATCAACAATGCCTGCTTGCACTTATTTTAAGTAAGAAACAAATACAACTGCTGTCACAGGAAAAAAATCCACTATGCACAATAGATCTGCTATTACCACACTGAAATTGATTATTTTCCCATAATAGCACATCCTGAAGTGTGTTATTCAATACTATCAATACTAACAATTTTTTATTCATTCAAGAATGACGTACTTTTTATCCATTTATTGTAATGTTTAAAGTTGTTAGTTCTTGTGATCAGTTATGTGTTCAAAGTAGTATAAACAGTCTCTGCCTCACCAGCTTCTTTTTTCTCTCTCCTGAAGTTAATGAGAAGTAAAAAAAAAAAAAAAAAAGTAGCTTGTCATGTGACTGAGAAACCGGAAAGCACAAAACCCTCCATCCTAAAGACTTGTCAAAAACGTTACAAAGTGCTGACACTGGAGACTCCTTACAAATTGCTTACGAAATGCTAAATAAAATCTTTCTTAAAGACAACTTCACCATATCAATTACAAAACAATTACATGTTTTTTATAATCCGTTAATCTGAAGCATCAGCCATTCAAGTTCCTGTGAATTAGTTGTTGATATTAGAGAAGCCATACCATATTTCAATGTCTGTGATTTTTTTTGCAGCTGCATTACTGTTATAGAAGATTAATCAACACCTTCGGACCAATCAGATTGTAGAATTCAAAATTATTGTAGTATAATATGATTTATGGGTATCAATAGTTTTCCACATTTTTTTTTTTTTTTACTTTTTGAAAGTCTTTCAGCTGGTACAATATGAGCTGAAAGATCTGTAAGGTTTCCTACAGAAACCTTTCTTAAGGTTTCTTAAGGTGAAGGATGGACACAAATGTGTGGTTTAGCAGAAATAAAAGGAGCAGTGTTTGGTAGCTGGGTGGGTAGTTCAGTGGTTAAGACAGTTCAAATGAGTTCAAATCCCTGTTTGACACAGAATGGTGCAAAAATATTGTGTTTCCAACTGTGGGTGGAAACACATTGTTGATAAGAGAGGTCAGAGGAAAATGACCAGAGAGGATATAGTAACTCTTATAATCACTCTTTACAACTGTGGTGAGCAGAAAAGCATCTCAGCATGCACAAAACATCAAACCTTGAAGTGGATGGGCTTCTACAGCAGAAAACCACATCAGTTTCCACTTCTGTCAGCTAAGAACAAGAATCTGAAGTTATCACGGGCAAAGACTCACCCAAACTGGTCTTTTTTCATGCATAGATGCTTTTCTGCTCCCTACAGTTGTAAAGAGTGCGCAGTTGAGTTACTATAGACTTTCTGTCAGCTCGGACCAGTCTGTTCATTCTCATCCGATCTCCCTCATCAGCAAGGTGTTTCAGCCTGCAGACTCTCCACTCACAGGATGTTTTTTTACACCATTCTGTGTAAACTCTAGAGACTGTTGTGTGTGAAAATCCCAGGAGATCAGCAGTTTCTGAAAAACTCAAACCAGACGCTCTCGCACCAACAACCATGTCACAGTTAAAGTCACAGAGATCACATTTTTTCTTCATTCTGATGTTTGATGTGAACGTTAACTGAAGCTCTTGACCTGTATCTGCATGCTTTTATGCATTGTGCTGCTGCCACGTGACTGGCTGATTAGATAACTGCTTAAATTAACAGGTGTACAAGTGTTCCTATTAAAGTGGACAGTGAGTGTACATTAGACATATGATGGACTGGTGGCGCATCCAGAGTGTGTTTCTGCCTCACGCCCAGTGATCCCAGGATAGGCTCCGGATTCCAGCACAACCATGACCAGGATACAGCGCTTACAGAAGATCCCTGAGTGAATGATAATAGACTGAACTATCAACATGAACACACACTTTCTACCACAAGAACACAAAACAACACACAAGTACAGCCGTATCCTGATTATGTGGAGTAATAATAGAGTTCCGGGAACAACAGCTTCATTTAATTATCAGCAAGCTTGATAATGTGATAATGATACAACCGCCATTTCCTCCAGGAACTCTAATTACCAGAAGGTCCCCTTTGATAAAGAAACAAACGTTCAGGAGGTGGAGTCAGACCTGATCTAGCTCCTCCTACCTGAGTGGATTTGATGCAAACAGTTAAAGTATGGAGACAACTCAGTGTGTTTCAGGTCTGATACGTGTGTTGTTTCATGTTGTAGATAGTCTCGTAGTTAGGGATAGGGTTAGAGGAGGAGTTGGATCAAGTCCAGCTCCACCCCCTGGACTTTTGGTTCTGCAGCAAGGGCTATCTGGAATCCCCAGCTTACAACCACACCTACTTTCCCTGTCTCATCCAGTAATGTAATCTTTCTGATTAAACACACCTTGTCAATTTGCATATTATCCTCTTTATATACACCTCATTTTTTTGTTCAAGTCTTTGCTAAATCTTTTTGGTTTGTGTATTTTGCTAGAATTGCTAAGCCTGTATTGTTTCCTGTTGAATCGCATTCCCATCTTTCTTTGTGTTATTCTAGTTTTCCTCTCCTATTTTCCCCTTACAGTCTATTCACCTCAGGAATGATCATCTTTAATGGTTTTGACCCTTCACTTTGAACTTTCACTTTTTTTTTTGGAATGACTCTTTTACCTGCCATTTTGGACTGTGCTATTTCTTAATAAATTGTTTGTGTTCTTTGAGCCTTTAGTCATCTTGACTAAGCTTGCTCAAGTCTGACAGTCATTTTCACTAGCATTTCATTTTAGTTCTGCGTCTTGGTGAAGTGCTTAGCATAAAATACAGGTTTTACCTACACAATATTAATAGTTAAGGGACATTAAGTAAGCTATCCAATTACATATTTGCAGCACTGCTCTGAGTAAGAAATAAAACACAGGAGTGCTTATATATGTCCTATAAGCGCACCAGGACGTTTCACTCTGTGTATCACTCTGCTCGTCTGTGTTCATCACATTACATTCTACTTCCTATTTCGGAACCATTACTACAGTAGAATTAGCGAAATCATCAGAAGATATGGCAAATTATATTTTTCAGGAATATAACTTTTGACTTAAAATATGAAAGCTCCTCAGACGAAGATCACAAATCACAGTCGATTAACCTCACTCGTGCTCGTGAGATATTACTTACACACGTCGTGCTGTTATAGGAAAATAATCAGCGATGGGGTGGTGTGAAGCAGTTGCCATCCAGAAGCTTTTTTATGATTATGATTCATATGATGATTCAACTTTATTGTCATTGTGAAGAATATGAGTACAGAGCCAGTGAAATGCAGTTTTTTGCATATCCTAGCTTGCTAGGAAGCTGGGGTCAGAGCTCAGGGTCAGGCATGATACAGCACCCCTGGAGCAGATGTGGTTAAAGGCCTTGCTCACGTGCCCAACAGCAGCAGCTTGACAGTGCTGGGGCTTGAACCCCCCATCCAGTAACCCAGAGCCTTAACCGTTCAGCCACAACTTCTCAAAGTTAATATTAATATTACAATAACAGCACACATTTTATTAGTGTTTTATTCCTTTTATACTACAGCAATATGCCAAAGATTATAACAATTAACATTAATGAAAAGCATGTCCTGTTTTTTTTATCCATTTATAGTTACATTTAATGTTGTTGAATGTCCACGAGACAAGTGGGTTCCAGTTATTACTTACCTTATATCTGCGATAAACAGTCGTTCCCTCACCAGCCTCTCTTTTTTCACCAGCCTATCTTTCTCAAAGTTAATATAACAAAAAACCTTCACTTTGTCATGTTACTGATAAACTAGAAAGTGTACAACTTTCCATGGCTAAGAAATGACTGACTGTTAAATGCTGGAACTGGAGGCTCCTTCCATAAAAGTTCAATAAACATCATCTTACAGAACAACTCACCACATCAAGAATTATATTTTTCTTTTTTAAATAACACATTTTTAATCCATTTATTATTAGGCTGAAATTATGTACATCATCTTTCATAGCAGTCCCTGTTAATGAGCTGTTACTATAGAAATGAATTTAACTTAAGCCTCATTTTTAAAATCAAGTCTTTTCACTTCATGAATCAGCTGATAAATGAGCTGCAGAAGTGATTAAGCAGGAAAAACACTAAAGTGTGGCGAGCAGAGGCCGCTAGTTAGGCTCATTTCCATGTAAAAAGTGTCATCTCAAAATAAATAGCATTACCCAGCCAAGCTACAAAGATTAGACCTAACAATGTGCATCAAAAGCATCAACAGTATCCGCTCTCTTGCTCATCCTGAAATGTGGACATGTGCCAGATAGCATTAGCATCGCAATGATAATGAAACCAGGAGGTGAAGGCCAGTCTAAGCTAATCAGTGTTCGATGGGTTGATGCGTCTCCGATCTGAGACATAACACAACTGTCATCACATCGTCTGTGGAGAGAGAATGAATAATCACTTCCATATTTTATTACCCGACCAATGAAGACCCACCAGAGAAAAGTGGAAGAGATGTGGATAAAAATGTCAAGAAGGGACGTTTCATTAGTGCCACCTCTACAGAGAATGTTAATGATCAGATGCAGAAATGGGGAGTAGGAGCAAAGAGACATTTTGAAGGTGAAACCTGTGAAAAAAAAAAAAAAATCCACTTATAGTCATATGGGCTATGGGCTTTTTGCTGGGAAGTATGAAAAAAAAAAACCTCTTAATAATGTTTTAGCAAAATATCTTGTAATGATTATATGTAATAATAATTAGATTATATGTGATGTGTGTTGTGTGGAATCCAATCTTAAACCTGCAGTCCAGTCATGGCCTCCCTGAATTTAAAATCATGAATGTTATGTTCATGTTCATGTTCATGTTCGTGTTCATGTTCCTGTTCATATTCAGTAGCGTTCAGTAGTTTGGAGGAATGCTGACTGTCTTGCATGATAATGCAATCATGACAACATGCCTGAAAATATTGAGCTGAACTGACATCCACCATGTTTGCTTTGATCTAAAGTCTTTTTTGTGCGATTTTTCTTGGCTGTGACTCTGATTTGTGGCTGTAATTAAGACATGGTAAGCCACGCCCTCCACGCTGTTGGCATTGGTTACTTAGCCATTTAGAATCATTTTTGACCCTGGGCTTGTTCTGATTGGCTGCTGGCAATCAGAGAGAGAGAGAGAGAGAGAGAGAGAGAGAGAGAGAGAGAGAGAGACCTATTTGTCTTCTGTTACTGAGCATCTTGCAGACGCAGCCACAGTTCTTCTGAAGACTTTGACTGTCGACTCACTTCTTATTTTTGCAGCGAAAAACAGCAGCCTTCATTATGCTTTTGTCTGAAAAGTGGTCTCTAAAGTAATATGCTGCTTTCTTTACTGACATACAAACATTTTTCTGTAACATTCAATTTTGCACTGAAAAACTATTGTTTGGAAATCTAAAATGTTTTTGTACTGACTCGATAATGTAGAAGTCATAAAATAAAAATAAAAAAGACCCAACACCAGTCTGGATTAAACTGCTATCGAGCCCTAAACAGACAGGATGAATTAGCAGAGTGTCTCTTCACCGTCAGAGATATAGGGTGCACCCAATATGTTCGGATACTTGCCTGTCCGTTTTTTTTTTTTTTTTTATGTTTGTACTGTTTATGAATAAATGCAGATATATGTGTATTATATATCTGACCTTTAGTTTAATCTACCTGCACTGTTTGCTTTGGCAACAATGTGAATTATGACATTCATGCTAATAAAGCACTGCTGAACTGAACTGAAGTGAACTGAGCTATAAAGCAGAGACAGATCCTGACCGAGACCAGGCTGAGTGAGCACAGTCCCGCTGTGGAGAAGCGCCGATACGGGAGAACCTGACTGCCCAGAGAACCGAGACTCAGAGAACAGCGTTCTCACTGTACGAGCAGTGAGGTCGAGACAAAGCATCACATCCTCCTCCACCGTGAAAAATATGAACCCAAAAGAAAAGTTTTCATTGACAAAATTAACAGATGATGAGCAAATGTGGGTTATTCTGGGAGAGGGACACACTGCAGCTTTCACTGCAAAATATGTAGCAGGATGTCAGAGCCTGAGGGACAGTGAGACACCGAGCGAGACACCAAAAGTCTTGAACTCATTATTAAGTTAACTCTTAGTTTAATTATTTCTTTATTTATTTATCTGATCTGGGTTTATTTTTGTAAATGTTATGTAATTGTGTGTGTGTGTCCTGCAACGTTCATGCCAATAAAGCACTGTTGAATTGAATTGAGAAAGGAAGTGAGAATGAGTGATAGAGAGAAGGAAAGAGCATGAGAATGAGCAAGAGAGAGAGAGAATGTGTTATAACCAATATGTTTGACAAAGAGAGACAAATATGAGAGACAAAGCAAGCGAGAGAGAGAGACACTCAGAGAGAGAGAGAAAGAGAGTGAGAATGAATAAATGACAAAGAGGGAGAGACAGAGAGACAGACAGAAAAGAGAGTGAGAATGAGAGAGACAGAGAAAGACAGACAGAATAGAAGAGTTAGAATGAAAGAGTGACAAAGAAAGATAGAAAGAGAATAACAGGGAGGGAGAAACAGAGACAGACAGAAAGAAAAGGGAGTGAGAATGAGGGAGAGAAAGACAAAACGGGAATGACAGAGTGAGAGACAGAAAGAAAAGACAGTGAGAATGAGACAGAGAGACAGAGAAACACAGAATGAGAATGACAGGGAGAGAGAGACAGAAAGAAAAGAGAGTGAGAATGAGAGCGAGACAGAAAAAGACCGAATGAGAATGACAGAGAGAGAGACAGAAAAAAAGAGTGAGAATGAGAGAGAGATGGAGAAAGACAGATTGAGAATGACAGAGAGAGAAACATACAGAAAGAAAAGACAGTGAGAATGAGAGACAGACAGAAAAAGACAGAATGAGAATGACAGAGAGACAGACAGAGAAAGACAGAATGAGAATGAGAGAGAGAGAGAGAGAGAGAGAGACTGACTTACTATTTGTGTTGAATATTCATCAATAAAACTATAGACTGTGTGTACTGTTTCAGGAAAAAAAAAACAACAACAACTGAATAAATGAAGTGTGAGGATCTGTACATTATCCTAAAGTGGCTCTGTGGCAGTGCTGGGATCTGAACTCACAACCTTCTCCTCGTCACCAGCACAGAGCCAGAACCACTTCCAAAACATTCGCAAGCAGTCCAGTGCCTCACAGTTTACTTACTGCTATTTATAGAACTATATAGAGATATAATAAAGAACAATTCCCTGCTAACTTGACAAGCTGTCAGATTTTTTATTTCAGGCATGGCAGATGTAATTGAGCTCACAGCTAAGCATCATTTTCAAGCAGATGCTGTCCAATGCTGTGACTAAACAATTACATGAAATATTACTATATATAAAGCAGGAAAAAAAAACCTGCAGAAAAAGTGTTTCCTTAGTTTCAGTACTGAAGTGAAAAGAAGTGTTTGGATTAAAAAGGAAATCAAAAAGAGCTAATAAAAAAACTAAAAAAGTACAGGGATTAAAAAGCAGGTATTAATTAAGCATTCTCTTATTAATGACAGGTTTGTTCCTCAGCGCTTATGTAAAAATGAAAATTGTGTTAAACCCCAAAAACCTTCTCTCTGCAGTCTCAGTGGTGTGGGATTTTGCTTAGGAAAAGGAGATAACACATTTTATGGAGTTGCGTTAAAAAAAAAAAAGACACTCTCTGTGCAAATCAGCCTCACAGCTATAAAAAAAGAAATTTAAAAAAAGGATAAATAATAGTGCTTTGAATTCTTTCTCACACCCCACATTTAGGAGAGCACAAATGTGAAATTTGCACAGTAAAAGAAAAGCTACTGTTAAGAGCGCTGCCCCTAGGAAACTCAGAGTGTAATTCAGAGACTGATGGAAAAAACGGAAAAACAAAGTCTGAATCGTGGTCTATTTGGAAATACATGACAAAGGATTAAAGCAAACACATGATATGCTGGAGAAAATAGGAATGAGGGGTTATAAAGCTGTAATCAAGCGTGATCCGAATGTGACAGGAGGAAATCTGGGAGATGGGATTAAGAATGGATTAGTTTTACATGTAGAGATGGCATAATGGAATTATTACTGGACTATCTCTGGAGATTTTTGTCTTGTCTGGATCTGTAATTCAAAAAAAAAAGTTATTGTTTACAGACTGCACATGCACACATCTGGAAATATAAAATATACTGTATTTTACCTTTTATAAAATGAGAAGTAGAAATAACTCCAAGTAAGTAAGATGCACAGTATCTTGTTCAAAATGACATGTTGGTAAAGATTATGTCATATCCTGTAGAGACGTTTTGTGCTTTTTCTTAAATGTAAAGACACTCTTGCTCTTTTTTTTGTATGTATCGTCTGAGGTCAGACACCAAACAACAAAATATAGACAACGTTCAAAAGGACTTGTCAGAAAAGCGTCACTTCAGGTGGCTTTAGGTACGTTTTTGCTTTCCTCGCACAGGTACGTGGTCATGTGACCAAAACTAATCCTCTACCACAAGCGTTTATAATAAAGGTGAAAGAAATGCTCTTGCATTAAAGATGTGTTTGTGTAGCATTACAGTACGGCTTGTAAATGTGGTTCTTAGCCAGAAAAAAACAAGTCATTGTCTCCTAATTCATAATATCCCTAGATTTATTATAAGCTCTTGTTGTAGTGTGCGTGGCCACTCAAGTTGTGCATTATCATTAGTAGATCACATGACCATAATATGTATGTAGGCCGATGGACAACCAAAGAACCTGTAAGAAACCATTAAAGAACCATTTTTGTATGAGTAAGGCTTAAACTTGGCCAATATTTGCTGTTCTTTTGGTTTTGGCGAGAGAGGATAGAAAAGACAGCTTCCTGGAGTGTCTTTATACTGGAGGAAAAGCACAAAATCTCTTTTCCTGACATTTCAGTTCATCAGAATGGGGAAAATGTGATCTCAGTGACTTATTGGAAAAAGACCAGCTGATGTTTTTCCAATCTTCATCTGTCCAGTTTGAGTAATCCTGTTCCCACTGTAACCTCAGATTCATGCGCTTGGCTGACAGGAGTGGAACCTTATGTGGTCTTCTGCTGTTGAAGCCCATTTGCCTTGAGGCTCAATGGGTGATGCGTTCTGAGATGCTTTTCTGCTCATCACGGTTGTAAAGAGTAGCTATTTGAGATAATATACAGTAGCCTTCCTGTTTGACTGCTAGAACCATTCTCCTCTGACCTCTCTCAGAAGCAAAGGCATTTCCAAACACAAAGAACTGGATGTTTTTTTGTTTTTCACACCATTCTGTGTAAACTCTAGAGACTGTTGTGTGTGAAAATCCCAAGAGATCAGTAGAATCTGAAATACTCAAACAATTCCACCTGGCACCAACAACCATGCCCCAGTCAAAGTCATTGAGATCACTGAGATTTTTTTCCCCATTCTGGTGTTTGATGTGAACATTAACATTGAAGCTCTTGACCTGTATCTGCATGATTGGACTGTTTGATTGGACATTTCCATGAATGAGGAGATGTACAGGTGTTCCTCATAAAGTGGGCAGTGAGTGCATAGTACCTGGGGTTATTTCTACAGTTCTAAATGTGGGAAGACACAATCCATAAAAATGACTCACATCATGAATGCTGACAGAACTTACATTTCAGAGATGTACCAGTAACACTTACATTACACCACCACCCCACGTACAATCCAATCCGAATAGGGCTTTAGGAACACACATTATTAAGTTCAACTTTTTTCCGTGACCAGATACTATACATAGCAAAGAAATCATATCTGAGATTGTAAAAGTATTTTCTATTAAGTTGTCAACATTATATATTTCTCTTCCTGCTAGAGTGGATGCAATTTAGCACATAGCTCCATTTCAGAGACACACACTGATATAAACAAATGAATAAAACACCACTAGAAATGAAACACAATGTGGTGATGAGAAATAAAGGCTCATTGCAGCAGGACCGTTGCAGAAAATGTTCTGCTTTGCTGCGTCTGTCACCTTCGATAATACAAATTTCTGTTTTTTAGGGTGCAATCATGCAAAATTCAAAGCATTATAACTATTCAACCTCGTATTTTCAGAGCGAATAGTGTAACACTTCAGATACTTTTTCACAGTAAGCTCACCTGTCAATCAAACCTCAATGGCGGGATCAGATATTGTGTAGTCATTATAAATCTCAGCGTGTGGTGTCTTGAAATTAAACATTGAGGGGAAAACAATCTTTAGAAAGGCATCTAATCAGCGTCTGAAATGAGTACAACCGCATACCACATATCCTCTCTCCTGAGCCCCTAATGTTTACATTTCCACCGTAGACAGGGCTGGCTCAGTGGTTACGATTTTCAGCTTCTGATCCTAAGGTTATGAGTTACAGTCCCGTTTTAGCCAAGCCGCCACTTACTCCTAACGCTACACAGTTCAATTATATCCTCTTTCAATTGTGAGTTGCTTTGGATAAAAGCTATATGAATAAAGTTTTCTGCTTTGGTCCACCATACAAGGGTAAAACGGAATAATTTTTCAAAGTGCACTGTTTATCCTTAAGTTTATTGGAACAATGTTTTTCACCATTTTTGAATGGTTTGCTCCTTGAGAAGTAGGTGAGTCTGGGTTAAAAATCTTCTAGCATCTTCTAGAAAATGTTGTACCTACATATTGTGTTCTTGTGATTTAATTATAGTTAAAGTATTTTAAATATTTAACTATTTAGTACCACAAAAATATGGTAGCAGAACAGATCAGTGTATGGAAAAGAATCTTTATATTAATGACTCCAGCTTTTTCTAACATGAACCATCACGACTTTTGTAGCAGATCCTATGTTGTGGCTTGCTGCGGCCAGTCACATGGGTTTATGTAAGTTATTTACCTCATTGAAAAAGATTTCATTTACCCTCTCTGGTGAAGAGACAACAGTACATGTTAAAAAAATTAGGATCCCAAGTGGAGCAAGAGAAAAGTGTTTGCTCTATCGTCAGGAGATTGGAAGTCAGAATCCTGACGATGCCAGGAGCCAAGGGAGCAAAATTGGCTGGTTGGAGGCATGGGAAGGATCCTGGCAATCACAGTGACACTAGCCAGTCATGGTCATCTGTGAGCTCATGTATGTGGAAGAGGGCAGACAGCACTTTCCCCAATGAGTGTGTTATACAGCATGAGCAGCAGTTTGGAAAGTTGTGAAGCCAGCCAACCGCATGTCTCGGAGGAACCTCACGTTTGTTAGCATTCACCCTCTGGTTGGTAGCTGTTGTATAACAAGGTTGGGTGGGTGGGTGTGAAATTGGCAAGTGACCAAATTAGAAAGACGAAAACAGAATGTTTAAAGGTGAATGGACCGGGAAGTATGCGTTTAGTAAAAGGTAAGATGTCAGTTGATCATCTGGATCTTTGTAAGCAAGGAATTTTATTTCACAGGATTAATACCTCTGGTGCCTAGGATAAAATAGTATGGCACAACATTAAAGGTGCAGTTTGTAATATTTAAAGTTTTTCTGGAGCTTGAAATAATGACATCATTTCAAAAAGACACCTTAGACAAACTGTGATTTGGTATATTGCCACGCTATTGACCTGGAAAATATTTCTGACATGTTTTGGAAAAATTAAATAAAAATAAGTCGCATTAATGAGAAACACATAGTGTAGTTTCTGCAGAGGGGGCAGGCCATTGGAGGAAAGGTAGCAAGATTGGGCCCGTGGATCGGTTCATGCAGCACACTTATATTTTACGTTCAATGCCCTATTAATGTTTCATACTCATTTTAACGGTGTCACCATTTCAGATTTCCTTAACATGGCACACAATCATAGTGCTATATCAATGTCTTCCTTGTGAAATCATTAAGCCATAAAATGTCAATTATAACTAATAAGTGAAAAATATTACTTTTTGTAGCCCAGTAGTTTAATTCTGATCTGTTTGGGACTTAGGAAAGAAATGTTAAAAAAAAGTTTAAAAAGTTAAATTTTTTGCTTTGCTCTTTAGCTGTAACACGTCCATACGCTGCTGTGCTTGGATACAATGTGCTAATTTTTACATCGTTCATGCCTCAGAGAATTTAACCTCATGTACATTATAACACAATCCAATAATTCCACATAAGAAGCACTAACTGGGAGGCTTTAATAAAAGAAACACAAGGTAAAACACAAAACAACCACCACACATCAAACTCCACAGAATAAACAAAAAAACAAACAAAAAAAAAAGGGATCATAAAAAAGTTTCTGAAAATAAATACTGTACATTTCACATCATATTAATTACTGCTTTTTTCATCAAGCATGCTCTTTATTCTAAAAGCTGCTTTCTATTAGAAACTATAATTTCCAAAAAAAAAAAAAAAAAAGAGTAAATTCAAATATGTATTTTATATTCACGAAAAAAAAGTACTGTACAGTATCATTTGGGAAGAAAATCATTGAAATATATTATTTTTATTGAAAAGGAAATATTGTTATGTACATCCGCTCATACATACATATTACGATCTATGAAATAAAGAATTCTCTGTGAATGAGGGTTTTCTCTTTCTGAGAATTTTTAAAAATACAAATAAAATGTTTCTATGTCTCTTAGCACCTCCTCCACTCCATAAAGTACAAGTATTGCAACCGTTTAAGTAAACATTAAATACACTACGGAGAATATCAATATCGAATGTTCTGTACATTATTGCATTGTTAAAGAGCTGCAGCGTTAGTGCAGTTTAGTTACAAATCAGGATTTTACACAGAAATGAAAGATGGTGGGTTTACTCTTATTACATCTAATTTATAATGAAAAATGGGAAACTTGAGATAAAATCAAATGTATATTTACTTTCTGTGTGTGTGTGTGTGTGTGTGTGTGTGTGTGTGTGTATACGAAATAAGGATATTACCGTATTTTCCAGAAGATAAGAAGCACTTTTGCTGCCGAAGTGCTAGTGCTACTACTTATTACATACATCAAAATGTAACAAAATAGGTTAGCATCTGACTTGATTAGTCCCATTTATTGGAGTTTTTACGGTAGGTGTGCTACTCTATCAGTTGCACTAGTCTGTTTACCAGAGAACTCTTGAGAACCTCATTCCAAACTACAGTGATGAGCTAGCTACCTCTTTAGGTTATGTAGGTAATGTCTAGCTACTGTAATAATAATATTTTACCTTATAAAGTACTTTATTTTATAGAGAGACTGTAGCTAACTAGCTTTTTACGCTTATCTACCCCAGTGACAACCCCCTTAAAAATGTGTATAAAATATTTTAATCCATGTGAGTGATTTCAGATCATAATGGAAGAGTGTCTATGGCATTAGGGTGGATTGAGACCGCTCACTTTAGCTTGGTGCTAGCATAAGAATTATTGTCATAGATAAGCATTTAGCATTGGTGTAGTGGCAGTGATCAGACAAATAAAAGCTATGTAGAAAGAAAACAATGACGTTTCTGATCAGGAAACAATACAGCACTGAACTGTGGCAACACTACCAGGACAAAAAATCTAGACTACATCAATAGAGGGCACTAAACCGCCATTCTGAAGCAAGTACAAACATTACCAAGCTAAAAATGTTTGGTACATTAGTGTGACTTTTAGGACAACAAACATATTTTTTGACTTTTTGTCTAAAGCTGGATTTAGACTGTGCAATTACAGCATTCTTTTAAGATTATTACTTTTATGTCACACATTACGAGATTTACGAATCGTATACTAAACTGTGTGAGAACATGTTCTTCATGTCGGATTATACGATGAAGATCCTCTAACGATAGAGTTGTGATTAAAGAAAATTACTACATCATCAATCAGTGTGATCCAGGCTCCTGCAAAAAATGGGCTCGTATAAGAACCAAATAAACAAATGAAAAATGTTTTATGTTTTGCCTAACATATATGTAGCTGTACTACCGTATTTGTACAAAAGTAATCCTATGTCATACTCCTATGACATGATTGATACAAGTGCACACATAGCTCGTCTTATAGAAACTGTGTCTGTTCCCCGAATAGTGAGATCAAAGAATAAATTCACTAAAA
>CM075007.1:25310638-25332933 GCA_037576675.1 Pangasius sanitwongsei | reverse complement strand
CATATGTGAGTCAAGGCAGGTGACCGAATACTTTTGGTAATATAGTGTGTGTATATATATATATATATATATATATAAGCAAATCCGTCCTCTTCTGAGTGACACCAGACAGTGGGATTATGTATCATTAGAGCAACCAGGTGTAGAAGAGTGAAGATACACAGTAACAAGTGTGCTGAAAGGATCTACAGTGTGAGCAGAATGTGGATAAAAGTCCTGGGATGAGCACAGAACAGTCTTTATGATTATAGTAGTAAGATTACATTTCCTATGCTACCTCAGGGCCACATTAACATCTGTGAAACAGCAAAAGTGTCAATAAACAGCACAATTCAGAGGAATGCAGCACCAACAACAAAAACAGTAAATGAGAATATAAAATGATCTTCTAGTCTAGGACAAGCTCTTCCCATCACACTGTCCTGAAGGCTAACACATGCTTCCTCCGAGGCACGGACTGCGTCTTTTCGAACTGCTGCTCACAGGGTGGTGTAACACACACACGGAGGTAAGCGCTATCCGGCTCGTTCAGATCACCTCACAGATGCCCATGATTGGCTAATGCCATTTGATTGACAGTGTACGCCCCTCCCACCCAAAGAGCACAGTCAATTTTGCTCTCTTGGACTCCGGGTCTCGGGTGGCTTTGGAATCATCAGGATTCAAAGTCACGACTCTAGAGACAACAGGGTCAGCGCATTTCTGTTCTGCCACTCGGAAGCCTGACTTTCTTGTTGTTTGACTTGTTTTTTTTTTTCTAAACATGAACAACTACAGCTTCTACAGCAGATCCTCTGTTGCAGTTTATCCAATCACATGCATTTCTGTTAATTATTTAGCTGAAGACAGATCATTGGACCAGTGACTAGCTACAGGGCTAGAGATATAAGGTCAGAGAGGGGAAAGTTTTCTCATATAAATATTGCTTGTTTAAAAAAAAAAAAAAATTACAATGAAAACAGAATGTTTGAAGCTGAATGGACAGAGAAGTATAGGCTAATTCTCCCTGTGTCAAATTCAAACGGATGTAACTCATCTGGTCATGGTGCTAGTTAAAAGGCCACTATAAAACAATTTATATTTACTTTGAAATTTCCTATTCATAGCCATGAACTAATCATTAAGGGTTAAGCATTAAAAGGTACCTGTTGTCACTAATCAGTCACTTATCCAGATCTTTATAAACAAGGAATTTTATGTAACTGGACCATTCGTACAATTACAAATAATAATAATAATAATAATAACTATTATTATTATAAAATTATAATTATTTTAAAAAGGCAGACAGGTTAACAGATTTTCCTGTCCTTCAAAAGTTGCTTTTAACTAATTTCAGAGATGTGGCTGAGAATTCAGAATCACTGTAGGCCCACGCTGGTATGCCAGCGTGACAGCAGCGTTATCGGACACTGCCACCACAAATACCACACAAAGTGACCACAGACACATGGCTAAAAAGGGTATAGAAGCCCTAAGACCAAGACGCCTGTCACAGTGAACACGACCAGATGCCACAATCTATCGAGTGGGAAGACACACACCGCACACGCCGGGAAATCCGCTGCCCAAGCCTGGGTCTGGAGATCCACAACAACGGCAACCAGCAGACACCAAAACAATAAAACAGAAGATAGATGCAACTACAATATCCAACATACACATGCAAGAAAAAAAAAGAAAAATCTCCATTGAGAAGAAACAGCATACTCTCATTAACTTAGATCTGTAAAATCATATATCAGCTTAAGTGCAGATGGCAGATGATCAAAACATGCTATACTATCACTGGATCAAATGTAATAGCAATTAACACTCAACACTGTGAATTCTGCACATGCATATTCATTAGCAGCTTAGGCTATAGTACCCAAAAATATCAAATTTCCTTCAGCAAGTCTGAGATGTTCCATCAACGTCATGGCTCGTGCTTCCATGCTCGAAGTTTATATTTAGCTCGGAATTAAATCGTATCTGATCAAACATTCTAAACATATCAATTAACACCTCAGTGGATTTTTGAGCTTGATGAAACACGTCCTTGTGACAGAACGAACACAGCAGGGAGCGAGAGACCTAACGCTCACAAACCGGCGGCCGTTCTGAGCAGTCGGTGCTAATGAGAGTGAGGAACACAAGGGAGTCTTGAGGGAAAGTTGCCAAATGTTCGGCGCACCTGTGTTGTGAGCCTCCAGCTGTGACAGGGAGTTGACAGCCACTTTACACAGCGAGCAGTAGAGCAGTTTCTTGGCTTTCTCCTCCTCAGATTCTGCACTTGGTTCAGCCTGACCCGGTTTGGGACTGGCTTTGTGCTCTGCCGGCGAGCTCGAGGTCGCAGGACTCGGCTTACAGGTGCCAGATGCTAACGGAGAGGCAGGCACCAAGAAACATGGAGAGACAGGGGCTTTCGGAGCACTGGGCAGTTCTGCACTTTTCTCTGCTGGAAAGAGAAAGAGAGAGAGAGAGAGAAAGAAAGAAAGAAAAGACAAATAAAAAGAAAGAGTTCAGAATAAACATGACGCCCTCTAGAGAGTTTAAAACATTTTTAAATTTCTGTGCCATGAGTCATGTGGCTATATTAAATCAAATTACAGTCTTGTGAGTGTTGGAAATGAGTAAATAAGCCATGGGGTTTATTCCATTAAAACAAGAGTGAGAGCGAGAGAGAGAGAAAGAGAGAAAGAGAAACAGACAGAGAGAAAGAGGCTTTCCAGTTGTCTGCGAAAATTATTTTTAAAAAATTCACATTTTAATTAGACCCCCACACAATCCTCAATCCTGCATCCTAATCTCTATTGTTGCTATTATTATTACTTCTATTATCCTGTTGTCATTATGATATGTTATTATCACTGTTTTGGTGTTTTTCATCTTCTTCTCATTATTATTATTATTATGCTGCATTCAAGTAAAGCTCATAACTCTGATTTCCCAACCTCCGACTAGGAAAAACCAAAGAAAACTCAGAAATTCCTACTCAGAATCAGGACCTTCTCCTCACCCCTGAGTCCAGAACATGACATCATGCCAACATGGCCACTCACACCATCAAGAGTAAATAAAGCATCACTTCGCTACTTTAAAGGGTTTATAGTAGTATTTATTTTAGATCAATCCGACACATTAGCTGGTTAAATCTAGCTGGTTAAACCACTGGCTGTACAGTTCACTGTTTTGAGAAAGTAAATCCATCATAAACTCATGATCGGTAGCTGCCTAGCTTGTGCTAACAAAACACACTTTTATGGAGGCGTCCATGTTTTTTCCCCACTTTGTTGCTCAAACAATCTAAGCTTGAAAGCTACGTAATTCAGAGTTCAGGCTTCCGAGTTAAGTTGAACATAGCAAATATACAAATATAGCTATACAAATATAGCTACAATGAAATCGCACTTATTTTGCTCAATATTAAAATAAAGATTCTCACAATTGTTCAGAAAAAAAGTTTTATTCTCACTTAAACAGCATTCACTTTCAAACTAATTAATCATAATAAGCTTGTATTCTTTCACAGGTATAAATCTTTGAATTATAGTATTATTGCTCTTTTTCCACGTTAACTGAAAATGGAATGTTCACAAAACTAGTTAGTTCCTGTTATCACTGACTATATAGCCTCTACTGTATAAACAGTTGTTCCCTCACCATCTCTTTACTTGTCTTGAAGTTAACAAGACAAAAATACAGCATGTTACAGATAAGCCCCAAAACCTTCTGTCCTGAAGCCCTAACGCTACAGTTTTGTCTCTGACCGCCACATTAATATTAGCCTGTCATTCGTGATACAACTAGAGCTACTGTCCAAGCCGTGGTGTTATACAGAAATAATGCACACCTTCTGACCAATCAGATTCGAGAACTCAGCCATGCTGTGGTATAAATTGAAATAAAGCGGACATTATGCGCTTCCTGGTGCCTCAACATGTCTTGATCATGGATGTAATATTTCCTGTTTATTTGGGATTGTGTTTATGATTTGGCTGGTGATGGTGAAATATGTCACTCTGGGTGACAATGGATTTACGATCACTTTATGCACTATCAATTACAAAGTATCTTAAGTGTCTGGAGCTAGTTTTAAATGAACTCCTCTCAATATATGGTTTAGGACCGACTTTCGACTTACATTCAGCTGGTGCAAAAGACAGCTGGTTGGAAAGACAGAGAGTGAGTGAGAGAGAGAGAGAGAGAGAGAGAGATAAGACCAGAACATTGCACATCCCAGTGACTCATTTTTAACTCCTCAACTATGGATTTGTCAGCAGGGATGTACAGTGTTGTGTTGTACTGTGTTGTATTGTCTTGTATGGTGTTGTGTAAGGCTCCTTGGGGGTGTTGCTCTAGTTTCTATATCAGAGTTATTGCTGCAGTAGTGCTGGAGATTTTCTCTCTTTGTCTCTCCTGATGATGAAATGGCTTTCAGGGCTGGACTCATCTGAAGTGATGCAACAATGCCCCCATAACAAGCCCCATAAAAGTACTCTCGTGGTGGTACATTCTGCAAAGCATGACGGCCAAGACCTTCTCTCATCATTCAGGGAGCATGATCTGATGCGAGATAGTGGACCTTCTTACTGACATGACCCTGAACCTCCAAGTTTGAAGGGCTTTTAATTTGTGAGATCTTCTAAAGAACGGTTGCTAGCTGTTGTCTTGTAAAATTAAGGCAAGTCAGCTTGCCTTACACTCCCATTCGAAAGTTTTTAACACCCTGTTTTAGCAAATTTGAGAAATGTGCGATACACTAAAATTAGAAAATGTAAGTGCAAGACAGGTATAAATTAATTGTGAAACGTTTGTGACTTTTTATTTTTAACTGGAAAAGGCTGATCTGGATCACTCTATTTAAACACTTGTGGTACAAAACATGCACTTGTGTTACAATTTATACTAATACTGTCTAATATCCACTGCAAGATAAATGTCAGCTTACAGTAACTGCTTCACTGAACAAGTGAACTCACATACAATAAAGCACTCATTTCAAGTCCTTAGGGATTTGATAGAACACCTCTTTATTTTTCCCTCATTTCATTGCTCTGAGTAAACTGTGTATATACAAAAAAAACAAAAACAAAAAAAGACAGACCTGCCAGTGAAAAGTTGCAAGTCATTTTTATATGAGGGGAATCATTTCTTTTATCTAACGATATTCCTCAACACTGAAATACGTGTGTGACTCAAACACAATCATCACAAAACTCCAATGACAAAAATGTCTTCAAGGTGATTTTACAACACTAAGAAAAAAGGGTTCCTTTGGACAGCTACCTTCCTAAAAGGAAACCATCCTTGATAGGGAAATGTTTTCTTTTTCTTTCTTTTGTAATTTTAAAAAGTGAGCTTCACATTCAGGTGCCTTGCTCTTGAAAAAAGAAGCATTCCTTTTCACAAAAGGTTCCAAGTAGAATCTCTTAAGGAAGCCCAAACCCTTATTCATCCAAAGACGCCTTGATTTTTGCCTAAGAGTACACAGCAGGTTTTCACTCATTCTTTAACTTTTGAAGCTTCCATTCAGGGGGGATACATAGGAGCTGCAACTGATGTCACTAATGGGCTACAGTTGTCTTAGATCAAATGTTTAGGCTACTCTATATTATACAGAATGGGGTCAAAAACATCTGAGACCACACTGAAAATCTGGGATTTTTAATTCTTTTTAAATAAACAAAGTTTTAGAACAAAAAAAAGCAAATGTTCAATATCTTGAATATTTAATATTCAATAGTCTGCACTATTTCTAGGTCCCTATTTAGCAAATTTGTGATATTGACCATGGTTACGGCTTTGCACAAGAGGTCAAGTTGTCCTTGAGTCTTATCCATTCCACAGAATATTTGTATCTGTATCCAAACTGACCTAACTGACCTATTTTTTTTTTCTTTAAAACATGAATCCTACCACACTTGCCCCATGAAACACATAATCTCAACTACAGATATGCGCCATTTTATTTTAGCCTGTTTGCGCAATTATTATTTTTGTTTCTACCAAATGTAGTTGGTTCTATTTCCCAAAATATAAACAAACTAGTAAACTAATTTGAACTACCGTGACCCTGACCAGGCAGTTACTATGCGCATGACTTGCACAGCACCACACATTCATGTAAATGAGCGTGGTCTTTCTTTGTCCAGTAAGCTTCATATATGAACGCTCACTTACACCAGCATGAAAGCAAAACTCTCCCATGTGTGCAACAACTTCTTGCTTTCTGATGCACATCTCTAGTTTCAACCAGATATCCTGTGAACTTCTCTGGCTTTTACTTTTATGGGTACATCCCTAACGCAAACAAAGTGGAAGACGAAGGGAGAGTGGGTCTATAGAGTACCTATAAATTATCTACCAAACACCAACGAGCATAAACTTATGACATGTTATTGAGAGTTTGTTGATAGGCTGTTCATGACAGTCACCTGACAGGATGGTCATAATGTATAGAACATTTGTTGACTATTTGTTGACTAGAGGGTCAAAAGTGGACTATACAAATAATAAAGTGATACCCTTTCAAATAGCAACAGTCATGCTAGCTAGCCTTCTGGCTACAGTGTTAAGCATTCTTTGATGGAAATGGGACCAAAGCTGCATTTGTAATTCCATTTTTCTTTACTTTGAGATAAACTCCATTGACAATGACTACAGGGACCTACAGGAATAAACCACAAGAAGTAACACTTGGGAGCATTGAGAACATCTCCATTCAATTTGTCACATTTTCCCTAGGTTGCTTGTCTCTGTTGGCAGAAATGCACCTCAGAGTCTTACACTTCTGTATGAAATGGAGTTACCTGTTGCTTTGTTACTTGGTAGTGAGGTTAATAAGAGTTAATAAGATACGATATTTGATATGAACTTAATAACCAAAGGCTTTCTAGGCAAGTTGCCAGTTTCTTAGGTAAGCCTACTATGCAGGTCATTTGGTATCCAATTATCCCATCTGTTGCTATACACAGTTTATCTGACACATACTGGAAGCTGTAACAATGTCACGCTGCATCTCAGAATCACGAGGAAAAGAAAAAGATGCACCTTTCAGAGACAGCTTCTTCTACAGACGGCACAGCGCTACGCCATGCTTTAAGAGGTCACACAGAGAGAAAGCTCTTTCATAAATGGCTGGAGCTATTTTCATGATTCTGTCCCTCAGGTTTCCTGTGTGAAGTATCCTAAAGGTCTGAGATGAAGCGCAGCAGCAACATCAGGCCTCCGGGAGAGAGCTGGAGCTTGGTGTTAAGAAGCTGCTATGACAGAGAGGACTCACGGGCCATCTGTGAACCAGCGTGACGTTCATTTGGCCTGATTCGTGCCGAGATGCTGCATAGTAATGAGTAATAAACGTACAGCTTCCCAATCTGTCTGCGGATGAATAAGTGGGACTTCTGAAGAGCGCGTCTGCATGGGGTGGAGATCTCATTTTTGCATTCTTTGAAATAGACTATGAATCAATTCCAGACAACCACATGCCATCATGCTAAACAGTATGTCACAAATGGTTTATTACCAATGGGAAACTGTGGTAATCAATGGAAAGGTATCATTTTGGCTGGCGGTATGCGGTTTGGGATGATGATAACTTGGCAAACCTTAGCAAGCTAGCAAACACAGCTTCCTAAATATAATGTATGACAAGTGATGGACTATAGGGAGTAACGTTCATATGCTTCACCAACAGAACACAGAGTGTCTGATACCTTTTGTACACCTATCTGGCCACAAGCTTCAGAATCTTTACGTCTGCAATCTGATTTTGCACTTTGAAAACAAACTTTTTAACCAAATGAGCAGTTCAGAGCAATATACAGTGAATTGACTGAAAAAAATGTCTTGTTTGAAGCAGCTAGTTGTGAATAGACAAGGATCTCACATGTTTGCCAATGGGCTTTGACAAAACTGTCATTATTTGGCTGCAATGATAGCCAAATGACCTTGTCCTGTGCAAGAAGGTGGTTCATAGCCATGTTAAATGACAAAAAGTATCAGACTCTAGCAATAGCTAGCTTGTGAGACTAATTCTGATGGTTTTTAGTAAAGTAGTATATACACCACAACTTACTGTCTCGTATAGAGTGTATATGTCTAATGTATTGTGTTGTGTTTATTTTCTGTGTAAGGAATAAAACACTTGGGGGTATGCTATTACAGGAAAATAATCAATGATGGGGTGGTGTGATGAGGCCTGATGTGAAGTTAATATTACAGTACCAGTCCAAAGCTGATTTTCCTTTTAACATGAACCAAAATGTCATGAAGATATCGGCCACCAATTATCATCATTATTTTTTTTAAAGAACAATGCATCTAACTTTCTAACCATTTATTAGGGCTGCACGATATATCGAAATTATTGAAATATCACAAATATAAATATCACTTGTGATAAATGAATGATTTTAATACTTCAAAAAATCACGAAAAGTCAAAGTTTTAGAGAGAAGCAGAGAGCAGAGAATGCTTTCTTTTCCTCAAAAGAACTACAACATCCCCTTACCGAAAACCCTCACCATTTTTACAGATTATGTGGAGAGTCTGCCATTAAAGTCCCTGCATATTAGCTGCTACTACAGAAACAGCAGTGTATTAGAATGAACGCCTTGCAGCTGGCTCTTTTGTCAGAGCTGCTGTTTCAGAAAATTTATCCGCACCATCTGACCAATCAGAATTGAGACTATAAGTTAGATTTATTATGCCCCAGAAAACAGATTATTGTTGGCCCAAATTTTCTGGCTTCATCTGGCCCACATACAAGCGTCAAATGCCAGCAATCAACTCATGCGGATCTTAAACCGCATCGCAGGCATATGGAGCAGAACTTGCAGCTGTGTCACATCTGCCCAAATCTGTACTAGCATTAGATGTGGTTGGTTGCATTTAAGCCATTTTTAGCCCAGATTCCAAAAGTGGCTAATTATATTTGCCGTCTTTACACTGAGAAATATTAGTGCTGGATCTTTATTCTAGGATTCTATGCTACAGTGCCTGGTGCATTTCCACCGGGATTAATGTCATACCCAGGGGGCTGTGTGCAATGGAGAGGAGCATGTGCACCTGTACAAGTGAAGCTGAGCTCCAGTACTATAATTTACTGAATATGTTAACACTAGCATGGTATAATCATGATAATAATAATAATAACGAGCTAATATAGTTTTCATGCTGTTTTATAGAGAAATGCTTTAATTTCATTTCATGTTAACTGCTGTGCGTTTACATTTGCTCATTAAAGGAAAACATGCTCGTTTTGATAGTTTAAGGGCTTTATGGTATCATGTATCTTTGCCAGAAAAGAATGGAAAGATCTTCTGATACGATTTTGATGCCAAAATCTGAAAAACAATATGAAGAAAGAGCTAAATTAAGCCCTTAGGACAGAAACAGATGCATCAGAATCTAGTTTTAATCACATTTCCATGATATCAGTGTTGAGAACTTTGTGTAGTAACACAAATTTAACAGTACTGTTCCTATGCTGTTGGCACCATGAGAGATCCCCCACTTTCTAAAGCTCAATTTAACCACTTGCTACACCCACAACTGTAAAAATGAAGTGTGAATGTTTCACATTCCTCCATATGTCTGCTCTCAAAAGCCATTGCACTATTCTTTTATAAACTATCTGTATTAGTCTATAAATCTGCACTAAGTCTATGTTTCTATCATACTTTTTTTTTGGGATGTTTGTCTTATTTTCAGTTTTTTAAGTAGTGTGCATGTGAGGTCAACTGTATCAATAAATCTACAGGAGTGAACAAGCACCATTATATAACCACAGTAGTTCCTGGTTAAGCTCTGTTTAAGTAGAGCCCTGCAAAGCTAATGAACCAAATCAAGTTCATGTAAGAACTCCTGTGCAAATGACTTAAATGACAAGACAGGTAAGAAAAAAAATCAACATTTAAGGAGCAGATTATTCTGATTGAGCAAGAACAGTAAGCACTAAGAAAAGCAACCTGTATCTACAGAGGATGAAATGTCTGCTCAGTGATGCTTCATGCTCACATGCAAACAAGACCTCCGGGTTCTCCGGTTTCTTCCCACCTCCCAAAAAACATGCTGGTGGGTGGACTGGCTATGCCAAATTGTGCCGAGGTGTAAATGGATGTGTGAATGTGTGTGATAAACTGACGTCCCATCCAGGGTCTATTCCTGCCTTGTGCCCGGTGTTCCAGGGATGGCTCCGGATCCGTCGCCAGCCTGACCAGGATAAAGAGTTTACTGAAGATGAATGAGTGAATGAAGATTAGGATGCGTTTAATTTTGTCTTTACTACTGATACCTGCCCTTTTCAGCAAAAACAGCTGGTTAACTATATGACTTAGTAGTTTTTTTTTTTAGAATTTTGTTTCAGTCTATTCAGGTTATTTGGCAAGGTTTTGTATGATATTTCTTTTTCTCATGATGGTTTTTGTTCTTTAGAATAGTCCCAATAATTCACATTCTGGTTAAACTTTATGAAACATGTGGATGGAAACATACCTATAAAAGACATGTTAATGGGCTCATTAGACAAAGAAGCAAATAATTGTGTTTTGTAATCACCTGTCCTATTCATTCACAGAAATTTCTCCACTGGAAACACACACTTACAGGAACACACACACAGCACACAAATATACAGTGAGGGAAGAACAAGTCAACCCATGAAAACACATATTTGAGCATGCAGGATCACAGATGTGTCCAGCGTGAGGACAGGAAGAGGAAGAAGAAGAGAGCAGGTGATCAGAGCGAAAGGTTGAGATTAACCTGATTGGTCAGAGGTGTTGTCAATGACCATAGCAGAGGAGGCGGGGGCGGAGGAAGGACCAGTGCTGATTGGCTTGGCGCTGTTGTCTGAGCCAGCTCCGCCTTTCTGCTTAGTTTTCGTGGACTCTTGTGCTTTAAGCTTCTTGGCATGTTTACTCCCTTTGTAGTGCGCCTCGGCTTGGCTCTACAAAGGAGAACAAATGAACCATGCAAATGAGGCTCATTTTCAACAACTGGCATCATGGATGTCAACACACATATACACACACACACACAAACACACACGTCCAGTCTGGGATGATATGCAGGAGTCAGAGATTAAGATTCATCCTAAACCCACTGAAACAGAGTGTGATGGTGATTATATACTGATGAATTTCAGAATCAGAAAAATATAGGCATTTGTATTTGTATTATAATTATACAGGTGTACTGAATACATACAGCCAACCCTGACAATTCTTCTTTTTTCATGTCCCGGCTTGTTAGGAAGCCGTGGTCAGAGCACAGGGTCAGTCATGATACAGCGCCCCTGGAGCAGGTGGGTTAACAGTCTTGCTCCAGGGTCCATCAGTGGCAGCTTGCTGGTGCTTGATCTCATGACCTTCTAATCAGTAGCCCAGGACCTTAATCACAGACTTACCACTATAAGAATTGGTTTTAATGTCTGTATTTATGTGCTATAAATATAAGCAGAGGATAATATAGATACTGTTTTGCTGAGTAGATCTGAATAATATTCTAATCTTTCATGACTATAACTTCCCCTTTCTCAAACTGTCGAAAAAAAGTGGAAATTTCTATCTCTACAGATGGGAGACATTGTGGACGGATGAACCTGATCACAAAGCAATGAGAACAAACCAAACAGACATGAATAGTCTACAGTCACTGAGAATAAGTCTTACAAGCTCACATTCGAGTCTGGTTCACTTTCAGCCATGGATTAATATGGAAAATGAGCGCTTATAAAGGATTAGAAACCTTTTGAGTTTCAGTCTGCTAGGTCTTACGCGGCTCACTTTCTCGTTTTCACCAGATCAAAGTCGCCAAGTCTCTGAGGACTTCAAATGCAGGCACTCTCCGTAGCTTATTCTAACTGCACAGCTCAGAGATTTCTCACGGTGTTCGGACAAACCCTAAGAGATTCTCCTCTCCTTTACGGAGTATCTGAAGATTCTGTGTAATTAACCTTGCCATCCTCAGAGTCCTACCTAACAATTTGTCATTCTCTGACTAGTCTTATCTGCATTATATAAGTCTGCAGTTTTTTTATCCACCATAATAAGCATTTTATCCCCAAGTTTCTCCATAAGAGATGGAATGAGAATATTTCTCGCTCTACGACCTGTCAGAGGCTACAAAGCTGCAAAACTGAGAGAAACCCCTGTCAAGAGCTGATAAATTGGGGCCGTTATGAGAATAATGCAGCAACTCGGCCCGCATTATCTTTCATTGCTTTTCCCCTACATTTACAACACTCTGCAGTGTAATAAAAAGGCAAACTACATTTATTTCAGATAGGACATGGATGTGCTTCTATTAAAAGATGCATAACTTTAGCAGTCAATACGCACAATCACTGAGCCAAAACAAGTAAAGACAAGCATTCGAGATGACGGAGCTTGCTGCTGATGCAACCATGGACTAAAAAAAACCCACACTGACTGAGAGAATTCCTTTTTTTTCTTTCAGACTTTAATGTAGCATTTGTCTTACAGATTCGATGGATTAATTAACGAATTCTTAGAATTGATTTTATGACTAAATCTGAAAACAATTAAATGCATATTATTAGGAGTAAAGGAAAAGTCCACCCTGAAACACATTAAATGTGTTTCTGTTTAAATATCTGTGATTCTGAATCTGGTGTTAATTTTGGTTGGTGCTGTATTTGCATTATTCCTGTCAGAAGTTAGCAGTTGTGTGTCACACTAATGTCACTGGGTGACATTGTTATTCCTAGCATGGTTACAATGGAGTTCAACATGAGAAAACTCTTCAACAATCTCACACATATGTGATAACAGTTAGTTTCAATGTTGGCTCCTTAAATACAAAAGAACAAGATTCATTTTCCACTTACCATTTTCAGCCACGTTCAAAGTCATATTAATGAGCAATCCAGTGTATTAGTAGTTGAGATTTTGGTGCAAACTTTGGACGCAAAGTCCCATAATGCATTGCAGTTATACGACGCGGTTGCGCTGAGTTACGCCAGAGACTTGGCTTGGCTAATCAGCGATCTATCAGATCTGCGACAGGAGCATGTTGGTGTTGATGGTGGTATTAGCATGAAAGGTGAAACTTGGGAAGCTGATCTGTTTGAGCAGAGTGTACAGGTGAGGAGGTGACAAAGCCTGACTGATTAAAGTGTCAGTCACATCACTCGTTTTAGCTAGAATTGAAACAAGAGCTAATTCCCACTAGCGCAACGATCAGCAGGTAGCCGAATGCCATTGTGGTTAATGTAGGAAACTGTTAACCAAAGCGAAAACAGACCAATATGTCCATGAAAGAAATTTAAACAAAAAAAGTCAACTCCGAATTTTAACACAAAATAAATATTGGCCACCACTGAAGATCACGTAAATTATAAAGATTAATATGCAAGTTGTTCACTTTGTCTCCATTTCAGCTCCTTCTATTTCCTTATTTGTGAAACCTCTAAAGTACCACTTCACCAAATCTTCACATTATTTTATGTTTGAATTTATACTTTTATCCATGAGGCCCTTTTCTCATATCAAAATTCTATCCTTGTATTATTTAGCTTAATCAAGTTGTAATTCTGTATATTTCACGTGTTTCATGCAGATGAGCATATGTCATAAATCAGGATGTGCCTTATGCAAATGTTAATAAATGTGCTTGATTCCACAAAGGAAAAAGCTGATTCATCAGTTACGCTCGAATATCAGCTCATTTTGATGTTGTACGAAAGTTTAATGTATCAGACAGGAAACAGTTGATATGTTATTCCTGGTGCTCAAATCTTCCCTCATTTCTATGCAACTTTGATGATTAATGTCTAATACGCAGCCATGTTGGATTTAGTCTTTGATTATTTAGCTTTAATCATGAAGAGCGAGCTGTCAGTGAACGGTTCTGTGTGACAGACCCAGTTTCCTTTTTTCCATCTAGTTTCAAAAGAAAAATAGATTTCAAATATTTTCAATGACTGATAATACATCTTCATGTCATTCTGAATATATAAATCATTTTAGAACCAATTCGATTCAATTCAATTTTATTTATATACAATGGACATCGTCACAAAGCAGCTTTACAGATATCTGGATATAGATATAGATTTATCCCTAATGAGAAAGCCAGAGGTGATGATGGCGAGGAAAAAACTCCCTGAGAGGATTTGAGGAAGAAACCTTGAGAGGAACCAGACTCAAAAGGGAACCCACCTTCATCTGGGTGACACCGGATAGTGTTATTATAAATCATTACTCTTCTATAGATACTACAGAGTCAAGCAGTGCTGAGTGTGCTGGAAAGATCTTCAGTATAAGCATCAGGGTCATTGTTTCAGTAGAGTTTTGGCTTTAAGTCTGTAATATCCAAGTGAGGTTCTCCACCGTATAACGAATTAGACTTGAGCATACTTAGCCGTCTCACCTGAGCAAGGAACGAGCACAAGGAATACCAAGCTGACTGTGGATGAAATTAGCATGAAACTTGCATGAAAATGCTTGAAAGATAATCATATATTCAATAAATCATATAATCATAATCATATATTCATTTCACAGGAGTGAATGATCCTAAAACAAACAACATACTGCATTTAGAAATACTTTAATCAGTGACAAGGTTTGAAGCCTAAAGATCAAGAAAGTAAAATGTCAGAAAATTAACTGAATTAATGAACTATGACATTGTTCTTCAGCATGAAGACAGTTTGCTGAAACTTTCACTACACTGTGTAAAGCCAGAACCAGCCATAAATAAACCAGTAGGTCCATGACTCAAGGATGTGGGACAAAGACTGCATTAAAAATAAAGGTACCACCTGAAGGACATGTTCTGTGAAGTGTAAGATAATGGCAACACGCTGACTTTTCTTTCCCCATTGTAGAATTAAAATGAATTATGGAATATGCTTTGCAGCAAGGCCCTTACACTGGAGCAGAGATCTGGCTTTAACCAGTATCACTGCTGCACTCTGTGACCATACTGTTGTATGCGCTAGAAATTCATCCTGTGCTAATACAAAAAAGATCATAGTCCAACTCCTCTGTCTGTGTGAGTGTGTGTGTGTTGTTCATATCTTCATCCAAATCCTAGTGCTCATGGTAGTTCACTACTTGCTGTGTGAGATATTGCATATTTCCCATCATCCTGGCCACATGTGAAGAAGGCTATGTTAAATATTAAATACTGCAAAGCAAATCTCAGGTTTATAATACCACGCTCATTTTAATACGTTATCGTCGCTATAGTAACGACTTATTGACATGCTGGATGCTCCACATAATCTAAACCTAACACTAAACAGACTGAAGTGTTATGATTTAATAAAGAAATACATATAATCATTGATGGTGTGAAGTTTTTTTTTAAGGAGACGTTTATTTAGCATTTATGGAAGGAGTCTCCAGTGTCAGTGCTTTGTAACAGTTAGTAAGTTCTCTGCCACTGGAGGAAAGTATTGAGGACAGGTGAGATTGAGTTTGTACAGATGACATGATATAACTTTTTCTTTCTGATACCGATATTAATTACTGAAATCTTGAGTATCAGCCTTTACCAATACAGAAGCGATACTGGTTTCTTTAAAAAATATATTTTTTCACTTTTTCATAGTTACACTCTTTCATAGAAAAATGACTTACACTGTAAATATAATTAATATAACAAAGTATAACATATAAATATAATAAAATGAATCCTGACAAAAGAAAAATCTGTCAAGTCTGTTTATATGTAAACATTTCCAGTTATAAAGATAAAATATCTTTTCCAAATCAATTACAATCTTTGCCATTTGTTACAGGATCCGATATCTGATATGTTTTCTCTGATGACCGAGCAGCCATTTTGTTGCTGGTATTGGATCGGTGCCATTTGTATTTTTTTTTTTTTGTCTAATTAGCTTCAAAAGTGTGAAAAAAAGAGATGCTAGTGAGGGAAGGAGAGTTTATAGCTGCCATACTATAAGTGATAACAGGACCTAACTTGTCTTGTGGACGTAAACGTAACTATAAACAGAAAAAAGTATGAATAAAAAAATAAGAATAAAGGTAAAAATGTATTTGTTGGATAATTGCTGTGCTACAATGGGAATAAACCTGAAAACCTTATTTGGACATACTGTAACTACAAACGTACGGTTTCTTTAATTTACGTCGCACTTTGTCAGAAGGTTTTCTTTTGATTCACCCTCATAAATCAGCACTATCTGTTTCTCTACAGAAAGAAAAAAAGCCTTTTACTTGCGCAAATGGAAGTCCATGATAAAATAGGCAACATGATGAGACAAAATCTGAGTGGAAAACCAAGGCATGGCAGAAACAAAGAAGGAGAGAGTGAGCTGGAGCAAATAATATGCATAATATAATCAGCTGCACCAGCGGTTCACATTACAGAAGCAGCCCTTGTTTACACCTGTTGTTTGACATTGAAATAATTTGAGAGCTATTGATGGATCAGCTTGGCCTGTGTAGAAACAAGACCCCGCCCACTAGCACCCTATTTACATATCATATAAATATGACATATATAAATATTCCACCATTTATATCAAACACCCTCATTTATGTTGATGCTGCAACACTGAGACAATATTCATGTCTTGCATTTAAACTAAATTACTATTCTTCATTTCTTCTTCTTCTTGATGATGATTATGATGATGTTAATAATAATAATAATAATTGTTATTAATTAATAATGATGATGATGATGGTTATTATTATGCTTATTATGATAATATGTTATGTCCAGGTTGACTCCCTGTACAACCAGACATGAGTTCATGTAGATAAGCCAGAGATGAATTATATGAATATTGAATCATTTTACTCATCAGCTTGGATGAATAACTGAACATAACAGCACATATTCATCTTCCACTTGTTCCTGTAATATGGCCTGGGTTGTTTGTATTAGCCTTTCTGGGACAGTGTTAGCTCAGCAAGGTTTGATGTTCAAATGGTTCCAATTTCAAATCCCAGGGCTGCCATACAAAAAAAAAAACAAAAAAAAACACACACTTCATCTGCTTGCTTGGGTTGGACACTTCTGCATCTCTAAGTTCCTTCAGACAAAAGTCTGCCAAGTGAACACATGTAAATGTTGACCTTGTACCTCAACTGAATATGCGTGTGCGCGCCTGTGTCAAGATATTTTCACACAACCGTTCCTCTGAGTTCTGAGTGCCATTGAGATTCATGTGTCGACAGGGTAGTGCTGACACGCTCCGTATTAAACGGATCATTTTCAGAAGGGATTTGCAATCAGAGAGAGAGAGAGAGAGAGAGAGAGAGAGAGAGGGAGAGAGATAGATAGATAGAGAGAGAGAGAGAGAGAGAGAGAGTATTCTGGATACAAAGCAGCTTAGAGCAAGTTAAGCCTATTTTGCTGATATTTGCATTTGGGAGCAGTGAAAAATATCACTTCATTCCCCTACAGCTGTTTGAAAATTCCTTCATTTGGCCTTCAGCATCCTGCCACAACAATGGGTGATTGCCAGTATGGCTCCTAATTTGTATTCTTGCATTCGTGTGTACTCTTTTGACTTCATCTTTTACTGCGGCACTAAACAATGCTTGTACAGAGAGCGGTTAAAATACACCGAAGTGTTCTTGAGAGTATCTGAATATCAGTGCGTCAGTTGTCAAGGCAAACCGAAGGTATTACCCATAATTCACTGTGGCAACAATCCCTGCAGACAAGGTGACTCCCAACTGTAGATCTGCGTCTTTTTTTTTTTTTTGGTAATTTTTGTAATCGGTAGCAGATTTAGAAAAACATGCACCAAGAAATCAGTCAACATTTGTTGAATATTTGCTCATCTGATACAACCCATGCCTAATATTTAGGGACAGAGCTCCGGTTAGGTGTGTTAACTAGCTAGTAACAACCTCCTGTGGCACGTATTATAATATAGGTAATAAGGTAATAACCTTATGGTGAAGTTATTTAACAGTAACTTCTGGTACTAACTTAAGGCAGCTACTAACAACCCACTGTGGGATATTCAGGCAGCTACTAATAGCCTCCTGTCCTAACTTTATACAGCTAGTCATAATCTTATATGGTAACTTTAACTTTGTAGCTATAAGCTTCTGTGGTAAATTTAGCAAGCTTCTGTGGTCATTTTTGACAGCTAGCCATAATCTCATGTGGTAAATGTATCTTGGTAGCTATAAATTACTGTGGTAAATTTAGCCAGCTAATAATAGCCTCCTGTGGTAAATTTAGCTGAGTAGCGATAAACTCCTGTGGTAAATTTAAACAACTAGCAATAGCCTCCTGTGGTAATTTAAGACAGCTAGCAATAATCTCATGTGATAACTTTAACTAGTTAGATATAAACGCCTGTGGTAAATTTAGCCAGCTAATAATAGCCTCCTGTGGTAAATTTAGCTGAGTAGCAATAAACTCCTGTGGTAATTTAAGACAGCTAGCCATAATCTCATGTGATAACTTTAACTAGTTAGCTATAATCTCCTGTGGTAAATTTAGGCAGCTAGCAATAGCATCCTGTGGTAACTTTAGACAGCTAGTCATAATCTTATGTGGTAACTTTAGACTGCTACAGATAATCTCATGAGGTAAATTTAACTAGCTACTAAAAATCTCCTGTGGTAACTACTAGGTAGTTATCAATAAATATTAAAGATAAATGCAAAGATTAATGTGGCCCGTATTAAACCATTCTACATTCTCATGTCCTTGTGAGTTTGTCCTTACAAGGTAACGTTAGGAAGCCAAGTCTGTTCTTCGTATTCTTGCTTCTGGAAAACTCTGTCCTGAACAAAACACTGATCACTGTAAACAGCAGTTCATTATTCATTGTATTTATTCTCCATTGTCTTTTACTAACAGCTGGTTTATGCTTTGTCAGACATTGTTTTGAAAAGCATCCAAAACAAACTTTATAAAGACAGTATATAGTTTTTCAAAACAGTGGAAAGCTCTCCATTAAACAAGGGGGGGTAGTGGATAACGAACAGCAAAGCGTCAAAGGTGAAAGCACAGATTTATTACTGTCTATTCAAATAAAAGGCTGGTCCATAAGTTTAAACTGGAATATGCAAAATCTTGCATTCTTGGTCAATAAGATATTTCCACAATTCACAAGTAATTAGATGCAGTATTTGCAGCATTTGATAGATTCTATTATACCTAGAATGCTTACAGAAAGCATATACTCACTCTTGTACAAATAAGCCAGGGTCAGAATAGCATTAAGCTAAACCCTGGTGCACATAATTAAGTTTTTCTTTAGCTTTTTCTTTCAGGTTTACTGGATGCTTTAAGCAAAGTTTTAATAAAGATGTGGGACTTCAATATTCATTTGAACACAGCCAGTGAGTGAGCTCTTCACACAGTCAGTGGAAGTTCATTCCACCACAGGGGTGCCAGTACACACAAGAGTTTAGATGCATATCTTCCTTGTGTCTTGAAGGATAGCCAGGCAAGTGCAACTGATTTAAACAGGAATGATGCTTCTAACTCGCTATATCAAACAGTTTAAACTAAAAAAATACTGCAAAGCACTGTTTGAAATAAATGTGATGAAGGAGGGAGTGTACAACCACCATTGCAAACTCTTTTCAGTGAAAGTAGCATACATGTTTAAAAAGCAGCTAGAAGTTGCCAGATGATGAAATCAACTAATGTCATCAATCTTGCATATCATTTGCATGTAACTGTGTTATATGATATAGGAAGATATACTGGACATACTGCAGTAGAAAATAAAATCTTATTTCAAATAGAAAGAAGCCTCTGGACATGGCACCACAAACTAACTATTTATGTGTTTACAATAAACTATAATTTCTATCAAGAACACAGAAAAATGTGGGGACACTTCTGGGGACACTTAGAATAATGAGCAGTGATTGGTCATTCAATCACTCACTGGGTCACTGGGAACAATGGTGATCAGTAATTGGTCCTTGGGAACAATGATGATCAGCGATTGGTCCTTGGGAACAATGGTGATCAGTGATTTGTTGTTTTCTGTGGACACTTAGAAAAACAATCAGTGACTGGTTGTTCAATCACTCGCTAGGTTGTTGGGAACAATGGTGATCAGTGATTGGTCATTGGGAACAATGGTAATCAGTGAGTGGTCATTGGGAACAATGGTGATCATTGATTGGTCATTGGGAAACAATGATGATCAGTGATTGGTCGTTAGGAACAATGGTGATCAGTCATTGGGAACAATGGTAATCAGTGATTGGTCATTGGGAACAATGGTGATCATTGATTGGTCACTGGGAAAAGTGGTGATAAGCGATTGGTTTGTTTAATCACTTATTGAGTCATTGAGAAAAGTGATTATTTGTTTATTAATCAAAACAAAGTGATTATTTGTTTGCAACTATGGCAATCAGTGATTTGCTAGATTTGTCGCTAGGATCTTTTTGAAATAATGATGCTAAAATGGTACAAAAGTCACCAAATGTAGTGACAAAGTCACTATGTTGGCGACACTGTGTACAAACTACAGCCAGTTTTCACCCTTTATTCATTTCACCTCTACCAGCCAGTTGCTGAAAAGGTTCGGACCCTCTGGTTCAGAGAGCTACTTTTCTGAACTCCTGCACTCTGAAGTGTCTTTTCAACACACCAAAGGCATCACAAGTCTATTCAGAAGGAAGCATAACTCAGGCTTCAGCCATATTTCCCAGTTGCCTGGTTCCTTGGTTTTCTTGTATTTCTTGTTATGTTGTTTTTCATGCCCATGCCTAGTTCTGCAGTTTTCTGAATCATGTTTTACTAGCCTCTGGTTTTGACCTCTGCTTGTGTTTTTTAGATTTATCTCTACTTACCTGATTGTGATCTATGATCAGACCCCCGCTATGAACACTGACTATGATTATTGAATTAGCTCAAATAAAGAGACGATGCATTCACATTCAGTTGCCTCTGGCTCCCAGTGGTAATAAACACACCTCTGCAATGTGTTTCAAATCTCACACCCACTGCTGCTTTGGTCTCTTTCTGAACGGAGCTGTTTTACCCACACGCTTTCATGTCTGTATGACTTGCTACTGTATTTGTTGAACAAGTTCTTTATGTATAAGAGTGTTTTTCTACTGTGGACAAGATGGTCAGCAACCAACTGTGTTCTTGAGGATGAATAAAGTCTGTTCAGTTTACTTCATCTTAACACACACACATACACACACACACACGTTTGATATGCTAATGTGATCATGCCTGGAGTGCACAGCAGTCTCAGAAAGCAGAACCATGAAAGAGCTGCAAGTTTTTTAAACTTTGCTTTAAAGGTGCAGCTTGTGAGATATTTAAATGTGTTTTCAACACTTGTAATAATAATAATAAATTATGCTGTGGTAAAAGAGGAACAACACACTATAGGACATGCTGTTATTGGAAAATAATCCACTTTGGGGTGACAACAGTAACTCAGGCAACATAACACCACCCCATTATAGTTGATTTTCCTCTAACAGCACACCCCAAACTCTTTTATTCCTTACTTAGCTAGGTTTCTAGCTAAGTAAGTAAACTTAGCTAGCTATTTACCGTGACATAGCTACCACTGGGGAAGTAATGTTAATGTTAGCTAAACTGTATTTTAAGCTCAAAAAATGTGGGGGGGATAGTGGTTACAGAGGGTGATCAAGTTTGTGATTGGCTGATCAAAGTCAACTTTAGCTCCGCCTTCTGTTGACTCGTAGACACCGATTACTCGGCAAAATAAGGGTGTGTGTGCTCTCTCAAGAAGACAGCGCAATGCGTGTTCTGCATCTGAATTCCAGCATGCATGTTGCGTTATTATTATGTGTGGGGTATAACAGTGTGCCTTTGTGCATGCTGTTGGAAGAAAAATGTTGTTTTTTTTCTTTTGTTTTTCCTTTGCGCTGTTCTTTGATTAACATCTTAATCTGCTCATTATGTTTGACTCCACTCAGTCTAGCTCATGATTATCTAATATAAATCATGGCCATGTGGTGTACAATGCAGTCAAAGGATCATACAAAATAGAAGGAGTGTGTGTGCATGCTTGTGTGTTTCATGGTGCACCTTGTATGAGTGTATGAGTGTAAGGGGCCAGGGCTGAAATCAGTAACATCTTGCAGCAATAAAGTTTTACTACAAGCATAAGCTCTGTGCCTCATCACTGACTCAGTGATGAACTAAGAACTAAGGACCAACAGTGTTTGTGTGTTTATGTGTGTGGTTTTTTTTTTTGTTTTTGTTTGTTTTGTTTTTTTTTTTGGGGGGGGGGGGGGGGGGGGGTTGACAAAAATTGGGGAAAAAAAAAAAAAAACAACAATGAAAAAAGAGTTTTGTGGTTATAAAATGTAGCTGTTTTACCTTAA
>CM075007.1:25283177-25300774 GCA_037576675.1 Pangasius sanitwongsei | reverse complement strand
CCAGGCCAAGTGATTAGGACACCTGATTCTGATCATTTGGATGGGTGACCGAATACTTTTGGTAATATAGTGTAGCTGACTTAGAGGCTCGAGGTTCAATTTCACAACCAATTCTTATCACCTTACTTTAGGTAGAGAGTTAGGAAACCATGGTAACTCATTTTACAGATGTTTCCAGGCTAATATGAGGATTCACAGTATCAGATACTGTGTGTTGTATATCTTCTTTCCATTTGCAATTCAGTTCCATGCAAGACCTCTTAAGTCTTCATTTCCCAGCTGCCTGCTATCCTATTGTCAGAGCAAAAGACTGTGACAGAAACTGTGCAACTTCATTACAGGTCGTTTTCAAGAACGCTGTTAGCAAAGACCTCCAGTTGCCTCCTGTTTTTTTTTTTTTCTTTCTTCACACCTCAGGCTATAAGGATAGGATGACACACTGTAGGCTCAACAAGCTCTAAGGAACAGGATTAAGTTTCATCACAGAGACTTTTCCACCTCTCACAGAAACAGAAGTGTGAAGTGTTGTAGCTTTAATGAAGCCAGAGACGGAGGCAGTCAGTTTCTGAGAGCATGAGCTAATCTTCATGGCTGAGCCAGGAGCCTGACGCAAACAAGCAGCGTGAGGAAAAAAAGCTTGATGCTTCATTAAAATCAGCTTAAAATGCCATAATGGTTCCCTTTCCACTGTCTCTCTGTCCCTTGCCTGTGGTGACATGCTAAGGACTGCTAGGTGAGCAAAACGCTTTTTTTTCCTGAAAATGCACTGCACAAGTGTGAAGTGTTTTAAATGACACCATGTGTGTGATTTTTGAAAAGCACAATAAAAATGCAGCATCACAGCATGTAAGAAAGATAAAGCTGAACTGAAATTGAGTGTGCCAGAGTTAAGACCCGTGCCTGATCCATTCTGACATGCTAACCAAAGTAATGCTTCCTCTTGTAACATGAGGTTGATAACAACCGACAGTCCCTTGGAGAGACAGAGTGCTTGTTTACGTTCACTAGCCACTGGCCAACAAGCTAATCAGATTGCAAGCCACATACGTCAAATGTAGTTTAAGTGAAAGAAAAGCAACAGTGACATCAAACAGCATTCCATCTGTAATGATTTTAAAGAAATAAACTTTAAATACAATTTTTTCTCAAAAGCAGTCGATCAGCAAAGACATGTTTATGGTCTGGAGTTTGCTTCTTAGTTTTGCCCTGTAGCTAATAAGCAAAGGAAGCTTCCAGCCAGCCGTTTAGCAAACTGTAAACTGTGTGTTTAAGTCATCACGCTCTTGTCAGAAAACATTTCGGCTCAGTAATACCATCTGTAAATATAGCTTTGTAAAACAGCAAAATACATCAAAGTCAGAGGTCAAGTCAGACCTAGTTAACAATTCTCCAACATAAAAGTTCGGCAAACTGTGTTGCGAATGTGACTTGCCTTCAAGATGGCCGCTATCACTGTTTTGTCCTTTTTTTATAGATAACATAGAGGCAAACAATACCAGAAATCACAGAAACATGCTGGTTTGAGATACTGAAAAATTCAACACGGTATCACTCATTCTTTGGTAATTGTCTAAGGAGAAAGTTACATTTCATTTTTGGCCATTTTTAGACTTTGTGCTTATATGTCAATACACTAGAGACCGTTCTTACTAGAATGTACCAGCTAGTTTTAGCAAACTGAAAAGGTGTGTTCCAAAGTAAAGAGTATGGCCTGATCTGTTTGGAGATCTGATCTGAACTAGAGCGGTGCATTCTCTCTTATAACAGGAGGTTAATAATATCCCACAGGTCTGAGAGAGAGAGTGAGAGAGAGAGATCACAGCATGTGAACAAGCACATCCAGAATTAGCATCAAAGACCTCTTCATTCTGCACCGCACCCTTTGATACTTGCTCTCGACCTACGTGAACCCCACATATGCTGCTTCATCTCATCTTAGGAGCTGCATGGAGAAATATCTGTTTTAGATTAACCAAGTTGCAAAGCCATGTCCTGTTTTTCGTTACTAAATGGAGACCAAAACCGAGAGAATAAGAAAACGATGCAGGAGCTGCTGCTCAGGATGTTATTCAAACTTTACCTAACATATAAATACAAAATTCTGTCCAATACACTATACATATATGTAAATACTCTCTGGTACACTAGTTTACCTCAGACATGCACACAAACATTTCCAAAACACTACTTTACCTCAGACATACACACAAAACACTCTCTAATACACATGTTTACCACAGACGTACACACAAAACACTATCCAATGCACTTTTTACCTCAGAAATACACACACAACAATTTCTAATACACTAGTTTACCACAGACATACACACAAAACACTATCCAATACACTACTTTACCTCAGAAATACACACAAAACAATCTCTAATACACTAGTTTACCTCACAGATACACATACAAATCTCAAATCTCATACAAAATTCTTTACATCACCTCACATATACACACAAAACACCCTCTACTGCTTTAACTCACATATAAATGCATACACAAAGCACTAGAATACACACAAAAAGCTGGGCACTAGTGTATAAGAGATCGTTGGGTGTGTGAGGTAAAACTAGTGTATTGGAGAGTGTTTTGTGTGTATGTCTGTGGTAAATTAGTATACTGGCGTGTTTTGTATCTGTGAGAAAAACTAATGTATTAGAGAGTGGTTTATGTGTGTGTGCCTGAGGTAAAGTATTGTGTTTGAGTGTTTTGTGTATATGTGTGAAGTAAAACTAGTATATTGAAGAATGTTTTGTGTGTTTGAGTGTGAGATAAATAGTTTATGGACATTTTGTGTACATTTGTGAGGTAAAATAGTAAACAAGAGTGCATTTTTTGTGTATTTCCAAGGTGAATTTGTGAGCATTCTGTGTGTTGCAAGCCTTGACCAATAAGCTGAGCAGCACCTCAAGTCTCAGACTTGTTGCAATTCAGAGTGTGTGCTGGGGAAAATCCAGTTCCAGCGTCGATAACGATCGATTAATTAAGTCTAATGAGTAGGAACAATGGAGTCCTTCCTGCTTTCCTCACACGTGCAGAGCTGTTCCGAATTTCTGGCTGCGTTTCACAATGTGGATTAAAAAGATGCAAAATGAGACAAAACAGACGCCACAATCATGTTTCCCGTCTGTTTCCCGCTTCTCCATTACGGCTCGCTGCAGGATTCCCCCATCAGGCTGGGCACGATGCCACTCGGCACCATTCGTCTTAAAATAAATGGCTCAATCAAAGCCAACAAGATGGCTGTACAGTAAGTAATTACTCATTTTTTCCCCACAGAGAGCAACACAACAACAACAACAACATAGCTCTGTGGCTACAGATCTGTTCCGAACATTCAACTAGACACACCTCGGGTGTGCAGTGTGATATCGCACAACCCAGCATCTCGGTTTTTAGCATCTGTTTACAACCTGCCATATTTTATGAGGATAACATCTAACATCTTATAACAATGCTGCTTCAGGATGAAGATTCAATTATTCAGTTAGTGAAACTGCTAGAGTTTAAATGGGATTTGTTTGGAGGATTGCTTTGTACCTTAACAAGCTAGGCACACAGTTTTCCCTGAATTTCTTCTGTCATGTTTGTTTTTTAACCTTGCGTTCATGCCAGCAGCAATCTCGCACATTGTGTGGATAATCTCACCTGAATACTGTAGATTTGTCCTTAAGAAGTGCATCTACAATAATGGACTGTCAAGACTGTCCTGTGCTCATCCCAGGACTCCTATTCACAATCTGCTCATACTGAGTCCTTTCAACACACTTAGTACGGTTTGTCTTCACTCTTCTACACCTGTATACTGTAAATGATTTATAATCCCATTATCTGGTGTCACCTTGAAGACGACGGGTTCCCTTTAAGTCTGGTTGCAATCAAGGTTTCTTCCTCGTGTCATTTCCGGGGGATTTCTGCAAAGCTGCTTTGTGGTAATGTCTATTTTGTTAAGAATGCTATACAAAAAAATGTCACTCAAATTGCTCTACGTTGGTGGTAGAAGGCATTCCTATCTTTAGTTGTCTGCCTGTTGCCATGGTTTCACTGGAACCACAGAAATATTACCTATAGAACATATACAAAATCACCCATTTGACCACAAATCAGATGTCTTCCTCCTGAAATGTGATAGCCAATTCTGAACACAAATCAAAGATATTTCCATTAAAACATCAAAATTCTGGACAGAACTGCTTGTGTATGCAGGGCACTGGACTACTAAGGTCAAAATGAATACCTATTTAACAGATTAAAAGTATTTGTTGCCAAATAAAATGGCAAAAAGACGGGCGCTTTTCTATTTACAGTAATTCAACTGCACCACTGTCTGAATAACTTTGCATAAAGTTAAACTCCACCCAACTTTTCTTAAATCGCTAACAGTTGCTCCTGTCAGTATAGATCACCAGCTCTCTTTGAAATCAAACAATGTCTCAAAGCTTTGTGGCGACACGTGATTGTGGGTATAAAATTCAAAATGGAGGAAATGCTGTTTTAAAATCTTCTATCAGTCTTTCAGGTGATGTGGCACATGCCATTTTTTGGAACACCATTATCTATACTACAGTAACAATCGCATATTTTGCCCGATTTAGCAATAACATTATCTATATATGCTCAGTAACAACACTTCAGTGAATCGGAGATAAATGTATTGTGGTTCGATAAAGACCATTGGTTTTATTTAAATTGTATTCATGTGTTAGGTGGATCGGTGCTGAAATGATTATTACTATAAAAAACTTTAAGACCATCAAAAAAGCAGAAAAGTCCATTTCCCGGATAAGTTTTCTTTTTTTTTTTTTTCTTTTTTTTTTAAGATTCCCAGCCTCTAGTTCATTTAATATAGTGCTATTATAATCCTCCAAGTCGATACCCATGTTCTCAGTGTGTGTACTGGCTGCATTCTTGAACAGCCATAGAAAGCATAGATATCCATTTAAAGTAATGTAATAAAACTTTCATATTATAATTAATTGGTGTGTTGAACTTGATTTTGACCAAGAATGTATTGCCTTTTTAAACTGATACAGAATAACACTAATGGTATACACTATTCCTGATTTCTTAATCACACTGTAAAGCTATACAAGTAAGTTGTCACACATGGACTCAGCAATCTCACAGACCTGTCTCTGTTCTGATTTATTTAGCCTTCACAGCACAGATAAACACATTGGATTGGGTGAGTGAAGGCTATAAAATAATAATGAAGACACATCTGCGAGTCTATTATTACCTCCAATTACACTACTGGTTAGTTAATACACAATAAACGCACTGCTTCACCAAACTACAGAGATCTGACAACTGCAAATGTGTTTCTGGAGCTGAGATAAAGCGGTCTATTTATAGCTTTCAAAAGCCTGGATACTAAAATCATAAAGATAGATAAGCAAATGTTCAGCTGGGGCATAGTATCTCACTGCAACCTTCTCCTATTTATTGAATAGCCAACATAAACATGTTGAGTGACATTTATGAAGGCCAACGCAGCTATAAAATACTGTAAAATAGTCTGATTCTCAAATAGCTGAATAGAAGAAACGGGGAAAGAAAAAGACAATGGAAAAATTTAATAGAACTAAATAGGCACAATCGGCAAAATAATTGTCCAGAGGGAGACGGGGTTTAAGATGTTCTTCCACTCTAACACACAATCATTTCATATTTCAAGATTTAATATTGTGGAACATCTGAGAGACAATTTAGTTCCTGTTCTCACTTACGTTATAGCTGCGATAAACACTCTCTCTCTCTCTCTGTCTCTCTCTCTCTCTTTCCAAAAAAAAAATGCAGCCTGTTATTTTATCGAGAAACCACAAAGTGTAAACTCCTCTGTCCTGAACATTTTCCCATGCTGGGAACATTTGCAAAGCACTGTGATTGCTACAAAGCACTGACACTCAAGACTCGTTCCTTAAATGTTAAAAATCTCCAATCAAAAAAAAAAAAAAAAATCACCACATTAAGGAATAAATGTTTTTCTTTGTAAAACACATAATTTAAAATCTGTTTATTATTAGTCTTAGATTATGTTGGGTACCTTTTTACAACGCTGTGCTGAAATAATTATAATTCAGGGTTTTTGCCCTTACATTATAAAAAAAAATATATACTTTGAAACCTTTTTTTTAAATCTTACACTCTATTTCTTACACTTTCCATCTTCAATTTCTTTGCCATTACAGTCATGAAAAGATAAAACATGATATGTGATATGCAGTAGGTAGTTTGTGTTTGAGCAGAAAATAAAGGAATGTCTAAAGACAACATATTTAGACCCTTAGGGTCTTTTGGTGCTTTCACAATTTTTTTTGTCAGAAAAAGTGCTAGCCAGTGCACCTTATGTGCTCATTAAAAAAAAAAAAAAAAAAAAGTCTAAAAGAAGTCTAACGCGATGTACACACTGTAACCATAATGACACTCTTACCAGTCCTGGCGCTTGCTGTCTACATCAGATTTATTATCATCAGTAATATCAGTTGAATAAACATTAGTGTAACCCTGTAATGAGGAGGTTGCTTGCCTGCACTGTAGCTTTAGAGGCAGAAAATCAGGAGAGGAGGAACTGCTTGTGAGACTTGAGTGTGTGTAGCCTTAGTTAAAGTGGGAGCCAAGGTGTTATTTTTAGTTACATTGCAATGTTGGAATACTGGCAGTGAAGTACTTTCAATTCAGCATGTCCTAAATCTCCTTATTCGCTCTCTAACAAGTCAGATTTTTCACCGGCTCTCTGTCCATGTTTGTTTTCCTGCTTGCCCCTAACTTGCGACTTGATTGGCCAGGAGGTTAAGTGCTTGATGTCATTCACAAATGTGAATTTGCTCCTTTATTTCCTTTATATAACACTGCACATTTGAGTGTTCCTCCTGCTCTAACACACCCATTTTAGCTTTGAAAAGTGTTTGGTAATGAACTGATGATGTTGATCTGATATATTAGAACAGGAAATACACTACACAGTAAAGTGCTGGTGGTCCAAAGGAATAGAAACTCTGATCTAACACACAATCTATAAACATGCACACACACTAACAAATGCAATCATGCTTTCTAATACAACATACAGCAGTAACATACTTAAAGAATCACTCTACTCTTCTTACTAACACTGTGCAATTAACACCACTGCACTGTTCAGTCTATGGAGCTATGAAGCTGACAAAAGTCAGAATAAGAAAACAGAATAAGAATTTGTATATCAGTAAATATAAAAATTGTATAAGTATAGTTGAATACAAGTCCCATTAGTTCTTTTTTTCCCCCTATGTGATGTATTTAATAAATATACATATACATTTACATTTACAGTACACCACAGAAAAAATCTTTAATATGATATGAATATAATTCGTCTATACAAAATTAATATTCAGATATTTTTATCAGCTCCGTAAAATTCTCAATTCTGATTTGTCACAAGGACGCTAACCGTAATTCAAATCAGGTTTATTTTAAAACGTGCATTCTAACACTATTGATATAGTAAAGTTTTCTGTAAGGAGATGTTTATTTAACATTTATGGAAGGAGTCTCCAGTGTCAGTGCTTTGTAGCAGTACGTTTTCTGCCATGGAAAAGTCTTCAGGGTGGAATTTTGATGACAAAAAAAATTCTCTTGTTAAATTCAAGAGTAAAAAACAGACACTGGTGAGGAGAAGACTGTTTGTAGCTGCTATAATGTAAGTGAGGACAGGAACTTGTTTCGAGGACGTTCCACATAATTAAAGGTAACTAAAAGTGAATTTAAAAAATAATAATATATTTCTTTATGAGGAAAATATTCAACTTCAGGGTGGTAACAGTAACTCCACTTTATGCCAGGCTGCATCACACCACCCTGTTGTTGATTATTTTCAGATAACAGCACACTCTCGACTGTTTTACGCCTTACATAACACACCAATATGAATAAAGAGCTCTGACACACATGTTTTGGCTTTATGAAGCATATGTTATTGAGCTGATGAGTTGAATCAGGTGTGTTAGGGCAGGAAACACTCAAATCTGCACTACAATGACACTAAAGGATCAGGACTGTGATCTTACAGTGATCTTAAGGAAATGTGACACACTGACAGAAGACAGATGCACAACAAACCCAACAAACACACACACACACACACAAATGGCGTAAAGCTATTATGTTTCCACATGGACACACATACAGCCTGTGTAATAAGAGTCTGGTCTAAGCACTCACGTCCGAGTTAAAGCGGAGCTGGCAGATGTTGCACGAGATCACTTGCTTCTTCTTCGGAGGGACAGAGACCCCAAAAGTGTGGTTGATTACGGCTTTCTGGACGGGATCCATCTGGAAGACAAGGGGGGATTTTTTAGAAAGAATACACCCACGTGAAATGAAAAAGAAAACAGAGAGAGAGAGACAGAGACAGAGAGAGACACACACACAGAGAGAGAGAGAGAGAGAGAATATAGACAGAGAGTGAGGTGACAGAGAGGATGAGTGGGAGAAAATAGAGATAGAGACAACAGAATAGATAAAGTAAGAATGGAATGAGAGAGGGAATGAAGAATCAGAATTGAAGGAGAGAAAAACGAAAGAGAGAAAAAGTAAGACAGTTTAAAAAAACTGCCAAGATTATCAAATAGCTAGAATATACAAAAATGTCTAATATCTCTCATCATAAGACTGCTGAATTCTCGATTCTGATTGGTCAGAAGGTGTTGATTAATTTTCTGTAACAGCAGTTCTGACAGTAGTTCTGGCTGTGGGGCAAATCACAGGTTTATATTAATGCGTTCATTTTAAAACGTTACTGCTTCTATAGTAACAGCTCATTCAGAGGGACTTTTATAGCAGATGCACCATGTAATCTACAAGTGATAATAAACAAATAAAAAAACATGGTATTTAACAAAGAAAAATGTGTAATTGTTGATAGGGTGATGCTTTCTGTAAGCAGATGTTTATACAACATTTAAGGAAGGAGTCTCCAGTGTAAGTATTTTCTTATCAGTCAGTTTTAACAAGTTTTCGACACGGGAAAGTTTTCAGGGCAGTATTTTTAGAGAGAGAATTTTTAGAGGGAGGAAAACAGTAAAAACTGAGTATGGTGAGGGAACGACTGTTTACAGCTTCTATAACGTAAGCTAAACATAATTATAAATGGAAAAAAACATACATTTACGGCATTTGGCAGACGCCCTTATCCAGAGCGCCTTACAAAAGTGCTTTGAAGTCTCTATCAATAAATACATTCTGATACTGGTTCGCTAGGTCACAAACTAAGAATACCATCAGTCCAAAAACTCTGTTGGGGAGGTTATATAGTAACAAGCGCTCAGACAATTACGTTTTTTTTAAAGCGCTAATTTAAGTACTTTAGGAAGAGGTAGGTGTTTAGACATCGTTTGAAGACTGCCAGAAACTCAGCTGTTCGGACATCTGGGGGAAGTTCATTCCAGGGAGCGTGGTGCTGTGCGGGATGTTATAAGTGCTTTGAGATAAGTGGATGCTGGTCCGTTTTTGGCTTTGTAGGCTGTGTAGTTTTAAATCTGATGCAGGCAGCTACAGGAAGCCAGTGGTAGGAGCGTAGCAATGGGGTGGTGTGGGAGAACTTAGGAAGCTTGAAAACCAGTCGTGCAGCTGCATTCTGGATCAGTTGCAGAGGACGAATGGCACTCAGAGGGAGACCTGCCAGAAGTGAGTTGCAGTAGTCCGGTCTCGAAAGGGGACAAGGGACTGAGCAAGCACCTGTGTGGCCTGTGTGGAAAGAAACGGACAAATCCTTCTGATGTTATAAAGGAGAAATCGGCATGAACGTGTCAGATTAGCAATGTGAGAGGAAAAGGACAGTTGATTGTCTATGGTTACCCCAAGGTTGTGTGCAGTAACCGAAGGCGAGATCAGGGAGTTGTCCAGGGATATCGAAAGATCCTGATATGGGGATGAATCACCTGAGATTAACAGCAGGTCAGTTTTGCTGCTATTAAGTTTCAGCTGATGAGCTCTCATCCATGATGAGATGTCTGCCAGACATGCTGATATCCGAGCAGAAACATGAGTGTCTGAGGGAGGAGAGGATGAGTTGAGTGAGTTGAGTGTCATCCGAATAGCAGTGGTATGAAAACCCATGTGAGGATATGACTGCACCAAGAGATCGCTTATAGAGGCAGAACAGAAGAGGACCAAGTACTGAGCCTTGTGGGACACCAGTGGAGAGTCTGCGGGGAGCAGATGTGGATCCCCTCCATGTCACCTGATATGACCGTCCTTCCAGGTAGGAAGCAAACCACTGCCATGCTGCACCACGAATTCCTAGGCTCATGAGGGTGGACAAGAGAGTCTTGTGGTTCACTGTGTCAAACGCTGCTGAAAGGTCAAGGAGGATGAGGACTGAAGACAGTTTGGCTGATCTAGCAGCATGTAGCTTCTCAGTGATGGCCAAAAGGGCAGTCTCTGTGGAGTGTGCCGGTTTGAAGCCAGACTGATTGGGATCTTGGAGGTTGTTCTGTAAGAGATAGCAAGACAGCTGATTGTAGACAGTTGGTTCAAGGGTTTTAGAAAGAAAAGAGAGAAGCGATACCAGTCGGTAGTTGCTGATGTCAGAGGGATCTAGAGTGGGTTTCTTCAGGATGGGAATAACCCCTGCTCTCTTGAATGAGGTTGGTACATGACCAGATGTTATGGAGCCATTGATGATAGTGATGATGAAGGGTAGGAGGTCTTGAGAGATGGTCTGGAGCATTGTGGAAGGGATTGGATCCAATGGGCAGGTGGTAAGATTGCAGGACAAGATGACTTGCAGGATCTCTTATGTTGCTAGTTTAGAAAAATGTGCCAGTGAAGGAGAAGGAGAATCCTCAGTTTGTGGTGTAGGAGTTGAGGTAGAAGTGAAGGTTTGGCAGATTTTTCAATCTTCTTATCATAAAAGGTGGCAGTCAGGGAGAACGGTGCAGGAGGAGCCAGTGGGTTGAGTAGTGAAGAAAAGATGTTGTGGAGCTTGTGAGGATCTTGTGCAGAGCTTTCCAGCATTTCCTTCTAGAAGGCAGTCTTATCAGAAGTCACTTCAGAAGAGAATTTGGACAGGGTAGCACGGTAAGAGGCAAAATCTTTGTCGAGCTGTGATTTTTTCCACTTTCTCTCTGCTGTTCTTAATTCTCTCTGATTGCTCCATAACACATCTGATAGCCAAGGAACAGGGCTGGAAATCTTCCTGGGTTTAGAAGATAGAGGGCAGAGGAGGTCCATGGATGAGGAAATTGAGGAGAGGAAAGTGTCTGTGGCTAACTCCAATGGAAGGGGGGAAAAGGAATCAGGGTTGGGAAGGGATGATAGGGTAAAGGAAGCTATGGAGGAAGGGGAGATAGAGTGGAGGTTTCTACGAGTGGGAGAAAAGTACTGATAGCTGGTTTTAGACAGGGTAGGGAGGGTGATGATGAAGGATACCAAGTGATGATAAGAGATGTGGAGTGGGGTAGCACTGATGTCTGTAGCTGGAGGGGGTCGGCTGAAGGCAAGGTCCAGGGTGTTACCTCCCTTGTGTGTGGGAGGGCAGTTGTTGAATGTTAAGGAGAAGGAATGTAGAAGAGGGAGAAGGCAAGGAGGAGGTTGATGTCTCGGAGGACAGTAAAAGGGGTGCTGTCAGTAGGGAAAAGACTGAGGAGCATGTCCATTTCTTCAAGGAAGGCCCCTAGGGGACCAGCAGGGCTGTAGATGACAACATTAAAAATTGTTAGCGTTGGTAAACTTGATACTATTTTTTTAGATACTATTTCATAATTTTATAAAACACTCTTCATATTATGACTTATATTTTATTTTTTTTCTTCTATTGGTGTAAAAATCACTAATCTGATACTTGTCTTGATCACGACTGTGAGGAAGGAGAGTATGTAAATGACGTGAACAGGTTTTTCTAAACAATCTCGACAGTTTTTTAAAGGTCTCAGCACTCAGAGTTAGCGTTCCCTCTCACTGACCCACCATCTGTTTATTTATCCAGGTTTTATATCTCCTGCTGATTCTTTTTTTCCCTCTTATATCATGCCATCATTCCTCAAGTTCCTCAAGTTAAGCCACAGAGTTGATTTTCGCACAAATTTAAGCCCATGTTGCATTCTTTATGTAATACTCAAATTTGTTTTGCTGTAGCATTTGAGACACGTGTCCGAACTCCTTCTGAACTCAGCATGGCTATTGAGAACAGATAGCACACTCAACATTTCCACCTTCATTCTATGTGCTTTACATCTTTATTCTTTGTAAATAACCCACAAGGTGCCGAATAAGCAATTTTTTTTAGTTTGCAATGGCATGATGACAGAAGAGAGACAGAGAGAGACACACACAAAAAGAGAGGAGAGAGAAAGAGAGACAGGGGACAGAGAAAACAGAAAGGAAAAATCAAATGTCAAGAAGAGACAATGAAAGAGAGAGGAGTGTGAGAGAAAGACATGAAGAGGGAGAAGAGAGAGACAGAGAGAGAGAAAGAAACACGAGAGAGAATAGCCAGAAAGAAGAGAGAGAGAGAGAGAGAGAGAGAGAGAGAGAGAGAGAGAGAGAGAGAGAGAGATGGACAGAGTGAGAGAGAGACACTCCATTCCAAACACAAAACTACATGAGACATTGGAGAATCCAAACCTGAGCACAGAGTAAAATGCAGCTCTGTCTGACTGACCAGCAACACACAACCACACTGACAATGTACACACACTCAGCGCACACAGACTGACCATGGCCAATATAAGACAACACACACACACTTACAGCTAATTTACTCCGCAAAAATTCAAAATGTTTTCAGTTCTGCACTCTCTCATTGAGAGACTGCTCATCCTGTCAAGAGAGGAGAAAGAGAGCAGCGCTCTGACAGCACAGTTCGTCTGAGCCTGGAACTATCTGAGACACACACACAGACACACACACACACACACACACGATCCCTGATGGACCTTTAGAACTTAGTGATTTTATGTTATTAGTTAATAGTCCCTTAACATTCACTATTTAATCGTTATTTTACTAAATAATGGAGAATTTGTGAAATCTAAAATACACTAAACACCTTTTGGGTACAATTTGCATTTCTTTGTCTTCATCTTAAAGATATGCAAATATTTGCACTCAACACTATGTGTTCAGGCTTCTTCTAACAAGCAAATCCTCTCGACACTCAGAAAAGCAGCTTGACACTGGTGAAGTACTTGTAATCTGAACAGCACACAATTGTACTTTCTATTATTTTTCACCAAGAAACCTCTTCTTGATCATGTTTCACCCTCTGGCCATCAGTTCTGGAGGTTAGTTTGGGCAAAATGTGTCGCCTCACGGGAGCATTTTTAAAACACAGGAAAAGACAGTGAAAGACAAGCAGAAAATAGTCTCACAAGACGACAAGAGGACAAGAGGACGTACCTGGAGCGATCGGAGAAATGACCACGGTGCGAGTGATGGAGGAAAGAGAGAGAGAGAGAGAGAGAGAGAGAGAGAGAGAGAGAGAGAGCAAGAGAGAGACAGAGACGGGTTGGGTAATGTGTGTGGGGCATCTCTGTCTCTCTCTCTCTCACACACACACACACACACACACACACACACACAAACACACACACACACACACACAAACACACACACACACACACACACACACACACACACACACACACACAGCTGATCCCTATCTCTCCGGCTCTTGATTAGCTCTGAATAGCTGAATGGTTTTCAGTAAACAGGAGATGCTCTGAACCGAATCCATTCAGAGCTGCTCACCTTCCTTAAACTCATATCAGTGCTTTTAATTTTAATTTTTAATCAACACCAGTGTCTTATAAGCTTTGTTCCCTGGGCAGCCACGTCAGAGGAGAGGAAACACAAAACACACACACTGATTAATGTCTGGCCCTTATAGTACTATTTAGACCGTATTTGTCCATTTGCCAAGCTTTAATCAGAGTGGAACTGATACTTTTTGGTTGGTTTGCTAATTGGTGTGGTTTGGTTCCCTGATGCACATAAATTAAAATGTTGGCTGAGGGGCGTGTAGGGCTGTATATGTACTCGTTCAGTGGTCAGAGATACAGTATATAGACAGAACAAGTCAGCAAGTCTGCACATAGAAATCAGGGAAGTATGTCGAACATGAAGCAGTGTTTTAAAAAGATTAAATAAAATTAGAAACCAAATTAATTTAAAAATAATTTGTGTGCAACAGCTAGCGTTTATTTTTATTTTTCATTTAGTTTTTCGTTCTTCAGTCTCGATATCCTGAATAATATTTCATCAGGAGAGAATTAGCACTTCAGTGTGTACTTTCTCCTTTAGTAGCTTGCATATTGGAAAAAAAAAGATGAAAAGAAGAAAGAAAAAAAGACGTTTGGTTCACTTCCTGCAGTCAGGTTATTCAGACAGAGTCGGATCGGTTGATTGTTCCACACCAGAGTGTGATTGTTGTGTTCTCACCTGCCTAAAGAGCCACACTGAGGGATAAACACACACCGACTAAACACTGCGCATGTGGAAGCACCAGACAAACGCTGTAAAAAATGACATCTTAGCAACTGAAAATATCTTCAGTATAGTCAAACTGATCTAGTGTTTTCTATTATAAGATTACACTAAACAAAATACAAAATTAAACACATTTCTGGATATTTTTTTAGTAAATTTGAGCTATAAATTTTTATATTCTGTTGGCAGATAATTTTGCTTCGTTCTAGAATTAAATGCTTAAAATCAGCAAAATTATCTGCCAATCAAACAAGCTTTCTATTTCAAGCAAAGATTTATGAAAAATGTCTAGAAATAAATTTAATAATCTTATATTTGGTTTACTGTTATCTTATAATAGGAAACACTAGATAATTCACTGGCTAATGTCATTTTTGCAGTGTAGTGTTCAATTATTTATCTCAATTATCTCAAGTTCATGTAGCAAATGTAAAACCATTTTGGCTTTGTGGTGGGATTAAATTTCCAGTAAAATGGAAATAATGTGTGTTATTAAAAGTAACTCCTGACAGGACATCACATACGTTGATTAAAAACCGAACATAAACTCTATTAAACTTTAGTAAACACTAATAAGGCTTTATTCACTCTCCTGTTCATTATGGCAGAGCCGGCTTCTGCCACAGTTACACACAAATGTGTTTATTAATTATGGACATTAGACTTATTACAGCAAGAACGCTAACCTATTATGATTTAAATAACTGCCTTAAGTGCAGGGTTTACGTGTTTGTAATTTGTCCACCGATGTTGATGATGTCACCTGTGTGAGAATACACTGAGTGTGGAATATGAGCTGATTTTAAATGATTAATGTGTGTATGCGGTGATTAAGTTGCACTGTTTAAACTTTATGCTGTTACATAGTTAACTAAGTAAGCTATTAAATAACATTAGACTACTGAATTATTATACATACACACCAGTCAATTTAATAGGAACACCTGTACACCTGCTCAGTCATGCAGTTATCCAATCAGCTAATAATGTGGCAGATACAGGTCAAGACAAGAACTTCAATGTTCATATCAAACACCAGAATTTGACTATAGAGTGGTTGTTATTGCAAGACAGGCTGTTTCAGAAATCTCCTGGGACTTCACACAACAGTCTCGAGTTTACACAGAATGGCGCGAAAAACAAAAAACAGCTAGTTAGCGTCAGTTCTGCAGCCAGAAATGGCTTGTTGTTGAGAGAGAGAATCAGATGAGAATGGCCAGACAGGGCTGAATTGACAATAAGTCTACAATAACTCAAATAACCACTATTTACAAGCGTGGTGAGCAGAAAAGCAGCTGAGAGCATGACATTCTGAACCTTGAGACAGATGGCCTACAACAGAAGACGACTGCATCAGATTCTAGTCAAGTTTGGTTCATGTTAATATACAAGACACCCAAAAAGTCAGAAACCAATGAGTGTAAAACTATGTATAATTAATTTCTAGTTATTATATACAACATTTGCTCTACACATACACCCTTATGCGGTACGCATTTTCTCACCTGCTGTATCATATTTTTGAGGAGCATATTTAGATGTAATGGTTTTTCTCAACACCATTCTCAGTGACTCCTGACTTTTCAGACACCTTGTATTATAGGAAAATAAATCAACAACAGGGTGGCATGATCTGGCCTGATACAAAGCGAAATCCTCAGTCCTGAAAACTTTAACATGTCGGAAAATGTACATTTTTACCTCTGAGAGTTACAAAGCGCTGGCACTGGAGACTGCTTCCAAAAATGCTAAATAAATGTATATTTACAGAAAACTTAACCTTATCAATGATTACACACTTTTTTAATCCATGTGGAGTATCCATAGTACAAGTCCCTGTCTAAGTCGTTGCTATAGAAACAACAACATATTAGAACAAGCGCAGCTGTTCTAGCTGTTATAGAAAATTAATCAACACCCTCTAACCAATCAGATTTGAGCAACAGGTTAAAATATCTCTACTTGTCCTGTTGTGTTTAATTTTTTGCTTGAGTGATGAAGCAGACGAGGAGTCTGAAAAAGAGAGCTGTAAATCATGCGTCCTTATTGGAATATTAGGCCACGCCCATTAGGAGAGTTCTCAGATTGGTCTGATCAGTGGATTCAGCTGTTGTTTGAGCAATGTTTTATCATTCCGTTCTTTTCTCTTTTTTATTTTCACTTTACTGGATGTTTAATAGAGCACTCGCTTATGTTTGGTGTCACAGACATCTTTATATTGTACACTATATTCCCTGTGACTTTAATAAAGACAGAACAAACAAAGGTTGTAAACAGAGGCACTGAGCGATGCAGTTTGGAGACGGATGTTCAAGAAAGGATTTTGTGTGTGTGTGTGTGTGTGTGTGTGTGTGTGTGTGTGTGTATGTGTGGGTGGGTGCATGAGTAAGTGACTCTTGTGGCCTGACGAGGTCACTAATGCAGTCCGCTATCAGAACGGGCAGCTTGAATCTATCAGTGTTAAGTGAGAATCTGGTTCTTATTGCTTAAAGCCCGATCCTCACTGACAGACTGAGGACAACCATCAATGTTAAGCTCTGAGAAACTCTAAGCAAACCTTCAGCCCAAGTCCCATCCACCTGCCTTTATACAAACTCTGAAAACATGAAAATCTTAAAAGAAACCAAACCAAAACAACAATAAAAAAGGATCAAAAAATGTTTTCACACTTTTCTGAGGTGTTAAAGTTGGCATGTGGATAAAGAGAAGGTGTGATAAAAGGTGACAGAATAAAAGATAAAATGGCGGGAGTGACAGCTGTAAGAAAGTGCTTAAAAGAATCGTTGGGTTAAAATTTTACAGTTCTCCCTGTCAACCAAGAAAGAGTTTGGTATGTGAGGTTTGTTTCTTTAGTTTTGCACTGGAGCTACGAGACTAGTGTAGCTAACAATTAAAGGAAGCTTACAGCTACCCGTTTAATAGTCAGTTTTATTTATTATTTCCACAATATGTCAAAACATATGTACTTTGAAATGCATAAGGCAAGGTTTTGGTAAATTGCTAACATGTAACATAGGAAACAAAATTAACTATTAACACACACACACACACTATATTGCCAAAAGTTTTGGGACACCCCTCCAAATCATTGAATTCAGGTGTTCCAATCACTT
>CM075007.1:25245571-25283077 GCA_037576675.1 Pangasius sanitwongsei | reverse complement strand
GTTTGGGGATGGCCCCTTCCTGTTCCAACATGACTGCGCACCAGTGCACAAAGCAAGGTCCATAAAGACATGGATGAACGAGTTTGGTGTGGAGGAACTTGACTGGCCTGCACAGAGTTTGGGATGAAGTAGAGCGGAGACTGCGAGCCAGGGCTGCTTGTCCAACATCAGTGCCTGACATCACAAATGCGCTTCTAGAAGAATGGTCAAAAATTTCCATAAACATACTCCTAAACCTTGTGGAAAGCCTTCCCAGAAGAGTTGAAGCTGTTATAGCTGCAAAGGGTGGGCCAACTCCATAATAAACCCTACAGATTAAGAATGGGATGTATAAAATATGCACCATAAGAAGACAATATACAAAATCCAAGTAAGTGTTAATTTGAACACTGTGCCAAGTAATGCTGAATGAAAACTACATTTTAGATTTTAGCCCGATTTCCTTGTGACAGAAAAATTTTGAGGACCTGCGACATCCCAACCCCATCCCCAAGGTCACTACATGCCCCCATGGCAACCATTCAAGTATTTTTCAATTCTCAATGATGAATCTTGTAGCGTGAGCCTGTCTACGACAACTAGCAAGTACAGCCCTGAGAAACAGCCTGAGAATCCCAAGAGGAAACCAAAGTCATCTGCTATCATGTGCAGCAGATCCCTGAATCCAGTTCATCATCCATCTATTTATGTGGGAGAACAAGGGCAAATATGTAAGCACAAAAATAGGCTAATGCTTCTGTAAGCAATTATGTGGCATGTCAAACCCAAACATTTGTTAGGAATGGCAAAAATAAAAACAAACACGACACGATTCCAGGTGGCGCACAGTATAAAAATAGCAACATTTCTTTGCACTATACCTGAGGTTCTCTTTGCAGAACAGAAAAACCTCACTGCCTTCAACTCCACAACCAATCCTTCCTCCACATTTTTCTCTTTTTTTTTTGTTCTAAACAGTGTCAAAATGGAGCCAGTTGTTCAGCTCAGTTCGAGGACTGATTGTACCTCACTAAAAAAGCATCTAACAAATAAATACACATGAATCAGTTGTGTTTTCTTTGGCTGATTTAAAAAAAAAAAAATTAAGCAAACATTTGAAAAGAAACAACCCATCCATACGTGATTGACCTCAGCTGTCACTCAAAACCAGAGTGACAGAGAGAGGGGGATGAAGAGTTAGGAGTGTTATTGCCCAGTGATTTTCAATTACAGAGCCGCATCCTGTGTGTTCAGGTGAAAAAACACAGCTGACGTCATAGATGCCTTTGAGGACATTTGAGCACAAAGAAGACAGACAGATCAGGAGGAAAAACATCTTAGAGAAAAAGACAAAAGTTGAGATGGAAAACGAGGGAATAAATTAAGACTGTTAAATGTGTCTAGAGAAACTCAACAGAGGCTTAATCTGCATGGTGCAGGGTGTTGGAGAACTGAACCAGAACCAGCCGATTGCTGGTGGAAAAGGGGTACCACTGTTCTAGATTAAACAAGTGTATGACTCCTGGAATTCCTGATATCTTTTGTAGACTTAGCTCCCTACAAGTTTCAAAATCTTGACTGTTGCAATCTGGTGCCTGGAGAAAAAAAAAAAAACAGAGCACTATCACACAGATTTTCAGGGCAAAGTGGGAGGGTGAAGCCTAACACGTGTTTCCTCCAAGATACGTGAAACCAGCCAACCAAATTTTTTTGAATTCCTGCTCATGCTGTGTCACAGGACAGCGTAAACAAACAATCAGGTAAAAGCACTATCTGCCCTCTTTCACATACATGAAGTCACAGATACTCACGATTGGCTAGTGTCACTTTGATTGACAGGGGAAAGAGAGTATGCCCCTCCCACCCAGATAGCATGGCCAGTTTTGCTTTCTTGGATGTCCAGCCAAAAACAGTTGTGGCAGCAGTGGGATTCGAACTTACAATCTTCAGACGATAGGGCAAAAATGATGCGCTTTTCTTGTGCAACAATTCCTTGTGTTCAATTTAGACCTTTTGGCCAACCGCGACCCTGACAGTCACTGAAGAAGAATGAATGATCTTGTAACCATTTTGGTGTTTTTTCCACATTTCTCCTTTTCTACTGCTCAATACACAGCTATTAGCTATTTATGAATCCTGTTCCTTTAGTGTCATGTTCACTGAAGTACAATGAATTTCTTACTTGCATGCCTTTCCTCAAAACTACTCAGACATATTCGCAACTGTAGAGAGTATGAAATACTATCGCCAGCTGAGCGGTTTCAGATCGTATTTGTGTTTTGGAAATATTTTCAAAAATGGTGCTGGTGTGGAGAGGAACGTTTTTGAAAATGCAGGGGTAAGAACTACATTTTCAAAACTATATCTATATACGTGTGGACGAGGTCTTAGTTCTCTGTTATTATTATGTTCTTTTATTAAAACCTTCATGCACTTGTTTTCAGTTTCCGTGCACATCCCTGTTCCGAGATATCACACTTCTGTGACAGTAGACAGCAGCCATGTCTAGTGAGAAAAAGTCTGGCATGCAAGGCTAAATTTAAGCAGTCTCTCATGCTCATGTTTGCTTCAGATTACACACTTCGAATATAGAATGAGTCAGTAAAGGCTGTATACACAACAAAGAACAGATTCCTCATTTAATGTATTTCCACTGACACGGCGCCTGTTGCAATGCCTCTTCTAAAACTGTTCCATACTTTTGCACAAAAGCCGGATATGAAACACAAGGTAGCCTTGATGCTCTGCAGAAGTTCACTAGTTATAAAGACATCTGAAAGGAAAGAATTTAGTCATCTAAGTATTTTCAGGTTCTATCTATTATTCATTCTATACCCAGATAGAACCTTATAATACTGAAACACCAATGTCACACCACTGTCAAAATATCCCCGGGAGTTGATTATTTCCCAATAACAGCAACACTAACAATTTGTTTTTTTAAATAAAAAAAAAACAGCATTTATAGCATTTATAGTTACATGCAATGTTGTAGAAAGTCAGAGAAACAAGTTAGTTCCTGCCATCACTAAAGTTATCGCAGACATGAACAGTCGCTCCCTCACTCATGTTCTCTTGAAGTTCTCCGTCTTTTCCATGGTGGAAAACTTAAATATCCAGCTTTACCTCTGACTGTTACAAAGCACTGACACTGGAGACTCCTTCCATACATGTTAAATAAACGTCTCCACACAAAAAAGATTCAACATTTCAACTGTTAGACGTCTTTTATTTATTTATTTTTTTTGCAAAACACACATTTTTTAATCTTCTTATTATTAGGATTAGATTATGTGACGCGCCTTGCGTACAATTCACTCTGAACGAACTGTTACTATAGAAACGATATTGTAGTAAAGCCCTCATGCATAAAATATCCAGTTTCTTTAGTTTAAAAAAATTACTATTACTTAAAACTGCATTCAAGTTTTGACATTCTTAATATCACTTATATTAAAAGATAAATGATTTGTTCATGTATAGGGATGCTGTAAGTAAAAAAAAAGCATAAACCTTACCTGAAAAATAAATTCAGATGTGTTTGTTTATAAAGAAAAATTGTTAACGATCAGGTCTAAAATATTTAAAAGTTGATGACCAAAATATATTCTGAAGAACATATCCTTAGCAATATTTGTTGATTTACACAGATTAGAAATGTCTTAATATGTTCAATTTAAAAAAAAACAAAAAAAAACATTTGTGTCTGGCACAACTTAAAAAAAAAAGATTTTATTTATTTATTTATTTTTTTTAAAGAAAGTTTGTAAAGATATACCAGAGACATGCTGAACTGAAAATGGGAAATAGTCTAAAGAGAAACATCAATCAGGAAAAGGATTTATGTTGAATTACAGTAATGGTCGCAAATGATTTGGAGTTGATTTACATCTTACATTTTCCTAAAAATAGCCTTAAACTGACGGGTCATTAGCGTGCATACTATGCATGAAAGGGTTAAAATATACCTGTGATCTGAATTATACCCAACACTACTGTCAGAGCTGTCTCTCTGTCTCAGCGTTTTACCCTGATAGCAGCGTAACCTGTTGCGAGCGATCCATGACCTTGGCTATGAGTGATCTCCAAGTCGAGCCTGCTCTTTTCCTGATGGTATTGATTCTAAGCACAGAGAAAGAGACAGATAAAAAAAGAAACTGCAAGTGCACTGCAATCACCTTCACTTCATCTCCCATCACAGCGCTCTGCTCATCCACAAAATCATCAGCGACCTGATGAACGACAGCGCTTACTGCACCCCTTCTCCACCCTCCAGCTCCTGACTCGGAGAAGTACGCTCGATAGGTTCTTAGAAGAATGAAAGAAGAAAAAGAGCTGTTTTTCCCCCCCATCTCATCTTCTACTGTCTGTGCCTTTAATATCTCACTTTAGGAGTATTTTGGAGCAGACTGCTGAGTTCAGATCACCACTCGAGAGTTAAAGCTCTCTAAGATTCGAACCTACAACCTTCTTACACTGAAGCAAATTGTACCTGTCAAAGTTGTTTTAATGATTTTTTTTTTTTTTTTAACTCTTAGCACTGCATTTTCTTTACTCTTCCCCAGAATGGCAGATATAATAGCTATATAACAAGCTCTCCACTTCGTACTCTGAAAAAAAAAAATGTAGATGTGAGAAAATCCTGAACTTGTTGCAGTAAGTTGTGTTTGTAACGCAACACAAACTGCTAACAGTATTTTGTGAATAACATTAACATTGTTCCACAGAGAAGCTAGTGCAGGTTTTAACACCTACAGATTCAAACTTTTTGGCCTCTTTTGTCTCTTATTTACATTGAATGATTTCTGAAATGGAAATCCAATCCTGTCTAGCATATAAACACACACAATACTTACATAGCCTTTTCCCTAGATATTTTCTTATTTTTCTTTTTTTCTCTTACCTTCTCTTGACTTTATGTGCGTATGTGAAACACTACATCCCAGTACACGTATTTATTCCCTTTAGAATGGACCAAAACCTGCTAAAAGTATACCAGTATCACTGGTACAGTATTTGTATCACTGCTTTTAGAAACATAATAAAATATGAAAACAAGGCAAGAAATCACTAAATGTGTGCTGATTGTGTTGGCATTAAAAATCCATTCATGAACCAATTAACAAAGACACGTTTATCAACAAATTATCTACCCGTCTGTCCATTTATTAATTTATTACTTTAATAATGATTGTAAGACTTGCAGAACTGTTTAGCAAAATGGTATTTTATCCATCCATCCATCATTTTTCTTATTAATTTATTTATTCAATGATGATGCTAAGATTGCACAACAGTTTAGCCAAATTGGCTTTACCTATCTGTCTGTCTATCTGACTGTCGCTGATGCTAAGACTTGCATAACTGTTCAGCAAAATGTCTTATTTTATCCATCCATCTATTATCTAAATCACTAATGATGGTAAGACTTCCAGTTCATTCATTCATTCATTAGTTTGTTTGTTTCACAAACTCTGCTGCCCAGTATTTCAGACAAAATAAAAGAAATAATAATAATAATAATAATAATAATAATAATAGATAAACTCTGTGTCAAAGTTTTGCATTAAAGCTATGAACCAGGGTGTGAAATATAGATGTTCTTCTTTGGAAAAAAAAAAAAAAAAAGACTGGGCTCAGGCCTGTATGCAGATTTAATATTCTAGTTAAACATAATTTAGTCTGAAGTAATCACTTTTCTATTGCAGTTTATGAAAATGTCACAGAATAAATGGTATTGTAGTAAAACTCGGTTTTGTTTGCATAACTGCAAGCTGATAATTTGTTACAGAAACACTGAAATATTCGCCTTGTGACTGACACATACCGTGAATTCATGTTTTACTCTCACGCTCAGACAGACAGAGCTGCTTTTTACCTGTACATCGTTAATCACAGCTTGAACACGTTTGCTCACTGTGCAGTGGTTTCGGGCACTTTCAGGCATTTCAAAGGATTAGAAAAAAAAGAAACTCAACATGTTTCTATCCATCCCTAGAAGACTGAAACTTAAATGTATGACAAAAAACAAAAAACAAATTAGGCACAAATTAAAGCTGAACTAAATTTCAAATTTCAAAATAATCTGAAAATGAAAAACAGATTTTAGCAAATCAAAACATAATAACATAATAACACTGCTGCAGCCTGATGTTTAGATGAGCAAGACATCGACATTGGCGATTGTCATCGAAACGCTCGGCAAATTCCTGCAATTGAGATGCATCTCTGCCGAGCCCATCTGTTCCTCAGAGCCTAAAGACGATGGTGATTAACTTCAGGAGGCTGTGTAATTATGTTCGTTTCGCAGCGGCGTGATTGCAGCTTGGTGCTGCACTTGATTTGAGCTGACAGTTATGCAGCAATTATGATGTTTCTCTGATTTTTTTTTTTTTTTGGCTAGGGAAGTGGAGTTAGACGGCAGTGAGTGTTAGAGATGCTGACAGCACTAACTGCTGAAGAAGTGTCACAGTGGGTCACCATCACACTGACGCACAGAGAGGAGACATAGAAAGACAGTAATGGACACAGAGGGAATAAGAAAAAGACGGGGAAAGAGCAAGACTTCAAAAAGCCTTTATTCATTTGCTGAAATTGCGCAGTGTTACGGAACAGCTAACACGCCGAGTCGATTACGAACTACATCAAAATGCCAAAATCCATCTTGGCACATCCGCACTAGTCTCCAAAAGAGACGCCGTTCTTCACACACTGTTCCCTTTCGCTGCTTTCCAGAAATTTTCAAGCCAAATAAACAGTGCGTCTTTAAACGTGGGGCCAAGCGATAAATCGGCTGCTCAGTAAAATTCAGCTGACACCAAAGTTCCACACATTTATTAAAGGCACTGGAAATCACGCCAGCAATTAAATACCTCCTGAAACGTTCTACAAGAGCCTTCATGATTGTGAGGCGTCTTTGAACAAGAGTCAAAGAAACTGTGCTATGCTAATCAGCTGCTAATCTTTCCTTAATGAGGACGGAAACTTAAGAGCGTGAGAGAGCCATCTGAAACAACACAAGGAGGTTGTTAGGTATTAGTAACGGCGAAAGCACACATTTGATTGGTTTCTGCTCAAACAAAAGGAGGTTTGTAGCATTTTTATATTCACAGCTATACAACTGAATGGTAACAACAGTTACCTTATAAGGCTTAACTATTAATGTTACGTTTATGGCTATAAATAAAACAGTTTGAACTCGTTTTGTTTTGTTTCATATTGTTGTTACGCGTTAACACTTTTGACTAGAGTCATGGACTCTGAACAGATGAGATACATTTGTTTTGTATTTGACGCTGACAGAATAAACACATACTTCTCCATGCATTTAACGTTAAACTTTAAAAAAACAAACAAACAAACAAGCCATGTTGTCAGCTCGCTAATCAGACCAGACAGAATAAACAAAATGAAAAATCCATGAACATCTGTAAACACTCTTTAGCCCTGTTGCTAGGCTCTGGTCTGATGAGCCTTCAGCTAAATGATTTATCTAATTTATGATTTATGTAATAGAAGATCTGCTGCAGAAGCCATGATCTCAATGTTTAGAAAACTGAAGTCACTGAAATATAGCCACTTTTTTTTTTTTTTTTTTTTTTCTCTTTTCGGTTAGCTGGAATACTTTCCTGAGTCCACATCCCTGATATAGATAAAGGTACAAGTGGACTGTCCTGGACAGTGTTCATCTTGACACAGAGCCAAATTTCCATCGATTCCCAACCACCACACATCACCCCATTTGGATAGTTCTGTTTTAGAGAGGCGCTTTTTTTTTCTAATTCAACATAATCCCCACCCTCCCTCTACAAAGACCCTGTAACCACCTCACAATTCCATTCATCGTGTGTCTGGACCCTATCCTGACATGATTTTACAACTTATAGTCAAATGCATCTTTGGTCAGAAAAATCAGCCTATTTGAACAGAAACTTTCAGTGGTCCTCTTCGTTTTGACTCGTTTTATGAATGAAGATGGTTGTCGCATCTCAAATTGTAATTTTTCAAACTGGTTTTATGCTGCAATTGATTTACCTTGGAAGTGGGAAGTTAGGGCTTGGAACTAGGCCATTTTTGACTGCTGTGCATTCAAAGTAAAAAGTGGGGAAAAAGCCATGGGCACATCCATGTTTGTCTTTTGTTGGCAACAAGCAACCAGCTAACTGTGATGAGTGATGTATATTTCCCTTCTTAAAACAGCGAACTGTATAGTAAGTGTTATCGATTTAACCAGCAAATTTTGCTTGCTAAACTGAGGAGATCATGCCGAGTTTCCAAGTAGGCAGTTGAGAGTTCATTTTCTTTGATTTTCGATTTTCCTTGTTGGAAACAACAAGTTATGATCTTTAGTTGAATGCAGCATTAATCTCGCTACCATTTTTAAAAGTACCAACATCAGCACTCGCATAGCGCGTGTCAACGATCGGGAGTGGATAAAAAAATGTGGCTTGGAGTGACACTTGTCTCTCCAATATGTGGCTAAAATGCTTTAAATCTGTTGCAAACGTGTCTTGTGTGCATTTACGCTTTCATTTTTACGCAGATCTCCATCTGGACATAATAGTGAGGCTCAAAGTGCTTTTCTGATCTTCCAAAGGCTTTAAAACGTGTTCATGATGAAGTATAAACCTGTATACACAATTAGCAGAGAGTACATGTATACTCAAACATAAATTTATAAGTGGCTTGTTTTTATAAGCATATTTTGCATATTTTGATTTTGCCATTTACCTACATTTTAAAAATTTTATAATAAATACCCAAAGAAGAAACCATCGACCACACTACTATATTTCTTTACAAGTCATTCAGTCCCAAAATAATTAAACCACTCTCAAGGTTGAGAAAGCAGAAGATGATGAGACGCGATGAGGCTCGGGACATTCAGAATAAAGTATGTATCTTCAGTCAGCTACACTTTATTAGGAACACTTGTACACCTGTTCATTCATGCAATTTTCCAATCAGCCAATCATGTGCCAGCAACACAATGCATAAAATATAACAACAGAATAGGGGGAAAAGGGATCTCAGTGACTTTAACCACAGCATGGCTGTTGGCTGGTTTGAGTTTTTCAGAAACTGCTGATCTCCTGGGATTTCACACACAACAGTCTGTAGAGTTTACCCAGAATGGTGCGAAAAACAAAAAACATCCAGTAAGTAGCAGTTCTGAGGATGGAAAAACCTCACTGATGAAAGAGGAGAATGGGCAGACTGGTTCAGGAAGTCTCTGGTAACTCAAATGACTACTTTTTACAACCACGTTGAGCAGAAAAGCATCTCACAATGCACAACAGGTCAATCCTTGAGGCGGATGGGCTACAACAGCAGCAGACCCCATCGGGTTCCACTTCAAGTACAGGGATCTTTGTGTACTACACTTTACTTTTATTACATCCTCAATCTGTAAAAACTACTCTGCATTATATACATATAATATGATTTTTTTTTATTTTTTTTAAGGGGTAAATGGTTAAGAAACACACATTATACTGTTATTTTCTGCTTCCATCTCAACTAACTCAGCTAGCCAGGTGGAAATGTAGGCCAATGCTGACACAGTCTTTGTGTCACAACCTGAAATGTATGACTTTTCAGCTCAGGTCGAGTCCTCACATCTCCTGCAGAAGGAATAGGGGATGAGCAAGAGTCACGTCCTGTCTAAAAAAGCTCCTCTACTTTAAGATCTATTCTTGTGGTGAGCAAAAATGAGCTCATTTTGTCTTTCCAAACATAACAATTCAGTAAAGGTACAAGTGAGAGAGAGAGAGAGAGAGAGAGAGAGAGACAGACAGAAAGAGCGAGAGAGAGAGAGAGAGAGAGAGAGGATATTAGATATTGTGCACATTTAAAATGGGCTGTGATGTAATATAATTTTTGGAAGAGTTTTGCTATATACATATTTTACACACAATCCCTTCCGAAAGTATTGGAAGTATTCTTTTGCTTTTGTTATACACTGAAGACATTTGAGTTTGAGATCAATAGATGAATGAGCTGATAGATCAGGCTTTCATTTCCCGATATTTACATCCAGATGTGTTAAACAACTTAGACCGTGGCACCTTTTGTGCCAGACCGCCCAATTTTAGATGAGCAAAAGTATTGGAACAGATAGTCATAGTTTAAAAAAAAAAAAAAAAAAAATAGACCCACTGACAGTTGCACTCTTCTTTTGTGATACTTTTCCAGGCTTGTACCACAGCTTCTTTCAGTTTTGGGGGTTTCTCCCTTCAGGAGGTGAAACGCTGCTCAATTGGGTTAAGGTCTGGAGATTGACTTGGCCAGTCTAAAACCTTCCAATTTTCCCCCCTGATGAAGTCCTTTGTTGTGTGTGGCAACAAGAAACACCTGTCAGTCACATGTACCAATATTTTTGATCACTTGAACAAAAGGGTGGGTTCAAACAAAAGGTGCCATGTTTTAAGCTGTTTAACACATCTAGATGTAAATATCAGGAAATGAAAGCTGAAATTCTGACCTACTGTCTCATATTCATCTTTTGATCTCAAACCCAAATGTCTTCAGTGTATAGCAAGAATTGTCCGTGCAGTTCCAATACTTTCGGAGGGAACTGTATAAAGAACAAGGAGTTTCAAACATTTCAAAATTGAGGGTCAGGAGCATGACTAAGCAAGAGAATGACAAGAGAAATAGAAATAAAGACAAAAAAAGATCTAGAAAAGAAAAAGAGAGGAGATAAAGGAGCAAAGAGAGGAAGAGAATATGTGAAATAGTTGAAGAGAGAGGGATATAGAGGAGAGAGAAAGACTTGAACGACAGCAGCAGCGAGAAAGAGAGAGAGAGAGAGAGAGAGAGAGAGAGAGAGACGGGAAGACAGACAGTTACAGGAAGAGACAGATAGACACAGAAAGAGATGAGTGAGGGGGTTGATGGGTCGGAGAGTTGAAGAAAACTCAAACTGTGTGGATGTGACTTTTATCCCTGCCAGATGAGATGGAGCTCTCGGTCATGGCTCCTGCTCCGACCAGATAAAAGCTCCAATCAATTTCACAGCCTCTCAATCCCGAGGCACCGACAGCATGGGCTCAATCTGTGCCTGAGGGGTGTCACTGCCCAGCTTCTATCAAACACACACACACACACACACACGCCCCCATCTCCAAAACAGCTCCATACACACAACATCTCCCGAACAATGCAAGTGCTAGCCTCCACCAGCTCCACACTGCACAGCATGCTGTTTACTCAGGGTTCGATGTGAGGGGACACACAGGGACGACATCCTGTTGCTTTAAAAACTGACCTCCACATCTGGATTCATGCCTGGATTATTCAAATTCACTGAGATTTACCACCATTATTCTGTGAATCAGTCACGATTTCTTTTTTCATGTCAAAATAATAAAGTGAGGATCTGTGTAAAGCAGAGGATGTGATTATGGAGCAATCAGGGTTGCCAGATGAAGAGATAAACAGAGGGAGAAAGACAGAGAATGAGAGGAAAGTGAGTCAGAGATACAAACAGTCAGAAAAGGAGAGAGACAAGGACAAAGACAGTAATAAAAGAAAGGAGAGACCAAGAGAGAGTCAGGCTAGCAAAATGAACAGAGAGAGACAGCTTGGACATAGAAAGAGACAGACAGACACAGGAAGAGACAGAGAGATAGATAGGGTTATTTCACTCCTTCCCAACAAACAAGTGAGACAAAACGAGGCAGTGAGACAAGAAGAGACAGACAGACACATGAGAGAAAGGCGGACATGAGAGAGAGACAGACAGACACATGAGAGCACGAGACAGACACAGAAAGAGACAGACAGACAGATAGGATTATTTCACTCCTTCCCAAAAAAAGTGAGACAGAAGGAGGCAGAGAGACACAAGAAGAGACAGACACATGAGAGATAGACAGACAGAGGAAGAGACAGACAGACACATGAGAGAGACAGACAGACACATGAGAGAGACAGACAGACACAGGAAGAGACAGAAATAGACACAGGAAGAGACAGAGAGACACAGGAAGAGACAGAGACAGACACAGGAAGAGACAGAGAGACACAGGAAGAGACAGACACACAGGAAGAGACAGGCACACAGGAAGAGACAGACATACAGGAAGAAACAGAGAGACACAGGAAGAGAGAGAGAGACAGAGGAAGAGACAGAGTTAGACACAGGAAGAGACAGAGAGAGACACAGGAACAGACAGACACACAGGAAGAGACAGAGAGACAGCTATTTCATTCCTTCCCAACAAAAAAAAAAATACAAATAATATCAAACTCTAAAAAAAATTATTAAAAATTATTAAAAAAATTAATTTCAGCACACAGTTATTTGTTTCCATACTTGTGGGATTTAAAATATCCCAACTCCTGACACAAGACACCACAGCCCTGTTAGAAATGTACACGTTTCTGTGAAATTAAAAAGATTAAAACAAACAAACAAACAAACAAAAAAGCATGCATGTTAACCAACACTATAGTCAAAACGAAAAAAAATACAGCTGATTGCTGATATTCTTACAAGTATTGTTTTGTGTACTGGAACTTATTTCCAAAATGTACATTCATTTATGCAAATGAGGCTTTGTCAAATTAAATATGCATAAATTCGCATACATAATCAAACCAAACCTCTAGTCTTTTGACGTTGTTATAATTAAACTGTTTACTGTGAAGACCATTTCAGAAAAGTTTGTTAGAAAATCATTTCTCTATCATTTAATGAAAAGATACAATGCACTGTGTTAAAAAAAAATAGATCATTTTTCAGTTATAACAGTGCATTGTATTTTCTTGATTACAAGGAAATTACAAATTTCCAAAATGTTGATTATTGTTGGATTTGCATCCGTAACAAAATGGAACATAAATCCTATAAGAATCAACATTTTGGGAAATTTCCTCAGTAATGTCCTTCTAATTAAGGATATTTTTTTCTGATTTCTGATGTGTTTTCTCTCTAGTCAGTGTGGTTTAAAGGTTTATAAAGGGAGCTGGCACGTATATTGTCACATAATATAAGACACATAAATATCAGGAAAACAAGCTTTTCAGGGAGCTTAAAGTTGTCGCGTTTCAGGTAGTGTGGTGGTCGCAAGCCAAAAACAAAAAAAAAACAAACAAACTGTGAAATAAACATTTTTTGGTTGAGTGTTGATATTTTAATTACTACATTCTAAGAGAAGACATGTTAGAGATGTAAAATACGCGATCATTGACATTGTCACATAAACATTGTAGTGTTTTGCCTTAAAGAAAATTGTAATATTTTATTATGCTTTTTTTCATATTTAGTAGCTGGCTGAATAAGCCTCTGGCTCATGTGGGCTTTTCCTGCGCAGCCAGATTTTTGCTCTCCACATGCCAGTCTCTATCAATGAATATGATAATGCAATGTTTGAATCTGAAATGAATAACGTGCATGGTTTATTTCCTGCATACTGAGGAGTCCAGAGAGAGACAAAAAAGAGCGAGAGAGAGAGAGAGAAATGAATACCGTGCTGAAATTGGCGAAGAGACCGACGGGCGATGATCCATCCACGGGGAAAGACATAAACGGTTTCATGTCCAGCGTGGACTGCATCATCAGAGGAGGCGTACGCACAAGAGCCGGGAGTGTGTTACTATGGCACGAACTTCCTGCATGACACAGAGAGAGACACACGAGAGATTAAAAGGAGTTTGCTCTGACTAGGAACGATGAGGTAGTATGAGACACTGGAACACGTGTTAAAGTACCTAAGAAAAAAAATGGAGAGAAGGAGCAGTCAGTGGAAAACAAACTCATCATCATTATAGAGAGAGAGAGAGAGAGCTGGATAGAGGACTGATAAGAGGCAAGTTATTCTCATTATGTCTCGATTCTGTTTGGAAAAAAAAACAGTAAACTGATAAATCTAGTGTCTACCATTTTGCAAACCTGCATGCACAAACGTGACGTATAGAACTATGCAATCGATCCACGGTTCAGAAAGAATTCTTCAATGTGAACGCGAACCTGTGATTATAAGCCCCACCCCAAAACAAGCCCAGAGTCGGTCCTGACTGCGGGCCAAGTGTGAAGACACCGTAGCATGGTACAATGAGGGACTGCAACCATTTTAACATTTAAGTGATGCTTTGAGAGGAGCAGAGTCAACTGAACGGTAGAGCGCTCTGCTGCTAGGCTAATGGATAAAGGTGATGTTATAACAGCAGAGAAAAAAAAATCAGCTGCTTTTCATTTTTCATTGATCGTCTCATCTGTAAATTTATCAATTTCGTTAGCAGGCCATCCGATTAAAATGTACAGGTACATGAGATAGGATTCGCAAGACATTTCTGCCTGAAAATAAAAGTAGCTGAAGATTGACATAATAAACGTGCGTGAGAGCCTTCCTCCTGCGGAAAATCCTATCACAAGTGGTCACTGGAGACACATTCATAATTCCAAGCGAGAACGGCTACGCGGCCCAACTGTCCACTTGTGATCCGCTCGGCCTGGACGCATGTTAACGATAATATAACAGCAAAAACTCATACATAAAAAGCAACTTTTTTTCAGTCCAAATTATTCCACAATGCAGTGAGCGTCTACGGTCTCTCCGTCTACGGTCTCTCCATCTACAGTCTCTCCGTCTACAGTCTCTCCGTCTACAGTCTCCTCCCAATTTGGTGATTTACTCTGCGACGAATTGTCAGCTTAAAAAAAAAACCCGCCACATTTCCCCTGACAAATCAGTCTTATTCTGGGTTTCACACTTCCACCACCTTTTTATGAACTACTTCTCCCCGTCTATGGAAAAAAACTCCATGAAGAAAAAGAGGCATGGCACAAAGAGTTTTCTTCTGCACTTAATCACGCTGCACTGATCTCCAGCTCCAAAAGAACACCATGAGATCTGTGCTGACGCAGCAGGGACAAGATCTTCCACTTCACTCCGTACCAGCCAGATCATCCATCAGAGCTACTGCTGCTTAAAAAAAACAAGGAAAAAAAAGACCTCGACAATCCACCTCCGTCCACCACTGGTTAATATTTAACATGCTGGGAGTTATATGCACTAATCAAACCTCTGCAAAAAGTCCTTTTTTTAAAAAATTTTTTTAAATCTGCTGCTCCACAGGATCTGAGGAACACTGGAGTTCGCTTTCTAACCACTAACACAAATCTGTGTGTTTCGGCTGCCGAGAAAATAATGTAATAGCAAAGAAATGTGCCATTTCTCCCACCAGATTTCGTCCTCAGGGTGAAAAGCATGACAAATTATTTGAAATCAATGCTCAGAGCTGTCAGGGCTGCTCATGCACATGGATCACTCAGTGAAATAAAGCCAGCAAAGCAGCTCTTATTACAAAGAATAAAAATATGTTGTTTTCTCACAATGTTTGTCTTTGTTCCAGGAAACCAAAAAATTCCCAACTGAAATCTTCTTTTAGTAGTGCAATCTCATTGAATGATATCATGTTATATTCTATGTGCATCTTGTTTTTTTTTTAGGTGCCTTAATGTAAATGAGATCAGTGGATATCACCCTCCTCACTCCACCTACATGCGACTGGCTTCCCACATCTTCTGAAGCTAATAATGAGCTTGGCATATTACAGAGAAACCATAAAGCCCAAACTCCTATGTCCTGAAGACAGTCCCGTGTTGGAAAACTTAGTTACAGCTTTACTTCTGACTGTTACAAAGGGCTAACACTGGAGACTCCTTCCATAAACAGTAAATAAATACAGGCAGAAGAAAAGCGGTCTCCCTACCATCTGGAGACCACAAGTTCAAATCCTGATGATGATGATGAGGTCATAGCTATCCATGGCCAGGAGTCCAAGGGGGAAAAACTGGCCTTGCTCTCTGGGTGGGAGGGGCATACTCTGTCTTCGAGATCAATCACAGTGACACTAACCAATCAGCTCAGGTATAAGGAAGAGGGTGGATAGCAATTACTCTAAATCAGGTACACTGTTGCTCATGGCTCTCCTGCAAGGTACTACAAACTTTAAAAGGCACTTTTATTTCTTTTTGAATAAGTTATACTCTTGGTATAGGTATTTTTGCCCAGTCCAAAGAGCGCTTATTTTTTGTTTGTTTCTTTTCTCTTGACTCGGTGTTACACTACTTTATATTTTTCTCTTTTATTGCTCTAGGCTCCTTTCACAGCTCTGTGCAGGAACCGGCTCGACTCTGCCTCCGTTGTAAACTGTTTGGAAAAAAGCATTTGACAATGAATAAATGTGGTGTAAAAGTGTGAACTCATGTCTTTCTACTGTGGTGAGAAGACTGACTCAGAGAAAATGGTTTCTATATGCTAATATGAACTTCTCATATGACGACTCTGGGATCTGGGAAATAAACCTGTTGTCCTTGGATGAGGACGTCACACTTTTCACAAACTCCAATACATGAATATGATAGGAAGAATGTCACTTTCGCTCAAACAGAGGGGATATTGTTGATCAAATCTCAAACATAATGTTACTGAGTCTGGATATATTTTCAAAAATATGGCATTTTAATCAGAAGTGGTTTGGTGTTGTGTTAAAAGAAATCCTGAAATCTGAATCCGTATCTAAATAACCTATTTACACACCATTCACTCTGGACTGCAGTGATGATTTATATTTTATTTTAAATCATTTTTCACAGCCCCCTTCAAATTATTCCAGAGGTTTTCACTGATCTTCGTCTTCTGAAGCCATTTCTCTGTTGACTTGGATTTGTGATTTGGTCCATTATCATGCTGGAAGGTGAAACTTTTCTTCATCTTCAGCTGTCTAACGGAGGCATGCATGTTTTCTGCCAAAATAGACTGGTCTTTGGTGCTATCCATGATTCCCTCTACATTGCCTAGGGCCCCAGTTCCCGCTGAAGAGCAGCAGCCCCATAGCATGATGCCTCCACCACCATATCTTTTGGATAGATGTCCCAAAGGCTCTACCTTGGTCTCATCAAAACACATTTTGCCACATGGTTTGGGGTGATGTTTTGGCAAAATTTAACTGGGCTTGGATGTTGGTTTGAATATGACTGCACAGTCACATTCCCCATTATAATAGGATATTGTAGGGTTTTTTCTCCTTAAACATTTCTATTTGTTTTTCACTTGAATTTTGTTGGTTGATATAGCAACTGATTTGACTTTAACTTGGTTTCATTTTTTTTACATCACAAAAACCTGCAATTTTAACAGAGCTGGGCAGACCCTTTATATCCACTCTACTGCCCTAAGTCAGTAATAACACACCACTATGGGCTCACATTACTGAAGAATGATGTAGTCTCGATGGCAAATAATTTCTCAAAATTAGTTCTTTGATACGTGCTGAAATAAGAGCCGTTTGTGTGTGTGTGTGTGTGTGTGTGTGTGTGTGTGTGTGTGTGTGTGTGTGGATGCAAAAGCAACAGCTCAAGAGTATTCAATACCCAGCCAACCAGCCTCCATCAGGAGTCACGGTGGTGATTTGTGGCTCGGGAGTCCAAATAGAAAATGGGAAACAGAACACACAGGTCACGATCCGTTTCAATAAAACACAAGATATTTTTCTCGTTCTGCATGAAGTGAAACAGTGGCAAGCTTCTCCCAGCTTAATGAAATCATCTGAAATAGGAAGCATTCAGGGCCAGTAAAGGCTGTGTGCATCGTTCAGGAGGCAAACAGTTTAAACACACACACACACACGCAGTGCTGGGCAGTGCTGTTCAACTTTTGTGGCCACCGATCACAAGGCAATAATTATCCTCATTCCTCATTTAATGACAAATAATATAAATAATTAACAATATAAACATGATCCTAATTCTGAGAATAATGGTAATAATTACAAAATATTTTTAAGAAAGCAGCGATTAAGGGGCCAAACACTTTCTGGCTCCACCACTTTCAGGCACCAAAGGAAGAGCAGAAGTCATGGGAACCATCAGCGCTTGTTCCTAAGGATATATACAACGTGTGATGGCAATACGTCAGCAAGCCAGTTCTGACATTATGACCTCACATCCTGTTTGGATCACATCCTGTTTCATCTGCACATTACATGCCAAAATTACTGTGTAGGTAGCTGAGACTGTCCTCAGTGTGCCATATCAAAGTATAATAATAATAATGATAATAATAATAATAAGAAGATGATACATTTGCAATTATGTACCTTTGGTGCTTGGTCCCCTAATAACATAACAAATAGCACAAAATGTCACAAATCTCTTTGTCTTCAATTAATTCTGCATATTTACACATGCTTTAAATAGCAGTGATAAAGCAAGCAATCATCCGGCTTTAACTACAAGGTGTCCCAAAAGTCTCCATACATTGGGGAAATTAACGCTTTTTAGCAAAATGTAACTTTATTTACAAAACATCCTCTACAAGATTTCTTTATAAAGCACACGCAGTGGACTTTCCCAACTTTGGCTGCCAGTTTGGCAACAGTGTTGTATGTGATGTACTTGCCATGTTTCCTGTTAAAGTCCATCGATATCTTGCGACAGCTTTCCGATCCAGCCATGAGAACGATCTCAATACGTTCTTCTTTTGTCAATGGCATTCTTAAAGGCTATCTGAAAATAATATATAATATAAACTAAGTATGAAATTTTTTTTTGCCCAAAAGTGTTAATTTTCCCTTATGTATGAAGACTTTTGAGACACCCTGTATAGCAAGGCTATTGCTTACACAGCTAATAGAATTACACATTATAAATGATAAATGAATAAATAACACACTGTATTCAATTCTCATCCCAATGTATTTTTGGTTTTCAGAAGATTTCCTGTTCATTTCACTGTACGTACTAAATAAGTAATAGTATTTACTGAACAATATGATTAATAACTGAATAATAAGGAGGGACTTTAAGTGGTTAAAAAGTAGGAGCAAAGCAAGACATGATTAGCCATAAAATAATGTCAAAATACTGTCTCTCTTTCTTTCTCTGTGGATTCAGCTCAAAGTCTGTTTTGGTAGAGTTTTCCCCCCACCCCCTGATCCATTTTCACCTGGTCCTTTTCTAATCTTCATCTCTCCAGTGTGGGAGATCTTGTGCCCACTATAGCCTCAGATTCCTGACAGGATTTGAACCTGATGTGATCTTCTGTTGCTGTAGCCAAGCCCCCTCAAAGTTCAACGTGTTGATGCTTTTCTGCTCAGCACGGTTGTAAAGAGTGATTATTTGAGTTATTGCAGCCTTCGAGCCAAGCTAGCCATTTGCAGAACTGCTACTTTCTGGGTGTTTTTTTGTTTTTGTGCACCATTCTGTGTAAACTCTAGAGACTTGTGCGTGAAAATCACACGAGATCAGCAATTTCTGAAAAACTCAAACCAGCCCCTCTGACACAAACAACCACGCCACGGCCAAAGCCCCCGAGATCACATGTTTTCCCCCATCCTGGCGTTTGATGTGAACATTAACTGAAGCTCTTGACCTGTATCTGCATGATGTTATTCACTGCGCTGCTGCTACATGATTGCCAGCTTGGATAACGACATGAATAAGATGTACAGATGTTGTTATTAAAGTGGTACATCACTGAACTTTCAGGACACTGCAGATATTACCAATAACATCTCTTTCTCTCTCTGTCTCTTTTGCTTTCGCTCTCCGTTATTTGTTTCGGTCCCTCATCCGCTTTATGCTCTACATTAAATACTGGGTTAAACTGCCGGGATCAACATTCATGGTCATTATACTGAGACTCTCAGCCTGTTGCTGAGCAGACATTTAGAGAGAGAGAGAGAGAGAGAGAGAGAGGGAGAGAAAATTGAAGAATATTGAGAGAGTGAGCAAGAAAGAGAGAGAGAGAGAGAGAGAACATTGCTTCTGTAATTACACGGCTGCTCTGTTCAGTCTCCAGCTGGAGAAGTGTGTCTTGGTGCTACAGGTATAATGCAGACATCTACACACACACACACACACACACACACACACCATAACCGAGAGTGCTGATTATTATTCGACCCAGGGCATCTGTATGAATTCTGCATATATCTCATACATCACCCATGATGACTGCTCTCCTAATTACTTGTTTCTTTTTTTAATCAACCAGGCAGCAAGCTCATAGCAGCTCTGCTTTCCGCTCTCACGAAGCGAGCCTTGTATTTTGAAGTTTCTGAAGAAATATCAGAGGAAATTGTGCATGTCTTACTGCTCATTCTGCTGTAGGATTCCCATTCTGTATGTAGGATTCTGATACAGAGTCTCTTACCCAACCCCCCCCCCCCCCCCATCACCACTTCTTTCTGAGACATTCTCAGAATCAGCACTCCAATATAATCCTACACTGTAATATACAAATTAAAAAAAAATAATAAAAAAAATCAGAGAATCCTGTGGAAACAGCGTAATAATCTTGATGCTCAGATGAAAGCTGAGTGAGATACACACGTCAGTTTTCACAGCCTCCTGGGAGAAAGAAAGAAAAAAAAAAAAACCTCATCAATATTCTGAATGCAGTGATGATGAAGGCAGTCACTGTTACTTGGGAAACAGCAGCAACAACATGAGAGAGTCAGGAGTTTTCTAAAAGGTTATACGCTTTTCAGAAGGTTCATCTCTGCTTTCATGTGCTAGATTAAAGACAGACCAAGCACCAACATCTTTCTATTTCTTTCCCGTTTTCACTTCTTTTTTTTTTTTTTTTTTTTTTAATGAACACTTTGAGCCGACAAGGAGCGTAAAGTGTGTTTTTGTGAGGGAGATGAAAAAAGGCACGCTTAAAAGGCGATGACTATTTATCAAGCGCAGGCTGCCGGCGTCCTAGTAATTAACCTCTTAAAAGAGAAAAACAGCAGAAAAGAAAACACACTCCAATCAGCCAGTGTCACACATCAGGGAACGACTTGACCTCGACTGGGTTCTTTGCTGGCAAAAATACAGTTAAATCGCACCACCCACACACACACACACACACACACACACACTTGTCTTACTATCCTAGTAAGGACCTTCTATTAATGAAATTCTTAATTCAGCTAATTAATGTTATGTTAATCACAGGAACAAAAAGGAAACCCTTTGGCCCTTTTAGTATTTTAAATAAAAGCTGCAGTTTTTGTAATTAACATATAAATAAACTAATAATAATAATGATAATAATAACAATAGGTAGTTTTTCTAGTTTGGATGCAGCCAAATGTCCTCACAAGCTACAAATGGTCACATATTCCCATCCTACTAGAGACACTGGTCCCACACCGTGATATGGTGGAGTGAATGCACTGTGGCCGTCTTCGCTGTGCTTCACGTCTACAAGCAATTTCATCTTCCACGTCCAGTGATCACGCTGAACTTGCTGAACCTTTCAACAGAAAGGCCAGAAAAGTTTTTTCTCCCTTTTTCTCTGAAAGCTTGCGGCACCGCTCATGTCGGTTTGTCACCATGTAAAGAAAACACGGGGAAAAAAAAAAACAGAAAGAGCACAACCTGAGTATACACTAGTGAGAGCTGACTTTCAAAAAAATCAACCAGACATTGTTTGGTTTTTTTTTCCCCAATTTAATTTAAAACTGTATCCTTTGGCAGAGGTCTACATTCAAAACCTCCTACTGCAGCTAAGGCGAAGAGCACTCCAGTACTAGTACGTGATATATAAAAGATTTTAAATTTACACAGGGTTCAGACTGTCACAGCAGAAGTTTGTGAGGCCCGTGAGCTAAAGAAAAAGTATGTACACCCCTGATCTGTAGTCAAAAACCAAGATCTGAAATCTCTAGTTTTGTGTGCAAACCGTGCGTACGCACAATTCTCTTCTTGCACATAAGGATGAAGTGTGCATGCTTACCCTAGTGGTAGAAAAGTGGAATTGTGGGTAAATTGCTTATGAGGAGCTCCATTCAACTTATTGTCAATCATATCAGCGTAATTGATGGCATAATCACCGATCACCGATGGTGGAGACAGGTGACTAAGATGAAATGTAAAGTAAAATCGTATAAAAGGCACAGCTAACGATCTTTATTGTAAGGTTTTATCCATGGGCATGGGAAATTGAAGAGAAGTTTGGCATTTCTAAAAAAGGCTATGAACCAAATAATGATACATGCATTCACATTGTTCACATTTCCAGAAAAGACAACAATAATGAGAGATTTTCACGCCATCGCAGGTTTGCCAAATGTAACTGGGGCAATAGAATGCACATATGTAGCTATAAAATAAAAAAAGAAAGAAAATCCGTACTTATTTCTTAGATAAACCTCTTGCAATAATGCCAAACTTTTTCGTGCAACAATATTAATACGTCATTGTAGAGATAATTATCATGCAGCTGGACTGCAAACATTATCAAAAAATGTATAAATGTTTATAAACATGCACATCGATGGCATTTTCGGCAAAATAGTTTTAGCCCTGTCCCCTCCCTAATGCTGCTTTCTCTCTCTCTCTGCACGAACATCTGGCCATTCTAAAGCACACCCTTACTTCAAGAATGATGAAAAAAGACATGTGTTAGGCTACACAGATGTTCCTTCATCATCGCAAGTAACAAAAATAGCATAACAAAAAACTGTGAAGATATTAATAGTCAAGCAATCCTATTAATATTTCTAAACATCTGTGTCTTTATGCCTGTTTCTTATCTGTTAGTATTTCCGCTGTTGGTAATGCTCTCCCAAAACACTACTGTATATTTGTATTCCCTTCTCAACCTCCGTGTAAGATCAATATATATTCTACTTCAGGTCTCGTAAGAGCCGTGTTCCTGATTTTAATTGACTTTTAACTTGACTCCTCACAGCAACCTGCTTGAGCCTGCTTGAACATTTCCAGCCTTATATATGACTGAAAGTAAACATGTTGACCGTTTCAAGGGATTAATCACCTTAATGAGGCGCATTCAAGGAAACTAATTGCAGCCTGTCAACAGGGACGCAAACATTTGAGCTTGGTAATAAAGTAGTAGTAGCAGTGAACAGTATTAAAAAAAACAAAACAAAAAAAACATTATACATTATAAAAACACAACACATTTTCAATATAATCATTTTTAATATCGTGCAAAGTTTCTCGTAGAAACTGCAAAATGTGAAATGTGTTCTTACTCATTTTTGTTACCATTAAAATGATTATTATTTATGATTCAAATTATATAGTCACCTGTCTTGGAGGAAGCACGCGTTAGCCTTCACCCTCCCAAGGTGGTAGCTGTTTGATTAGAGACAGCTGGCTGGTGGGTGGGGATTAGTAGGTGACCCAATTGGGGAGAAAAATGGAGGGGGCGGGGCAGTGTTATGGGGCTTTTATTCTCTTTTGGCCAAAGATTTTCAGCAGCTCAAATTTTGGTGCATCCCTAATTAATTACTGAGTTAACTGATGTTAGCGAAATACTTGTCTACTGTTCGCTAAGTCAAGCATACACAGACATTTTTATATATTTATTTCACATTAATGCACTGAACCATTCTCCATTCACCTTGAAAGAAAACATGGGACACTGCGACAGTGAATCTTTCAAGCAGAAAAATCGAGTTAAGACGGGATCACCGGCTAAAACATTAATAATCTGAGATGGGGTGAAGGGGGCGGGGCTTCCAGAGTGTCAGTTTATACTGGAGAGTCAAAAAAAAAAAACCCACCTACATAACTGTCCATCATTGCAGATTCATATGTTGATTGGTGTATCTGCTGTTTTTATTGAGGGGAAGGCAAAAAAAAAAGACTCTTTTAGTGTACTTTTGAGTGAAAACTTGGATGTTAAAATGCAGCGCTTCCCGGCAGGTCTGAAAGGTGTCGCTAATGACTCTGGCAGGTCCCTCATCTCTGACTACACTCCACCATCTTTTGCCAAATAGTCCTCTGGAGGAGAAGCCTTTCTTTAAAGGTTACCTAATGTACACATCTTGTACAAGTACCTTCCAAGCACGTTTGCTGTTACCAACGAAAAGGAGAGGAAAAGTCACCATAATCGCATGCTTATCACTCTGAATTAGTGCACATGCCTTTAATTAACATTTCAGGAGAAAAAGAGAGATTTCCTGCTGGGACTTTCATCCACACAAAATGACTTGCTATCTGAAAGACATGTGAAAGACATGTGAAAGACATGTGAAAGGCCACGGTCACACAAACATAAAAGAAAAGAGTGGATTTTGTAAGGAGTAAAAAAAAAACAGAAAAATTAGTTCAAGGATAAATGGAAGAGAAGAGTAATGGGGACTGTGGCACAGTAAACACATATTTTACCTCTGGCTAACTTTCTGCTGTAGAAAATATGATGAATCGTTAAGATAAAAAAAAAAGGTGTCCTGCTGAACCATGAAATAAATACCCAAGAGATCTCTACATTTTATACACTATCGCTCCAATAAATATGAGTCAACACGACTAATCAAAAACACAATATCCATCAATACTTCTAATATTATGCTGTCTAAAAACTGGAAAAAGTGAAACTAATAGCGTTCACAATCAATACAAAGAACATTCGTGCACCATGTTTGGCATATTTTTATGACTTTTTTTCTGCTCAAAAGGACGTGCTAATTAGTTGACTACATGATTTGGGTGTGTGAAATGCAAAAATGTGCAGAGCAGGGGGTCCTCAGCGGGACGGGGAAACAATGCTGAATCCTTTATACAAAACACAAAAAAAACCCCTCTTACATTTGTATGCTTTTGTGAGGCAGGTTTGGGTTTTTGTGCCAGAGGATTTTAATCAGCATAATCCACATTTTAGAATCCGCTATTCTGAATTAAAAGGGAGTTCCTCAATCTTCCTACACTCAATGATAAACACAGTCTCAGAATTGCAAATCTGTAAGAATTAGCATGACTCAGATCTGTATGAAATATTTCAAAAGGTTACAGGTTGAAGTAAAGGCAGGGTGTTAGCAATCATAGTTTTTCTTATAAATGTAAAAATGTGAAATTACACACACACACACACACGCACACACGCACACACACACTCCAGTCAACTAGCTTGTTACAAATGCTGGTTGATTCTAATAACTTAACTATTAAATTACAATTAATAACTTTATGTATTATGAACTGTAGGCCGAACTTCCATGGGCTTTAATTTGAGGGGGAATGTAAGGCAATATCATCATGACATCAAAACAGCATGGCAAAGTCTTCATCATGCAACAGCAAATGTTCAGAGAAGTTCCGCTTTGTACAAATACACTGCATTTACCTGATAAGACATCAGATTAGGACTCTACTAGGGCAAAGACTTTTATTTTTAAGTAAAAATCATTGAAACACCCAATGAAACACTCGCCACTGTTTTTCCACCTGTAACATACTTTGACACTTAAACTTTAAGAAACTATAAATGTATTTCACCAAAATGAAGTGGAAAGGTTTTATTTTAATTTTTAATCTTATCTATCTTCCTGCAAAGTTGTGTAAGGAGCCAGTTTAATAATGTGGTTGGAAAAAGTCAGTCTGCATAAAGATATCTAAGCCTTGCTAGCGAAGTGTGATTTCCTCACACAATGAACATCACGCTTTGTTGAATAGTTGCAGCTTGTAATCAGATATCAGCTGTCAAAAGGTCTGTGATGCTCCTGAGCCACGGTCAGAAAGAAATCTCTGAATACAATTTTCACTTTCAGAAGATTTTATAACACTAGAGCATTACTTCTGGCTAACATACAGTACAAAAGAGAAAGAGAAACACACTTTATTTCATTGTAGTTTTCAGAACTAAATATAGTACTAATTGTCAAAACCTACATATCTACATACATAGAAAAAGTTTGCCAAAAAGATTGCTGCCAGGCAATAAATTTCAGGAATGCAGTCATCCAGATAAAAAAAATTTCATGACTAGCCAGAACATAACAAATAAAATTTTGGGATTTTTTTTTGGCACCATCACTTGAAATGTTGTGTGAAAATTATGTGTGGGAGGAGATTTTACCCTGGAGAACATCCTCCCCAGTTGTAACTCACCGCTCTGACTAGTAAAATAGAGAACAAGAGAGACAGAGTTCTTAAATTTTCTTGTTTGTGATCCAGATACAATATAAAGTGACTTTCTGCTTCCAGAGTGCCTCAGGAGAATGACATCAGCCTCAAAGCCTAGCAAGTCTTAACACAGGGTGCGGATATTATTACACTGGTTTTAGGCTACTTAAGCCTTTGTACACAGGGAACCAGACATGGTGGTCATGACTTCATGCTTTTTTTCTGGGCATTTACATCATTGGAAGGTCACCAGTTTACATGATGCAGCTAGTGAAAGGCTGAATAAATAAAGAATAATAATACAAAAATTATATCAGACAGATTAGGGATGATTTCCAACTGCAAATGTTATTCATTTTTATTTTTAAAACAAATTTAGTTTGTGGGCCCCTCTGTCCATTCTCAGCAACACTGACACACATTCTGGTAGGCTGCAAAACCAGGCTGATACATATGACTGCAAAACAAGGTGATCACGTTGAAAACACAATAATTACATGAATAATAATGAATAACAATACACTACCTAACTGGGCATCCTGTAATCTACCTCCTTTAACATTTGTCAGAGAAGGCCAGAATCAAGCTCCTTATATTTATGCCAGAGACCGGGCAAATGGGCATGGCATGGGACTGGATAATTCTGGCTAACCTAAGCCAGAAGCCCTGTTTTCCTGCCTGAGATAACCTCAACTAACCTCATGCCAGACCTCATGCTGTGTATCTCACAGAGCTCATGTACATCACAGAGTCGGGAAGATGCTGTGGATGAAGCCTAAGAGTGCAAGAGGCTTAAGTATCCCACTTCTGACAAGAGCTTCAGGCAGTGGTGGCTCAGTGGTTAAGGCGATGGGCCACTGATCATAGGGTCAAGCCTCCCGCACCACCAAGCTGCCCAACAGTTGAGCAAAGCCCTTGACTCTTTCTGCTCCATGGGCACTGGATCATGGCTGACCCTGCACTCTGAATCCAGCTTAAGTCTTCTTTTAAGTATGCTGTGCTTGTGGTGGACACCAAACAACACCAAAGTCGTCTTCTTCTAAGTATGCTTCTTCAAACAACACCAAATCCTTCTTCTAAGTATGCTGAGCCTGTAGAGGATGCTGAACAACATGGCTGGAGAGCCAGGATCTGTCCAGCAGATGTAGGCTGCAGAGGATTTGTAGCCATTTGAACAACCACGCTTCTAAAAGAGATGGAGTATGAGGCCAGGCCGTCAAGCCACCAATGCCCCTGAGAAGAGCAGTCAGTGGCTCTGGATGATAGAATGGAGATAGAATCAAAGGTAGTGAACCTACAGATGCAAGATCTCACTGCTGAAACTTCTAGAGATGTAGAAATACTGAGGAATGAGTATGCCCAATTTATAACCCTGAAGATGCCATCACTGTATGTGTATGCCGGTACCTAAATCCAACACACTTCTATTCCTGTGACTTCTCTTGCCCTCCAGACCTGCTCGGAGCTTCTGCACTTGTGACACACTTTATACAGTTGTAGATGTGGTATTCCATGTGGATACTCTAAAGATTTACACTTTCCAAAAATAGTTTATGCTCAAGACCTACCTCAGTGGATAATCTCACCTGGATACTGTAGATTTGAACGTGCTGTAATTATAAAGACTATGATCCTCATACTGAACGTCCACTGAACACATTTAATACTGTTTGATTTTACAGTACACGATTGCAGAAGAGATTTATAATCGCACTATCCGTTGTCACCCAGAAGAGGATGGGTTCCATTTTGAGTCTGGTTCCTCTCAAGGTTTCCTCCTCACATCATCTCAAGGAGTTTTTCCTCGCCGGAGATCTATCGGAGATCTAAATCTACATCCAGATTCCTGCAAAGCTGCTCTGTGACAATGTCTCCACAAATAAAATTGATTTGAACTGAACTGAATTAAATCTCTCCAGAAGTTTCGAAGCAGCAATTCTCAGGTGTGCAACCCTACCTGGATTGCAAGAGCTAGTCCTGTTAACAAAAAAAACAAAAAAAAACAAAAAAAAACCTGTGTAACACTTAACAACAGACTTAGATTTAGAGAACACAAAGCAGCTTAGATTTTCAACTTGGGCGATGAATGTTTGCAACTTAAGTGATGAATTTTTGTTTTTTCACCTCCTCTTTCAGGACTCCAGGCAGACCCATCCACACACAGACACCATCACTGCTGCTTTTATGCAGCTGATCTTTGGTGCGGAAAGAGAATGTCAGCTGAAGTGTTGGTCTAAAACAAGGCATCTGTGTGGTCAAAATGACAGCTGCGAAATGTCAATGCACCACTAGATGACCTCTGAGGGCAAAGCTGAAATATTTTGTGGTCAATTAATCTTTTGTTATGGCCGCTCTCTATGCTAACCTCTCCCATTCTTTATGCTAACCTCTCCCTATGTTAACTTATTCTCCCAAAAGCGCAATTCTAAAAACTTTGCTACAAGTAAGATTGAAAATTTAACAGCAGCTGAAATTCAACAGCTAAGCCTCGCTTGTTAAAATGCATTTTAACAATTTAAAAAAAAAGTGTGAAAACTGCAGCAAGTGTCATCACAACTGGTGTATGCTGCTAAATCGGTTGGAATGCATCACCAGAAAATCCGAGATCTTCATCATACGGATGATGACAGGCCAGGAAGATCGGGTTGTACCCACAAGCACACACCGCTGTTACTTAAAGCTAAGCGCCCAGGAATAGCTCACTCTAATACACCGTGAATCATCTTGCCTTGCAACAGAGCCGCTGTTCCAAGTGCTCTCATGGCCTCTCATTGCTCGCCAACACACTCTGTTTACCATTAAATCATCACGCTCCGGTTTCACTGTATTAATGAAGCCACGGGTGGCGACAAAAGAAACGTTTTTTTTCTTTTTTTTTTGGATAAACACTACTACTGACAAACACTTCTATTGTGAATTGTGGCAGTGGAGGGAACGCCAGCGAGACAATAACGACGCGACTGTCATCTTTTGTGTGTTTTTTCCTCACCTCATGCATATAATATCACTTTATCTAGGAGTTAAACAGTTTTCTTATACAAGACTGCTTAGAAAAATTACATTCAAAAGAATCATTAGTAGATAAAAAGTAAGAATGTTTCGACTTCACTGAAGAGTTTTTCATAGTGAATACTGGTTTTTATTTTTGTACCAAGCTAACACTTTAGCCTGCTATTCTCGGTGAAATCTAAATTTTAATACATTATATAAAACACATCTTAATTTTATTCAGTGCTTATTCATTAATAGATCATTAATTAATCATTCATCTTTAATTAGTTAACTATGCATTACTTGCTCATAAATAGATTATTGCCAAACCTTTGATATCGCAGCTTATTCCTGTAGCTAGCTAATAGCTTGTTAGCTAATTAGCAGTTTGTATGAAACTAACAGAGGGTACAGGAAGGATAAACGAATATGAGCTCTAGCTATGAGCTATGTTACAGATAACTCCATAGTTTATTTGCTTACAACATTTTGAATGATATCAGCTTGCTTCTTGCAGTCATTTCTCAGTGTTCAATCTAACATAAACTCTCAGAAAGATGGGTGCTAAACTGTACATGGGGTGATACCCTTACGTTTTGTACCAAATTGTGGGCATAGGGAACCATTCAAAAAGATTTAAGCTACATAAATGGACCGTAAATAGTTTTTAAAGTATAGCTTTAAAATAGCATGCACACTCGAAAGGTACAAACGGTGTACGTTTGAGGGTACCATCCAAGCAAGAAGGAACTGTACAATTCAGTATACTTTTTTCTGAGAGTGTACACTGGAAATGCATCATGGGAAATACTTGTCTGTACTAGAATTCATAGGATTCATTCAAAGACCAAAGAGTTTCTACAGTGTATTAACTCTTTGGTCTTAGAATGAATTCTATGAATTCTGGTATTTGGGATGTTTCTTAAAATGTCTCGCTTTCTTATAAGAACATTAACTGTAAATGAATTTTAGGTAATTGATGTGAAAGTTTAACATCTTAGAGCCCTTCCTCCACCTGTTTTCATCTTACTGATTAGCTGATTAGCCGATCCTGGTGCTGGGAAAACCACATCCAAAAAGAATTTCACCTGTTCTCAGCATCTGCTCTCATCTCATTTCTGTGTTAATTACAGCTCCACATCAAGCACGACTCTCATTTGCAAAAGCATGTTCCTTCCTCGCCTGCGTAAATCTGCGTGTTATTGAAAACACCCTGCTTATTAACAAGCTTAAGAGGCTTTCCGAAGTCTGATGCTCATCATAAACGTGGCGACAAAGCAAACAGTGGCCGTAATTGAGGCGCATTCCTCGTCTGGGTCAACAAAATGAAAAAGAGCGAGACAGAGATGTCAGCCAGTCCAGGCAGGACTCAGTCTAATGAGACACAGCAAGTCTTCGTTAAACATGCATGAAAAGAATATGCGTCTGCGGTACATTTGTAGCCATCTCTGTTTTCAGGCAAATCTAATAATGTGGCGAAATTCAATTGAAATGCAGATTCGTATGGCAGCACTCGAGCTCGGAGAGAATGAGAGACACAACAGAGCCTGTGTGCGATTTTAAAACAATTTAGCTAAGCGGAGTCTGCATGCACCTTCTAATAAACGTTACATGACAAACAGGGCAAACCAAATTATGCTGGAATGAGGGAATATCCGGGGGAAAAAAAAAATGGGACATAATCTCAAACGCAATTTCTGATGATTTCAGTAACGTTGGCTGAAGCTACGGAGCCACTAAAAGGACACAGGGTCATTTTTTTTTTTTTAGGTAACAACCTGGTGTGCACAACATCTCATCATGTGCTCACAAGATACTATAAGAATCAGAGCACGTGCACACCAGATTCTATTGCGTTTGCACACAACATGGTTTCCAGTTTACAGAACAACATTTCTGATAGTTACGTCTTGCAGTTCTTGTCTAGCTGAATGGATATTAGCGAGTTTTATACTTCAAGTATACTTGAAACCTAGCTAAAAAAAAAAAATAACCATGACCTTTATTCTTGCTAGTCGTCATGGAGACATTATTACCGAAAGACATTTAAAATGAAGTCTAAAAGATTCATGTAGAGAGGCTCTTCATGTAGAGAGGCTCTGCAAGGGTTGACGAAAAACGAAACCACCTTCGCAAGTTTACAAGTTGCATATTTTCGTTTTGGCTGTCGCACACGAATGCTCCAATCACAGGCTTTTTCACGTAGCATGCTCATCCATAAAATTCACCCAGCTACCAACTGCATGACATGGCGAGCAAAACTTCCACACAACATCTGTTTACTCTGCAATAACATTGTTTGCTCATGCAAGCCAGACAAACATCGTCTCCGCATGAAGTATGCGGATGCCTTAAGGGTCTAATTTGATGTAAGAGCTACAGCAACGTAGACAACATTATCATGTTTATTCAAGAACAGCTGCTCAGGTGAATGAAAACCGAATGCCAAGAAAATGGTTTGGAAAATGTGAAGAAATAAAAGACATTTGTTAGATCTTAAAGGATCCAAGAAGAATGCTGAGAAAAGCCAGGAGACTCCATCTGCATTCTGACTGGGCTCATTGGTTGATTTCTGAGAAATATCATTTTCAATAATTGGTGCACACACAATAATATCCCCATAGTGTGACACAAAAACATGATAGTATGTGGTATGCACCACACCAAAAAAAAATAAATTACACCATGTCCTTTTAATGGCTTTCATGAAACTGACCCATGCTGAGAAGGCTTTTCACACATCACTTAAGCATTAAAGATGAATTAAAGCTAATGGTGGTACAGTTAAAAAAAAAAAAAAAAAATTACAACCCTCCGTGATTCTGTCACTTATTAAATGACACAGAAATTTCTTTAAATTGCAGCAGTGGCTCAGCAGGTACAGGTCTCCTACAGTGTCCTTTACACATTTGCTTCTTAAATGCTATGCTCAAACTATTTTTTGGTGGGAACATTTAGTTTTGTGTGAAATGTGAGTCACCGTTAGACATTTTAGCATGGCCTGCTGGAATGTGCAGCACTAAGCACTACTGGACGAAAGCATTTCCATGATCCACGTATGTTTGGATACAGTAACCCAAGTACTGCAGGAATGGGATAATCCGAGTGGTGTGGTGTCATCAGACCATGCATTAGCAGAGCGCTCTCGATTAATTTTAGTATCAAATTGCTGGCACGTCACATCAAACCAAACCCAATGTATGGCTTAAGAAGCATGCTGTAGAGACATAAATTTTATTTCTGTTCATCTATATGCCATTTTCACAACAGATATTAATTTACATTTATTTAAATACCACTTTTAACAACAGTTTGTGGCTGAGAAGCTTTCTGAATACTGAAGAAAAAAAAAAAAAAAAACGACACAAGTCCGTTCTCAAACCATGCTTATTAGAGTTAATCTTAGAATGGAGAATTTGTGACGATGCCAGAGCTATCCATGGCCAGGAGTCAAAATTCATTGTGCTGTCTGGGTGGGAATGATGGCACTATTCAATCTGTCAATCAGAGCGACTCTAGTTTGCGCAGGTTGTCCGAAAAGTCAGGAACCAACGACGGTTAAACGACATATACGTGATTTTGTATTTATTATTTATTTAATTATTTATTTACACTTATTTTTATATTTATTTTTTTCTTTATAGGTGAAGAATAGCATTAACATTGGACGAAAAAGTGGAGATAGGGCATCTTGGTACTTCTTGGCACTCTTGCTTCCCGATTTTTCAGACAACCTGCAGATGCTGTAGGATAGGGGAGCGCGGAAAACAAAGAAAACAAACAAACAAAAAAAAAAACTTTGCACAAATGGTTCAAGTCCATGGCTGGAGTCAATACACAAAAAAACAGGGAAGAGTCCAAACCACAAAAATATGATCCTCAGGACTAGTTTCAGAAAAATGTGCTAGTGAAACACAGCTTGGAACAACAGTAAATACACATAGTTTGAGAACAGGGAACACAACACGGTACCAGTGATATAGAAGTCAAGCTCTTCACTACAGCTTAGGTCTGACTTGACTTGGGCTTGTTTATCAATGAATTACGACTTAACTTAGAGCTGAATTGTTTACACAAAATGTTGCATGTTTCTGATGTGTTACAAGGCTACATATATATGGTGATCTTGGGAAAACTTGTTAGAAATATCGCTGTTGGTGAATTCTGGCAAAAATGCCGAAAAAAGGACTATGTTTCGGTCAAACTTGGGTTTTTGACATACTCTGACATCTCTTCTTTAAGAAAACATACATACATACACATATATATATATATATATACATATACACACACATATACATACACAAACACACACACATGTATGTATATACATGTATATACATACATATACACACACACACACACACACACACACACATATATATATATATATATATATATCACCAAAACAATGTTTTTATATCATGAGCCAGTTCTACAAATATGATGGGAAAAACATATCTCCATAAATAAAGTCTAAAACCTTGGTAGCTAAGTTAGATAGCTACTTACCAAATAGACACAAGTCTAACCAAATTTAGATTGTAACCAGATATCAGCTGTCAAAATGTCCATGAAGCTCCTTAGGTGCAGTCAGAATTAAACATTTAAATGCAATTTTCTCTCTTTTCACTTTCGGGGGTAATCAGACATTAAAATGACAGAACTTTACTTTTGATGGAGGTACACGCAAAAGAGAAATATATATATTTCAGTTCAGCAAAGTCTGTAGTTTTCAGAACTATATATAGTAGAAAATGTCAAATTTTCAGCATGTGAAGGGTTTTCCCAGGACGTCAGAGAAATACTTAATTCTTCAGCATTTAGTAATGTTACTCACACCACATTACTACAGCTTACTGCAGCTCATCATCGCAGACAGAGCGATGGGACATGCCTCACGGGCCAGCATACGACGATCTGACTTGGGACTCGACTTGAGTAGCACTACAGGGAGTTTGGATTGTCTTGGGTGGGAGCAAGAGATGACTTTTACCTCATGTACCTGGTCATTTAGCGTGTCTTGTAATTTAAATCTAACCACATTGCATTTATATGCAAATTAGATTGACGCTCTTGACGATGACCATCCTGCTTTGTTTCTTGTAGGATTTTTTTTTTTTGGTTGCTGAATCTTATTTATTTTCCTTCATGGTGACATTTCATCAGTCATGGACCACATGCTTAATGATGGGAGGCGTTATGGTTGACCAGTTTGAATCTGAGAGAAGGATGCATTTATGGCTGTACAACATCTGGCTAAATTGTGCCTCAGGCTTGGGTTAAAGTGATCAGATTTATATCTTAAATACATTCTAGCCTAATATTTTAAAGGCATCTTGGGTGCCTTTACTGCTGATGTTTTATGTCCAGAATATCATTTTAATCCTAAATATGCATGAAATGGCCTTGTGTAAAAGGTGGGCTCCAACTCGACTCGTACTTGTGGGTAAGTTATATGAAACCAGCACTGATAAACATACAGACTGATGAGGGGTAACGAGCAGTAGATAAGACTGTCATGGTAATCATGGTAACAGGGAACCTGTCAAGGGTGAAAGGGAAACAATAACAGGAAACGCTGACCATACAAGGACAATGAAGGGGAAACTGAGACAGATGGCGTAGAGAGTATGAAGGGCAAATTGGGACACGATCGAAGCAGATGTGATCGAAACCTTGAGAGGAAACAAGAAAGGAAAAATGTGACACAGAATAATGAAATAAGCGACTGTTAGCGTATGATCTACCTCACACTCAAGAGGACTGGACATCTCTCTCTGCCACGTGAACCAACAAGAGTTCAGTTTTAGGAGTTATATTTCATGTCTTGTACTAGAAAGGAAATCATGTTATATGGCCATATTCAGAGTTGATTTAATACTGAAATTGCACACATCTGTATTCAGAACTAAGTCCACTGTCTAACACTTCGGTATGACTACAATATTTCATGTTTTGGGCTGTAAATCCGAAGAAAAAAAAAAGCCAACAATGGAATGACATTTGAGGCCAATAATAAATGCATAAAAATGAGACTATTAGGTTAATAATAAGTAAATAATAATATCTTTGCTTTAAAATCAACACAAAGTTGAGGATTAGACGCATCTTATCTGGGACATTGCTTATCTCAAATAGAGCGACTTTTCATATCTAAAATTATTTTAAGTATTAAAATAATCAAATTGAGCTGTAAGCATAGCACATGAGTGTTTGGTCAGATACTTTGAGCACATTAAATTAACAAAAACATTGACATTATCTTATTTATCTGACAACCCAAACTAGCAAATTAAAAGGGTGATAAATAACCTACAGCCCACACACCCACACACACATTATGATTTCATGACTGCAATTTAATATCTCCTGCCTTCATTAAGTTGTGTGTGAGGTATCTGTCGGAGCACAATATAAACAACAACAAAAAAGCAAAATAATAGGATGTGCAGGATCAAGTGCTATTTTATACGCCTCCGAATAAAGAGGGTGGAAGCCATTTTGTTAAACCAAAATTGCAGTGATTAACTTGATCATTACCATTAGGACTATTCATGCAGCAATATAGTTCCAGTATACTACATTACTATTAGATTACTTCAATGCTTGCCACTATTTCATATATGTGCATATATATATATATATATACACAAAATCTTATTTGTTATGATGTTGGAACGAGTACATCAGAGGGACAGCTCATGTTGGATGTTTGGGGGACAAAGTTAGGGAGGCCAGATTAAGATGGTTTGGACATGTTCAGAGGAGGGAGAGTGAGTATATTGGTAGGAAAATGTTGGACATGGAGGTATATGGACATAATAAATGAGGATATGAAGCTAGTGGGTGCAAGTGTTGAGGATGCAGAAGATAGGGATAGGTGGAGAGTGATGATTCGCTGTGGCGACCCCTGAAGGGAAAAGCCGAAAGCAGAAGAAGAAGAAAAAAGATAATCCCACTCCACCCATTCGAACCCTTTCTCAGCATCATACTGATAGTAAAATCTCTGGAATGTCTGGTGGAGCGGGACCATAAAGAATATTTAAAAGGTGCCTGATGTTAAAGAATGAGTGCCGTTACTTCATGGAACCTGTTTGGTCTGCTGATATGATTGAAGGGAGGGAGACCACAAGATGACAGGTCAGGAGCTTCGCAAGTATCTTTACATCAGTGTTCAAAAGAGATATCGAGCGGTATGAGTTACACTGAAGAGGATTCTTATCTTTTTTTAAGATTAGAGAGATGATAGCTTCAAGCATAGTAGGAGGTAGAGAATTTGAGAAAAATGATTCTTTAAAAACGGAGAGAAGAAGAGGGGCAAGTAATTCTGAAAATGTGTTAAAGAACTCAGATGGATAACCATCAGGTCCTGGAGATTTGCCACTTGGCATACTCCTAATGGCCTCTTTAACCTCTTCAATAGAGATATCATTCTCTAGCTTAGCAGCACATTCAGGATTCACTCTAGGGATATCAAGGTTACGAAAAACCATATCTAAAGCAGATTGGTTTTCTGGTGGTTCTGAAGTATTTAGGGAAGAGTAGTATTGATGAAAGTACAAATTTATTTTCAAATGCTAAGTATGTTTTAGAGATGCAAGATGGCGCCGGTGAGGTCGGCTGCTGTCATGACTGCTCCGACCACACTTCCTTTGTTTTTGTTTATTTTTTGCACTAACCTCTTTCTTTTTGCACCATGGACACCATCACTTACGACAGAGAAACTCTTGTTTCTATTGGTGTACAATGCACTCACCTTTTGCCTCTTTTAACTCCGGATCCAAGCTGGCCGAGTGAGATCCTGAGGAGGAACAAAGGACGCGACCTGAAGCGGCGGCCGCGAGGGAAACGAGCTGGCGTCAGAAATAGGCTAAGGGCACGCGCACACCGTGCTCCTCTGCCCAGCATTCTGTTAGCCAATGTCCAGTCACTGGAAAACAAACTCGACGACCTCAGGGCCAGGATTAAGTTCCAGAGAGACATTCGGGACTGCAACCTACTCTGCTTCACCGAGACATGGCTGAACCCAGCGGTACCGGATCACGCCATCCAGCCGGCCGAGTTCTTCTCGGTTCACCGCATGGACAGAACAATGGAGTCGGGGAAGTCAAGAGGAGGTGGAGTGTGTCTGATGGTAAACAACAGTTGGTGCGATAGCGCTAGCATTGTAACTCTCTCACGCTCCTGCTCACCTAACCTGGAACTTCTAACCATCAAATGTCGCCCTTTCTACCTCCCTCGGGAATTCAGCTCGATTATAATGACTGCCGTTTATATTCCGCCTCAGGCGAACACGGACACTGCAATATGGGAGCTTCACGAGGCTCTCACCACATACCAAACACAACACGAAGACGCTGCGCTCATTGTGGCGGGGGACTTTAATAGTGCCAACCTCAAGCGCGTAGTGCCGAACTTTCACCAGCACATCACCTGCCCCACCAGGGGCGAGAAAACACTGGATCACTGTTACACTCCGTATAAAGACAGCTACAAGGCACAATCACGTCCACCTTTTGGAAAATCGGACCATGCCGCCATCTTCCTCATGCCTAAATACAAACAAAGGCTGAAACGAGAAGCTCCGGTTCAGAGGGAGGTCACGCGCTGGACGGACCAATCGGTGGCCGCTCTGCAGGACGCTCTTGATGACGCAG
>CM075007.1:25218008-25240766 GCA_037576675.1 Pangasius sanitwongsei | reverse complement strand
GAGTCAAGGCAGGTGACCGAATACTTTTGGTAATATAGTGTATATATATATATATATATATATATATATATATATATCTCAAATACCAAGCCCTTCACCCTCACTTCTTAAACTGAACAACTGGAATTCAGACTGCATCGGTTAAATTTATAGTTACTAGTTAACCATAGATCACTCACAACACACACATACTCTCACCAACAACAATGCCGTAATGCCGTAATATAGGTTTCCCTTCCATACCTTCAGACTTCCCACATCATGGGCTCTCTCACGGCCGGGGTGATGAGATGAATAATCATCCACCACAGTTAAACACCACGGGCGAGATCGCATTGTGCTTCTTGGAAACAGTTTCATAACATACAAAGTGTTTTGCTGAGAGTTTGTAAGAAATTGCTAATAAAACAACTATTAATATGCTGTAAGTATTTAAAAGAAAAAGGCTAGGAAGATTAATGGATTACTTAATCAGATCTTTTTAAAGGAACAAGTGACTGATGATACATGTGAGAAGAAAACAGCAGAGTGTACTAGAATACTGCTGAAGCAGAAGAGCATCTTGTGAGCTATGTTGATTATGAAAATTCGATATTGTTATTCCTCTTAATAAACAAATTACCTCCGAAATAATTTTATAACATAGCCTACAAGACTCTCTAGGATATTAGTGCACAGCCATCTGTTCAATTCTGTCCTGCCTCGATGTTTCCTTACCTCACATTGTCCTGTAATATTATGTTCCTTATTGTCTTTGTTCTGATTTAAATTGAACTTTGTCTGTATAAAACATACAAGAATTGTTCAATCAACATGAATTTTTATACTTGACACATCGTGTGCTTAACCCACAACACCGAAGCCGTTCTGTGGCACTGCTTCTCTCGTTCTTTTGCAGCATACCACACTGTGTGCGGAACTGTTTTCACTCAGTCCAATTACCACACACGTTATTAAATGCTGTTAAGATACAGTTTTCTTTGTTCAGCCTCAAGAAACAGATGGACTAATTTAACTTGTAATACAAGCTGCTTTCTCAGATCAAATGTGGAAGAAAAAGGTTAATCAAGGTGAGCTTTAACATGACCCGTGAAAGGGTGACTGTTCGAGAACAAAAGATCGAACCTTGATCTCTTCTTTCTGGAAAGAAAAAATTGAAATGAGAGAATGTCATTATTAAAATACGGCCACATCGGAGGTGTGCTTTTTCTCTTGGCTCCAAGGTCTTTATTTAGCGGCCACAGGAGAGTAAAAACATCCCACACGGAAATAATGACTTTTCACACAGTCTGAACTTTGAATGACAGAACCGCAAATGTTCAATATGATGCAGTGCTGTGGCTTTCATAAGCAAGGGGTGGGTGGGGGGAACATTCAACGGGCAATGGCCAGAATAGTTCAGGAAGTCTATTGTAACTCGAATAACTACTCTATACAATCGTGGTGAGCAGAAAAGCAGATCAGAACGCACAACACACGTACAATTTTGAGGTGTTTGAGCTACAACAGCAGAAGACCACATCAGGTTTCACTCCTGTCAGCCAAGAACAGGGATCCGACCCTACAGTGGACACGAGGCTTACCGAAACTGATTCTATACATCGCTCTGCTGCCACATGATTGGCTGATTGGATAATTACATGAACAAGCAGGGGTGCAGGTGTTGCTAATAAAGTGGATGCTGAGGGTAGGTTTCCATGGGCTATATATTTTTTATGATGGTACGGTACTAAACTAAGTGAAACATGAGTGCAGAAACGTCATAGTTTTACAAGATGAGATAAATTTAGCCTGTTTAATTTTGGCTTGTTCGGATGAAGTGTCTACATGTAGCCTACTCATTTGGGACAGTTTAGAGAGAGAGAGAGAGAGAGAGAGAGAGAGAGAGAGAGAAAGAAAGAAAGTAAAATATGATTCGTTTAACTCTTAAAATTTCAGTGTTCTTACGTTCTTATTAAAAATTTTAAAATTTAAAATTGTCAAAAAGTACCTATTTGTATTTTAACGTTAGGTTACTGTTACTGGAACAGGAATTAACCATTAGATCAATTACGTAAATTAGTACGTAGATTAGTCAATTACGTAAAGAATAAAACACAACGGGGCATCAGGGTGGTGCGACGCAGATATTCCTATAACAGCCCATCCTGGAGTGTTCGATTCCTCTTATACCACAGCAGTTTGCCAATGCTAACAATTTTTATTTATTTAAGAGTGACGCATCATATTTTTATCCATTTATAGTTACATTTAACATCATGGAAAACATCCACAAAATTTAGCTACTTACGTTTAGCTAGTACCTGTTCTCACTTGCATTACAGCAGCTATAAACAGTCGTTCCCTCACCAGCCTCTCTTTTTCCTCACTCTTGAAGTTAATAAGACAAAACAAATGCAGCTCGTCATGTAACCAAAAATCCACAAAACATAAACTCCACTGTCCTGAAGACTTCCTCGTGTAGAAAAGCTGCACTGAATTTACAATAGAGACTCCTTCCATGAATGTTAAATAAGCGTCTGCTCAGTGAAAACTTCACCATATCAATGATTATTAAATAACAGCACATTTTCTTACTCCATTTATTATCAGCCTTAGATTGTTACTATAGAAACAATAACGCGTTGGAATGAGTGCATTAATATAAACCTGTGACTTGCCTTGCAGTCAGAACTACTGTTAGATGTGCTATCATGGAAAATACATTGACACTTTCTGACCAATCAGAATCAAGAATTCAACACTGCTGTTATATGAAATATTTAATCAACAGATTGTTCTATTAAAAACATGATCACCTGTTGCAGCCCTACGAGCATTAGATTCTTTCATTTGGGATTCATTCTTTAATTCATTCATAGATGTGTTTATTCAAACAGCCTATAAATGAGTCAGAATCCAATCCATGCACTGAGCTGAGCAGTTGAGGGTTAACGCTCGTACTCAAGGGCCCTGCAGTGGCGCTGTCATTTTCAACAGCACCGAGCCTTACACGCTGCGCTACAATTCAATTTTATGACTAATAAGCAATACTGATTTTTTTTTTCAGTAAATAACACAGTCAATCCCAGAAAAACATCGGCATTGTGATTAAACCCGTCTTGTCCTGCTTTCTTATGAGACCGTGTTTCACTCAAAGGGGTGTTTTTAACTTGTGATCGAACTTTTCCTCTCCCCATGTGCGTGCCAGCTCTTGTCGGATTCCATTTAAATATTCATATTAGAACACATCACTTTGGCTGCACAAATTACTTTCATAAAGTGATTTTAACTGGGGGCAGCGCTCGTTATTTCAGCTCTGCCGTTTCCATGGAGACTAAGGGAACCTCTGCCACACGAAATCTCTCTCTCTCAGTTTTTCTTTTTCACCTCGACAGACACAATCACTAATGGTCATTTTCCAGCTCTGACAGGCTGCAACCCGTGCAACGACATATTAATCTCAGCCTCTTCCATCTATACAGATAGATCGATTTCATCTGAGTAAAATTGTAATTAAAGCCAGGAGCACTAACCTTAATCATTCCTAACATTACATACGAGCTGGCATGGGCAAGATCATATAAAGTAATGGGCAAGTCTTTCTTGGTTCAAAAACGAAGAATAAGATTAAGGACGTGATTCTCACCACCTCACTACATTTGTCTGTCTCTCCATCTCTGTTACGTGGTGACAGGATGCAGGTGTCGATATACTTTATTAAGGGAAATCAAAAAAAATCACGAGGGTCAAGACCCAAGTCAAACAAGGGTAAGCTACAATCAATGTCACAGCACAGGCAAGAATCTAGAACAAATGGTGAAACAGTACTCCCTACAAAAATGCATGGTAAGACTCAACAAACAATGACACACAGATGACAAAAAAGGCAAACTAATCAAGAACTAACACAGAACAGGTGAACACATTCAGTAAACAAAGCAATGACAGAACAGAGGCAGAGACGGGTCTAGAAACAGAGACCAAAACAAACACGAGCATATGGTGTTCGTCACCATGGGAACCATGACACGAAAAAAAGGGAAATCTTGAGAGTCTCACAATAAAACTCAAGCGAGTTTAACTGGCTATCAAATAACAAAAATTGCCAAAATATACAAACATTTATTATTATTACAGAAATGTTTTTAAATATTATAGTATAGTGTCTCGAGATACATAAAGAGGGCATCTACGTATACACACAGTCTTAAAAAAACGTTTTAATCTACAACACTAGAGTTCTTCAGTTTTCAATTTTCATAGTGCTCAATACAAAATAATGAGCAAATGCTTAAACCCCACACTGGAAAAAAAAAAAAAAAAAAAGCTCATTGAATTGACTTAATTCAAGTGTGTACATCGGTTCCACTTGATTGAACCGAGTTACATTAACACAATTTGTTTTCTTGCATCCAACATGATTTGATCATATATTTTCAAAGCTCTGAATAAAATCAAACCCTGCGCTCTCACCCTAACCGAAGACTGAACCTGGATTGCTGGTGTTGTGAAACTATAAACAGAGTTAGATCTTTAAATGAAAGTTTATTCCTTCTTCGCTTTTGGGGTAACCAGTTTTTAAAATGCTAAGACTTTCTAAAGACATGCAAAAGAGAAAGATATTTCAGATTAAGGAAGCCTGTAGTTTTCAGAACTATAGTAGAAAATGTCAGAATTTATACATATATGAATGCAAAATGCATATTTCATGCCTCAGGCCAAGAGATGCTGCAGCAAATTTTACACTAACAGCCACTTCATTAACTCCTATCATAGCTACTGGGTTCTTTCTCCAGCAGTTGAGTGAAGTCTAACTCTATGTGATTTGGTATGTAAATGTATTAAGGAACATATCCCTCATGTTTGGAAATTTTTTGCCGGTCTCAGCGCGTGGGCCTGCAAGCCGAGCCGCTCTCTCCCTCACTCCCAAACCCTACTTAGTGCTATTACACTTGATCAAACACTAATGGACATTATTATTCAGTGGTGGGGAAAAGCCTAAAGCAAATTGAATCCTCCTGTGGAGGGGATTGTTATCTCGCTCAAAGCTACAGTGTGTCTAACATATTCGGAGCGCGGCAGGTACAGATTCCTCCCGGGCCGAAGCGGCTCACTATTGTGCATGCTTTAAAAGCAAAACGGCAGCGAGCATTAGGCGGAGGTCAACGAGACCGGCCCACACATTAATCACTCTTACTGCTGACAGAGCTCTTCGCTATAACAAATGTTTGCAATTACAGTCACTGGGGGGGGGGTGATGATGATGACTAGCAAAATGGCGATACAGATCAGTGCAGTCTCCCGTAATGACCGAATTCTGGGTGATGGCCATGTTTACGATAATTTTCAGTCATTCTGAATTATCTAATAGCAGTTAGTAGGATCAGACTTGTAGAATAATCACTTTTCACAACTTTTAAGGGCATGTCTCCAAAAGTCTTAAAATAATCGTGTATAATTAGTATGAGTCATTAAGTAAGGAAGACATTCGAGTCAAATAGTGTCAAGTTGACATTAGCTACGAGCATAATAACACTGACCATGATGGGTTGTGGTTTCCGAGACAATCAGTGAGCCCCTGACGGTGCTTAACACAGTCCCGAGACCCCATTTGGAGAACCATCTCGATTACGTCATATTTATATTGTTATGATTTTAGAAAGTGCTCTAAAGTTTGGGCTATTTTGTGGCTTGGTCACTTTAGTAAGAACAGGAACAAGCAGGTAAACCAGACCAGTTTTACTGTAATAAAATAAAAACAACGATACAAAAATACAATTAGTCACAATTTGTAATCATTTCAAGATATTAAGAAGATATTAAGATATTAAGAGGATAGAGTCTCAACATGGCAAGAAAAAAGTGGTAATGTTTCAAGAATGTTTTTTTTTTTTTTTTTTTTTAACATTTCAAGAATAATGTTACAAGAAACAAAGTTACAAGAAAAAGATGACGATATTATATATTTCAATATTTCGAGAATAACCTCACAGATGAGACGTACTGACTGAAGAAACGTGACGTGCCCATTTTCGGCACTGGGTCAGCTTCAAAAGCACAACATTAGAGCTATGAAATAATCCACAGTAACTTTTGGGTCATTGTTTGTATTATACGCTGCCAGCCACATGACATCATCAATGCAACTATTGATTGCGTTGCCATATGGCTTTAGTTTATTCTACTTGTTTTTCTCAAGATCTTACGAGTTTCTTCTGAAACATTACCTCGTTTTTGCTGTAACTTTGAGACTGCTCTCAAAATACTGCCAATTTATATTGAAAATATTTACTTCTCTTTAAATATTGTGACTTTATTCTCATACTGTCAGAATCTACACCTTTATTTCTTGCAAACGGTACCAATTTAATTTCAAAATTGTCAATGTATTAAATAAATATAATCAGAGGGGTCACATGACATTCACTGAATCCCCTATGACAAGCAGAGAAATACAGTAAGATGAAAATGTTTTATTTTCATCCAAATTATGAGTTTGTTTGTTTTTTAACATTTTTTGGTTTTCCTTCAATTTTATTCAATTATTTTAAACGAAGGCTACGGTGCTAATTAAATTTGCAGAACTAACAATGGAGCTATGGAGCTAATTTAGCAAGCTGAGCTGGCAAAGGCTTTAGTGCTTTGGGAAAACAATCACTGGGCTTTATTTAAGTCCCGAATTTTCCAGTTAAGATCATGTTTCTGAGTGTTTTGGACAATTTGGTGCTAATCGTTTTAACAATGTTCTCATGCAGCTTGCTGATTTTACTTGTGATATGAGCACTGCAGTGTAACAATACACAAAGAGAGATGATTTTACAAGAGGAATAGCGTTTGATGAAAAAAGCGGTACATTCAGATGGCACACCAGCAAATTGCTCAAAATATTATGCATATAACCGAGCCATAAATATCTCAATTCTGACATTATAGGAATCCTAAGACCCCACATGATGACTAAATAATGTTACAGAAATGCATGTCTCCGTTCCACTCTGCTTTCTGAGCCAGCAGATTGAGGCGATCTGCTTATTTTTACACATGCACATCAAATATGAGGGCTAAATGTGGGCTGTGGACGTGTCCTGACTGGACAAAATGAATCTTAACTACAGCATTAGCTGTCTCACTCACTCACTCACACACACACACACACACACACACTTCTATTCTGTCCCTGGCACCAAGGCGGCTCTAAGTGAAAGACTGTTGCTAAAACTTGCACCACTTTTACACTGCACTTTTTTTTTTTTTTGGACACAGTCGAAAAAACAGACAGCAATTTCCATCCTCATCAATAAAAACAAAGACGTGGAACAACACACCTTCAATATTTAATGAGCTCCATGAACATTTATGAAAGCTGATTATGTAAATGGTTCATCAGTGTGAAGGTAAGTACTGCCTGCTGGCGGAGGGGAAACAAACCAGCTCAGGAACTTTAATGATGCTTTTTTCAGTGGGGACCCTGATTTAGTGCCCAAACGTTAGAAAATAATCAGACATGGGTGGTGAGTAAGCCAACAGCAGCCTGGGGAGACAGTTCTGGACAAAACAAGCACCGAGTAAATCCTGTGTTTATTTCTGTTTACAGTAAGAGTCTTGTTGACTGGAGATGATCGCTCACAGACCTCCGCCTGTCACAGCAAGTTAATGCTGTTATGTCTGGGGAAACCCCTCGGATGACATGCAGATAACTGGAAAACAGCCAAAAAAATTTTTAAAAAACTAAAAATCCAGTTTTGGCTTAGAAATGAGCTTTATTTTTAGAAAATATTAATACATTTTACCGAACGATACCAAAACCACCACTCGCTCCTTTTTCCCCCTCACTCACTCCTTAATTTTCTCAGTCAGTTCCTCACTTGCTCCTATACCAAGTCTCTCACTCACTCACTGATTCATTCACCCACTTCCTCAGTCACTCACTCTCTTCCTCCCTCCAGAATCCCCTCACTCATTCATAGAGTCTCATTTCTTCATTCATTTCCTCACTCACTCGTCCACTTCCTCACTCACTCACTCATCCAATTCCTCCCTCACTCATCCAATTCCTCACTCACTCACTCATCCAATTCCTCACTCACTCACTCATCCACTTCCCCACTCACTCATTCACTGCCTCACTCAATCATCCACGTCCTCATCCACTCATCCACTTCCTCACCCACACATCCACTTCCATGCTCACTCACTCATCCACTTCCTCACTCATTCACTTCCTCCCCCACATACTCACTCATCACTTCCTCACCCAACGATTCATCCAATTCCTCACTCACTCAGTCATCCACTCACTCACCCACTCATGATTCATCCAGTTCCTCACCTGCCCACTCACTTCCTCAGCCACTCACTTCCTCAGCCACTCACTCCCTCAGCCACTCACTCCCTCAGCCACTCACTACCCCATTCATTCATCCTCTTCCTCAGCCACTCACTTCCTCACCCACTCACTCTCTCAGCCACTCACTACCCCATTCATTCATCCTCTTCCTCACCCACTCACTCTCTCAGCCACTCACTACCCCATTCATTCATCCTCTTCCTCACCCACTCACTTCCTCAGCCACTCACTCCCTCAGCCACTCACTCCCCCATTCATTCATCCTCTTCCTCAGCCACTCACTCCCTCAGCCACTCACTACCCCATTCATTCATCCTCTTCCTCAGCCACTCACTCCCTCAGCCACTCACTCCCTCAGCCACTCACTCCCTCAGCCACTCACTCCCTCAGCCACTCACTCCCCCATTCATTCATCCTCTTTCTCATCCACTCACTCACTTCCTCACTTATTCAATCCACTTCCTCACCTACTCACTCGTTTACACTCCCTCCCTTCCTCCATCCCTCATTCAACCAATGACTCACTCACTCACTCACTCATTATCACCCTCACTTAATCCCACACTTAGCTCCTCACTCACTCACACTCTCTCCCACCCTCACGCAATCACATACTCTCTCTCCATCACTGCCTGTCTCTCACCCTCATACAATCACACTTTCTCCATCACTCCCTCTCCCACACTCACTCTCTCTCCATTGCTACCTCTCTCCCACTCTCTCTCTGTCGCTCCCTCTCCTACCCTCACTCTCTCTCCATCGCTCCCTCTCTCCCACCCTCATGCAATCACACTCTCTCCATCACTCCCTCTCTCTCACTCACTCACACTCTTTCCATCACTCCCTCTCTCCTACCCTCACTCTCTCCATTGTTCCCTCTGTCCCACCCTCATTCTCTCTCCATCACTCCCTCCCTCCAACACTCATGCAATCACAATCTCTCTCCATCACTCCCTCTCTCTCACTCTCACTTACTTACTCACACTCTTTCCATCACTCTCCATCACTCCCTCTTTCTCACTTCCTCTCTCCATTACGTCCTCTTTCCCACCCTCACTCACTCACTCTCTCAATCACTCAATCACTCCCTCTCTCCATCACTCCCTTTCTCACTTCCTCTCTCCATTACATCCTCTTTCCCACCCTCACTCACTCACTCTCTCAATCACTCCCTCTCTCCATCACTCCCTGTCTCACTTCCTCTCTCCATTACATCCTCTTTCCCACCCTCACTCACTCACTCACTCTCTCAATCACTCAATCACTCCCTCTCTCCATCACTCCCTTTCTCACTTCCTCTCTCCATTATATCCTCTTTCCCACCCTCACTCACTCAATCACTCCATCACTCCCTCTCTCCATCACTCCCTTTCTCACTTCCTCTCTCCATTATGTCCTCTTTCCCACCCTCACTCACTCACTCTCTCAATCACTCCATCACTCCCTCTTTCCCACCCTCCCTCCCTCCCTCCCTCCCTCCCTCAGCTTTAACAGGCTGAAGTTTCTCCACTAGAGGGCATTCATTTGTGTACCTTTTGTGTGCATCATTGTAGAAAAGGAGGAACCTGGTATGAACCCACCAGCAGGATCTGACAATTGCAGGTCTGTTTGCACTCACACAGAGTGCGTATGCAGTAAAATTGTTGTAACACACCCTATGCATTCAATTAATGATAGTTAATGATATAATGAGGGCAGTAAATCAGTGGTGGCACTCGGATGCAGTGTATTGTATTCAAAAGTGATTTAAGCAGCTGGTTGAATGTGTTTATCATGGCTCTTCTCTTGAGTAAAAAAAAAAAAAAAAATGTTAAAAATTCGAACTGGATGAGCTGCAGTAAAGAGAGAGGAAACTAGAAACCTGAAATGATCGTGAACCACATTATGAACGAATGCTCACATGACGTCCAAAACAAACCCTGTGACAACGAACGCAGTGTATCATTATTTATTTTTATTTACTGATCTCAGAAACGTTTAGTCACTCAGAGTAGAGTAACACTAAAACCTCAGTCATTCTTAAATCACTTTTTTGAACATAACAAGCTGCATTTGAGCTTCATGAGTAAAAATCAATCAATTTATTGTGTTCATTAAGTCATTAACCAAGCAGAGAGTTTCTCTGAAGGAAAAGCATCCATTATCTCATTATCTAAGAATTATTTGGTTTGGCCACCACAATATTCAGTTCAGACCTGTGGACGTCAGCTGGGTTACAGAGATGAGCACAGGGAATTTTTTTATTTATTTATTTATTTTTTTTAAGAAGATTCTCTATAACAGGTACAGGGTATCCTTGTTTCTTCTTCTGGTTGCATTATTTTAACAGTTTGTAGTTTTACAGGCTTCTTAGTTAGCATACAGGTTATAGAGATAATATATATTTAACAATTTCTCATCCAAAAAAAAGCATCTTGAATCAAGTACCTGGGGTAAAATAACTCAGTAACAAAATTCACAAGATTCGGATTTTGCATTAAAAAGAAAAGAGTCGATGTGTATCTTTATTTCTTCTGGTTGATGTTTAATATTTCAATGTTTAATATCAATTATTAACAGTTGGTTGTATAAATGTAACATTATTAATCATACCAATACCAAAAGCACCCTGAATTAAATGGAGATTAAATGATTGAGAATTGAATCATCTTGAATTCACGGATGATTCTGACTTCTAACTTCAAAACCACAAAAAAAAAACCAGCAGCAAGGCACCGCAGCAATATAAAATTATGATATGAAAGCTTGCATCATCTGTGATGTGTTTATAAGCCCAGCACAAATTGTACAACCGTAAAGCAAACATCAGTGCCAGCAAGATTCTTCTACAAAAACCCAATAACCAAAAGCGAATATTTCAAGCTTGTTACGCTGGAAGTTCTTGAATGCGATCGAATTAACACCAAGAGTGCTGGAACAAAAGCTTGGCGATCCCGCCAGCTCTCGCTGTGTTTACAGCTTTCCTCACTCAGATGTCTATAGGCTCGGCATGTGTTTGACACCGGAGTTTGGCGAAGGTAAAGAGGGAAGAACGGGACTCACCTAGGAGCATGATGTGTGAGGGTAGAGCCGTTGGATGCTGGTAGAGGGGAGGATAAGTTCCAGGAGCGAACCTTAGATGAGCGGAGTGAAGTGGACAGAGAGGACAAGTGGACGAAAGAGGCAGAGATGAAACAGAGAGAGAGGCTGTCACCAGATGCAGCTTTCAGTTACACCTCTGAACCACAGGGCAAAAAAACAAACAACAAAAAAAAAAACATCCCACAGCAGAGGGAAAAAAAAAAAAAAACTGGGTCAGTCCATCATTGATGTGGAGAGATATGCAGAGAAAAAAAAAAACAAATCGTGGGTTCTCCTTCTCCGTCACAAAGCCCGTGTCCGTCTCGCTGTGATTCAGCCTGGAGGAATTTGGCTCTCGTAAATCAGGAGCGACTTGTGTGATCAGCCGGCCATGCAGAGAGACACGCGTGGAGACGTGAGACGAGCGGGCGACTCCTGAGATTGTGTGTGTGTGTGTGTCAGAGAGAGAGAGGGAAAGGCAGGCGAAAGGGACTGCGCGTGTATTTAGTATAGAGAGAGAGAGAGAGAGAGAGAGAGAGAGAGTTGGCGCTGTATGTGGCACAGCAAGCGTAGCTGCATACCCTTCGCTCACTGGGAGAGCGTAATGTGACTCGGTGCTATCTGCTCAGACGTGTGTAAATGAGGTGAGACTCGAGAATTCCCAGCAGCCCTGCTGAGATCCATGGGGGGGGGGGGGGGAGCATGTGGGGGGGTAGGGGGTAGGGAAGGAAGACCTCCTAACAACCATCTGACTGTTCAGTGCGTCTCCCGGGCGCTTAGTGTAAATCGTCAGCTCCAATCACCGAGAAAAAAACGAATATTTTAAACTATATACTATGTGCTAATGTAGACTTTTAAAATGGGTTTGTACGTGAGATGAGACACATTCAAACTTTGATTGTTTTGTATCTGAAGTTTAAAAGATGCCAAATTGTGCTAGGTGTGTTTTTCATTTGAATGCACAGATCATGACCAGTTAGAGTTTTAAGACAGTGACAGATGAACTGTCTACCACTGGCATCAGCAGCCATTTTGGTTCTGTCAGTCATCAGATACAAACCTTTCCAAAAATCGCTCGACACCTCATTTGCTCTGCAAATATGGTCCATCATCAGACTCTTTTTACCGTGTACTGTGTGTGGCGGCTTGAATAATCCCTTCACATGGGGAAATTTCGACATTTTCTACTATGTATAGTTCTGAGAACTGCAGACTTTATTAAACTTTAATATTTTTATGTTAATAGCATTTTGTTTCCCTTATTATTTTAATAACAGAGCCCACTCTAGCACTTAAACGAGCTAGCATCTGTCTCTCATTTCTCAAGTTATGAATCCTTGCTAGATGCTTTGTTTGGATCGGAATAAAAGCATCTGCTCACGATATAACCGTAATAGTAATGCAAGCTTTCTGGTCTACATAGCAACGTTCCATTTTAACTTATGTTTTCTAAGAGGCTTCATTACGTATTTGTATGGCATCCTGGGAAAATCCTTCACATGGAGAGATTTCTACATTTCCCACTATATATAGTTCTGGAAAACTTAGACTTTCTTGAACTGAAATATGTTTCTATTCTGCATTCATTTAACCAGAGGTGTTCACTCCTACAACACCGAAAGCACGAAATCGCATTTAAAGATATCACTCTGACTGCAGCACAGGAGCACGTGTGATCTCAGTGACTTTGACCATGGCATGACTGTTGGAGACAGATGGGCTGGTCTGAGTATTTCAGAAACATATAATTTTCACACACAGTGTCTCTAGTGTTTACACAGAATGGTGCAGAAAACAAAAAACATCCAGTATGCGGCAGTTCTGCAGGTGGAAACAACTAGTAGATAAGAGAGGACAGAGGAGAACGACTAGGCTGGTTTGAGCTGACAAAAAGTCTACAGTAGCATAAACAACCACTTTTTACAACCGTGGTAAGCAAAAAAAAAGCATCTCAGAATGCACAATTCACCGAATCTTGAGGAGGATGGGCTACGAGAGCAGGAGACCACATCGGGTTCCTCTCCTGTCAGCCAACAACAAGTATCTGAGGCTATTACCTGCAAAGGCTCACTGAACCACTCACTCCAACTTCATTTCAGTTAGAACATTCAGGAACGTTTGAAATGAAGATGAAAGAACAATCGAGTCAGATCAAGTTACATGACAGAACATTTCTGGCTCGTTTAAACAGAGCAAGACTCGCATCAAAGAACATGAGAACACCAAGCTTAGAGATCTAAGCACAGTTCATGAAGTTCTGATGTATGGAGAAAAAAAAAACAGATGGTAGAGGGTGGAGAAGTATCCACAAAGATATTTCACTCAAAAATATGTCCCCCAAAAACAGAACGACATGGACCTTAGTTTTACTACTTTGATGGTTCACGCTTGTAAGAACATTTTCGCTGTACGTTGTACGAAGCCATTCATGTGCAATATCTCATGTCAAATAAATTCCTGCCCGACTACACTGGAAACTCGAGATCATGTCGCATAACAGCAGTATTATACTAGTGTCTTAGATTGGATTGCAGTGTTCTTTTCCATCAAGGACGGCCCGGCTGTCTATGTGAGCATGACTTCTTTTTTAAATGGATTCGGAGAAAGGCGATTTACGGTTCTCTGAGTGATGCCCTGACCGCCGTGCCAAATATTCTCGAACCACGCGGCCAGAGGAGGTTATGTGCTCAATCCACACTCTGTTTTCACCCCCATGCTGCTGATATGATTGATGTACGCAAGACAGGGCCATTTTCAACAGCTCAGGCTTGTCCACTTCTTGGGTTACAACCCTGGACAGCGGAGCCTTCCAACAGCTGATTGCTTAGTAGTTCGTCTTTGCTGTACGGACGATATCGCATTACCCATGACATGCAAAGCTAAGAGGGAGCTATAAATATGTGGCACATGTCAAAGATTCTTTCCACTGACAATGCAATTTATGCTTCTTCCCGTTCCCAAATGCAGCAGAGATGCAGGTGTCGGGTGTCAAAACGGGCAAGTAAACCAAGGCACGTGCCCTTACTGTCACAAACAGCATCATTAAGGGCCATCCAGAGCTTTACTCCACCTGACGGTAAATTTAAACTGTGGTTACTTAACCGTTCTGAACAGCCTGTCGTCATTGTCTGTGATAATATAGTATGTGAGAACGTTTGGGTATTAAAGCATAAGCTCCCAGTGTAAGCAAAGTCCCTTTCAGCTGCATTGTAAATAACTCTATTTTGGGGAGGGAGCAAAAGAGAAAGGCAGAAACAGACAAGGACTTGTCACCCCCCCTAATGCAAAATGGGAAGGAGTCAATTAACCACGTGTCAGATGGTCAGATGTAATTATGATAAGGTATGCAGCCATAATCCACTCTCTAATATCAACATCAGCAATTTGCATGATGCTAGCCAGGAGAAGGATTAATAGCTTCTCAAAATACAGACCAGAGCAAACTATATATCTCTATAATAAGATTGGAAATTGCAAGCCAAGCTAAAGAGGAAAGTCACCAGGACACGGCTGAAATTAAATAGTTCAGCCTAGAATATTCTCAAACTCAGAATTATTGCCAGGAGCAAGCAAGATTGGCTATACCAGTCAAAATGATATCCATTCTCATTTACGTTTAGATCAATACCAGACTAATCGAGGAGAGTGTTAGCTCGAGTGAGAAGGCTCTTTCGTGCAATAAAAAGGAAAAAAAAAAAAAAAAAAAAAAAAAAAACATAGCTTCACTACCAATCTAATCACGCCGCCAGCCGTACTGGAGATCCTACCCACTGCTTTAGACAATACATCAGGTCAAATTTACATGAGCACTTAATTATCACTGAATCAACACAATGAGGAGAGGGTGATGTCACGCAGGGAGGCTCAGTGAATCTGTGTTTCATTAAGACCTCATTAGAAATGTTCCAGAAGCCATACATTGGAAGTGGGCAAGGTGTTGAAAAATGAGAGTTGGAAAGGTTCACCTTTGTTCTCCACCAGGTTGAGGGGAAAATCCCCTAATGCAAAAGAGAGAGCAATGTAAATCATGGGTAGAACCCTATAATACAGTTATAACCAATCAACTTAACTGCTTGAAGGAGGACTGCAATATAAAGAATAAAACACTTGGGGGCATGCTATTACAGGAAAATAATCAACCACGGCATAACGTGATGTGGCCAGACATGAAGAGTTACTGTTACCGTCATGAAGTGTTTTAGGTGGTTTATTCCTGATACATGACAACAATTTATTAAATAATGATGCACCATACTTTTTATCCATTTATAGTTACATTTAACACTGTGGACCGTTCCCACTAAACAAGTTTGTTCATGTTATCACTTGTTATAGCAGCTATAAACAATTGAACAATTGATCAATGACTGTACACATTTTTTAATCTGATTATGTGGAGCGCCCACCATCCAAGCCCTTGTGTAACTTATTGCTATAGGAAAGTTAAAATATTAGAACAAGTGCATTAATATAAACCTGGGATTTGGCTTGCAGCTGGAACTAGTGTCAGAGCTGCTGTTACAGAAAATTAATCATCTTCTGACCAATTAAAATCAAGAATTCAACAGCATTCTTGTATAAGTGCTATCTGTGACCATAAAAACCTCCAAAATTATTTACTAGAATAGCAACTCCATAATAAAAAAAATTAAACCCAGAGTTTTCCCATTATCCAATCACTGAAATACATGTAAACACGCAAGCTGATCTATTGCCAAGATCTGAATTTGCAGCTATTTCTTACCTCTTAATATCCTATATTATTTTATAAATGCTACCCTGTTTTGGCACATCATTATATTACGATATATAGCATAATGTTACAGTATAGTTATTGCAGATTTACTGTACTTATTGCACCCTCAGCCAGTATATCTCAAATGGCACCTTAAAATAGACCACAGCTGGTGAAAACTGAATACAGGACCAATGATGCAGGAAAATAAGGCAGCTACTAAAGACAAACTGACACATAATGCGGTAAACCCATTCAAATGAGAATGCATACTGTGCACATTAAGATCTGATCCTCGGGCTAATTTTATAAGTGTTGCAGCTTTCAGAGAGTAGGCAGAATGTCACCGGAGTGAACCAAATGCATATTTGGTTTGAGTTTGAAGGCTAGAAGCATAGGGTGCTTTCTCATATGCAGCGTTTAGTTTGTTTGAATGGAACTCTGGTGTGATTTTTTTTTAAGTAGGTGAGAACACAGCAATCACGCTCAGCATCTGAGCAAAGTGGTCTTGGTCCACTTCCAGTTAAATTAGCATGGTTCGATTGCAGTGAGAAAGCGATTCGATCTTGAATCAGCCCAACTGCAGGAAGTGAAAAATATGCCATGTGTTTTGTAGATGTTTTATTTAGATGTAAGCTGATAAGCTGAGCCACAAGACGCAAACTAACCCAAAAGAGAGAGCTGTAGCCCTGCAAAAATATGACATCATTTGGAGATTTGGACCATGGAACAAAATCTCTGGATGCTATACACTCTGTGTTTTCCATGGTTTCGGGATTTTTGTCATTTCGATGCACACTTGAGAAAGGTTTGTTTACCTTTTTCCATCTTTCTCTGCAATGATTGAAAGAGTTTTACGAGTATGTTTTCAGCCATTTGTTTTTGTTGTTGTTGTTTGGTTCACTTAATTATTTGTGTGACACTAAACCAAACCAAGTGGCAAAAAAAAAACAAAACTAATCAACTCCGCTCTGATTTGGACTCAACAAACAGACTAATAAATGTGAACACATCTTGACATGTGTCTGTTTGTATTTACCATTGAGAGCTGTTTGTGCAGATTCTGATTGAAACGAAAGAAAAGGTGAAGCAGTAAGGTGAAACTCTGCCCCTCGATTCCTCACAGTGACAATCACATAGTCAATCTGCCGCAGCGGAACAAGTCTCTTGCATCAGTGGTTAAGAAAGAGAGAAATGACAAACAGTCCTGGCCAGTTCATTTCATGCCTTTCAAAGCTGAACAACAACAGCTTGTTTTTTTTTTTTTAAACTTTGCCTTCGGAAAACTGTGAGGTGATGCACCAAAAAAAAGGTTTTACATTTTTTTAAGCATTGACATTTATTGATGGCCCTCAGCAAAGAGAAAAATACCATCTTGATATTTTTAGTATATAATGTCTTTGGAATGGTCAAAGAAGATATTTCACTCCATATCACTAGGTCTCAGTGGCAGGTTGTGTAAATCAAGTCATCAATACCAAAGTGCCATTGGCTGCTCAAAAAAAGAGAAAGCAAAACTCGAGACATGATCCCCGGGATCACTCTTGAGTTCTGTTACTGTAGCTGCTCAGTGTGTTCTTCCAAACATCAGACGCCGAAACACAACAGAATGTGAAGCATTTGCCCCGTCTCAAATCCATCACTGTCACTACTGTCCCCTGGATCTGCATCTCTATAGCTATCTTTGTCTCTCACTATATTTCTCTGGACAGAGCAGCGGGTAGCATTGCTGCATCACAGCTCCACAGTTCCCGATTTGATCCTGAGCTTGGGTTACTGTCTGTATGGAATTTTGTATGTTCAGCCTGTGATCATGTGGGTTTCCTCCATGTTCTCTGGTTTCCTCCCACTTCCCAAAAACATACCAGTACGTGGATTGTCTATGCTAAGTGTGTGAATGTGTCTGCATGGTGCCCTGCAATGGACCATCGTTCCAGTCAGAGTGTATTTCCAGAGTTCTTGGGATAGGCTCTGGATCCAACCAAACTTGATCAGGATAAAGTGGGTACTAAAGTTGAACGAATGAATCTTCTCCCCCTTCTCCCACTTGGAAGTTTGTTATAATCAGATGCTTCTAGATCAGATCCCGTTTTGGCACTGGCCAGCCGGTTAAATCCCAACATCAAAAGCCATTTTCTGGCACTGTTGGAAAGGTTCCTCTCAGCAGGATATTGGTATTTGCCAGCACCATCAAATCGCGACCTTATGGTGATCGGAATGATCACCCGTGTCAGGTGCAAGACAGCTGCTTAATCTCACCGTGGTTTTCCCAGCTCAAAGTCGTACTGAAACACAACACCATGATGGGAGGCTGAGAAAGAGCCAATATGAGAAAGAGCGAGGGACAATTGGTAGCGATGACAGGGGTAATGACAGGGCTGCCAAATCTCTCCACTCATAGCAGATTTTCTCTCAAGTAGGTGGTCATGAGTGTTCACAATGATTTGGATGTCCTTTTGTGCTGTTCCCTTTGTGCACAGAGACTATAAAACAATTTCTGTGGGGACAGAAGGACAAATTAGTAGCCAGCTGGCGAACACTAAGATGCTATCTATCAAACATATCCATTTTTGTCCCATTGTGAAGGACTATAGGAAGATTAAGGCTGCCTTGAGGTTAGCAGCTATGAATGCAATTGACCAAAACCTAATCGCAGGCTTCTAATGGTGCTATAGAAATAGAATATTAAATGAAGCCAAATGATTTTGCACATAGGGGGTGGGACCTGTGGAGAAATCCCTGCAAATACTTTTAGCCACAGGCAACTCATCACTACAGCACTCACACAAACTGAACAGACTCAAATTTATCTGTCAGGGTTTAATGATTGGTTCTTCTCAATACGGTCAAAAAGCAAGACATTCAGTCAGTCAGTCAGTCAGTCAGGTGCTCTAGGGTTCTGGCTGAGCAGTGAGGAAAGTTCAGTCTCTGCTGTTTGTTCAGCTTCTGCAAACCTATCAAAGCCATGAAAGCAGCTCATCCAAAATACATTACAGGATTTCCACTTTAGAATAAAGCCTTCTCCTCATTCTCAGTAGGCTGATGCAGATAATTCAGTCAGCTCTAAAGAACTCAGCCCACGCAGCAATGCCTATTGCACAGAGACACGCGGAGACGCAGGGCTTTGAGTCTCCAGGGAGAATTAGCATATGGTAATCTGCTCCTGTATAAACGAGAGATGGGCAATAACTGGGCATTTGACAAAGTCAGACAAAGTCAAGAGTTTACTGGTATGCTGATTGCGTCAGTGCAAGCAATGAGCATTATGAAGCAGTGACCATGTGGCTGTGTGGGTTTGCAGGTTTCTGAAAAGCTGAGCCATAAATTTCCATCTGGAGCTCCCTCCTGCTGCTCTGTGCCTCCACCAGTCCTCCACGTTAATCCTTCACTACTACAAACACCCTGATCCTGCCCATCCCTCGGCGCCAGAGGCAGAGAGAACATCCTGTATCGACCACGGGGGGTCACGCAAAACCATGAAGCACTGCAGGAAATGACCCAATCGACCCTCCACTTGTTTCCTCACTCCCAGCAGTAAAGTCACTTGCTATTAGAAGCACGATCCAGGAAAATGTCACTATTAGACACTCTCAGCATCAGCCAAACCAGGGTGGACACGCAGGAATGACTAAGTCTTGTAATGAAGACAAGACTTTCCAGTTTTAATGGGAAATGACCTCTCATTAAACAGTATGTGCTGTGAGGGTGAGAACAATGACACAAAAAAGATAAAGCAGTTGTCTGTGCTAAATTAATTTCAACAGGACAACTGGATTAGTCTTAGTCAAAGAGTTCACATTAATATGTAAGAGATGGAGCCAATTTTTTACTATAACACAGTGGTTACAATGTCAGGTCTTCAGAAGTTTGGGGGACACTATGAAGCCCACTGATCCAAATTTCCTATTTTCCCAACCCACCACGTTTGGATTACATTTCTACAATCAACCTTTAGCGATTTCCCCTACATGAATCCTTCCTTTGGCTAAATGAAAGTACAACTCATTCAACACGCAGTATATAGTATACTCAATGCAGTATACATTATACAGCCCCAAATACGGAGATGCAAGCATCAACTACATTATTCAGAAGTTCTGAACCTTTCTGTACACCACTTTCCTCGCATTGCCACAGCTTCCTATTCTTGTTAACTCATTCTGATTGGTTCCTTACATAATTGTTTAAAGTTTTTGCAAAGAAACATGTTGTCTGGATTACCAACCTTTGCGGTTCTGAGCCTTGTCTTTGTTCCCCAGGCCTTCGTTTATAACCCCGCCTCCAATTTTGACTGGTGCCTGCTACCTGAGTGTAATTATGGCTTACCCAGTCACTGTTTTTACCAGCCTGAGTTTTGACCCTGCCTAGCATACTGGTGTATCTTAAGCTCTAAATATGCTTTGAGTCGATATTCGCATCCTGCATCTCACTCCAGCACCTACTCAGAGCTATAAGGTGATGTGATCAAAAAGTCCCTGCCAACCACACAACTCAGCCAAGCGTAACAACCACATTTTATGCAATATTTAGATTTTAGTTATTTATGGTGTTTCCATTATGAGCAAACTGAAAACTGGCATGAAAACAAGTGGATGGAAATTGCACTAGCTATAAAACTCCATGATAAACAATATGCTGGTGGAGCCAAAAAAAAAAAACACTTGAGAAGAGGAAAAAGGAAATACCCTGCAATTCGAAGGCAATTTCCTTTGATATTCCAGAATACGGAAAATATCTCCAGTACATATATCAGCAGTCAGAGTGTTGAGTGCTGCACGAACAGAGAGACAGAGAGATGGAGAGAAATCCACAGTACTATTATTGCACTTGATATTCATTTAAATACCGAATACCAAACACAGTCCTCTAAACAACTCAGATATTAGTACTACACATAAGCTGAGAGGCAACAGTTACACTGCATAATGAACTTTGTGATGCATACGGAGAAGTAATCAATGGATTCTTGGAGAAACAAGCTGCCTCCATGGAGAGCTATTATTCCAACAGGGCTCTTAATGGACACAATCAAATCCAACAGAAAGCCTAGTGTTGAGAGAATGGATAAATTTGCAGGTGCTAGAATGGAGAATCTCTTTCCTTTTTATCCTCAACACAATCTGATTCTGCAGTTAACTCGACCCATGTGTGACACTTCACTGGTTGGATTAAAAGTAAGCTTGGACTAAATGCTTGGAAATGTGCTCCAGAGCCAAAAATTACAATCCTCTGAACTCCGGCAAGTCCGCCTGCATGCTTTCGCCGTGACATCATCCGCGGAATAACATAAGTTTCAGAAAATTGATTCCAGATAACCCTTGGAGGCAGTGCCAGGGAAAAGCACGTCTGTCCACTTCTTCTCAGGAATCTGAAAAGAAATTAAACATAAAGAATCTCCCTTTCAACAACCCTGCATGCTCGAGAATCGGCTTTGTATTTTTTGAAGAAAAAAAAAAAAAAAAAAAAAAAGATCATATTCCTCCATGACCTCAAGATTTATTCAACAAGCTCTGGGATTTAATGAAGTTCACATGTAATCCATCCAAGCGGGGAAAAGAAGTTTCAAATAGCCGTAACCATATGTGACAGGGGCAGTAAAACGGTGTTTCATCATGAAAAAGACAGTGTTTCATCATGCAGTATGGTATTATTCATGAGGTATGAGAATCCAGACTTTACAGTGGACATCACACAGCGAGCCTTTAACATTGCAGTTCACTGAAATTCAATTTCAGCCTCCATGAAAAGGCACTAGAGCAGATTCAGAGGTGACTACCCCCCAACCAACGGTTCTATTTAAATAACTTTAAATGATAAACTCATGATTAACTCAGATGGCCACTCCATTTAGAAACAAATAGCAGCCAATGCAATGGGATTTTATCTGTCTTTGCCTCACTACTGTATGCATGTTTACAGTATGTGAAGCTTAACCCCTTTGAACTCTAGACTACTTATATTAAATTATATGCAATTCTTTTCAAGCAGGACATCATAGACATCACATCATTTTTTTTGCATGATAAAGCAACCATGATCACCATGGTTACTTTTCTCCTTTATTTTCCCCCAAATTTCTCACAGTTTAGAATTTGCTAAATCCTACCACGCAATCTGGTAAGCTGAAGTCTAATGTGTCTCCTTCAAGTACGGTGGCCTGTAAGGGGAAAAACACATTAATGAACCAAAAACACAACTGCAAATCAGAAAAGACAACAGCAAAACCAAGAATACAACAGCAAAGCTAATAACAAGGGCCAATATAAAAACAGCCAAACTGTTGGCTGAATATGTGAAAAGCAAAACTAAAAACATAGCAGCCAAAGTAAAAACACAACAGCCAAACTATTACAACAACAGCAAAACCAAAAACACAACAGCCAAAGTAAAAACACAACAGCCAAACTATTACAACAACAGCAAAACCAAAAACACAACAGCCAAAGTAAAAACACAACAGCCAAACTATTACAACAACAGCAAAACCAAAAACACAACAGCCAAAGTAAAAACACAACAGCCAAACTATTACAACAACAGCAAAACCAAAAACACAACAGCCAAAGTAAAAACACAACAGCCAAACTATTACAACAACAGCAAAACCAAAAACACAACAGCCAAAGTAAAAACA
>CM075007.1:25200015-25217812 GCA_037576675.1 Pangasius sanitwongsei | reverse complement strand
AACACAACAGCCAAACTATTACAACAACAGCAAAACCAAAAACACAACAGCCAAAGTAATAACACAACAGCCAAACTATTACAACAACAGCAAAACCAAAAACACAACAGCCAAAGTAATAACACAACAGCCAAACTATTACAACAACAGCAAAACCAAAAACACAACAGCCAAACTATTACAACAACAGCAAAACCAAAAACACAACAGCCAAAGTAATAACACAACGGCCAAATTAAAGATTAATGTTAAATAAACAGCCAGACTAAAAACACAACAGCCAAACTAATACAAGAACAGCAAAATTAAAAATACGACAGCAAATCTAAAACATATCAACAAAACTTTCCATTTGCTGTTGTGTTTTTGGTTTTGCTGTTCTGTTCTGTAATTTGCTGTTGTGGGGTTTTTTTTTTTCTGTTGCGTTTTCTGCTTTGCTGTTGTGTTTCTGGAATGTTAGAATGCTGAACTACCTTGAGGTGATTCCTATCTAGCTCAGTAGAGACTGTATTTTAATCACTGCACTGTAAAAAATCAGGTTGAAATGCAGCATGAATGGCTACTGTTTGGTAAACCTTGAGAAAGACTACTGAAGTGGGCTCTTGGGAGGATTTGTGTACATGCACAATAATGATGTTACCCTGGCAGGCAAGAAGAAATGGAAAGACTGAAGGAAGAAGGGAAGTAAATTTATATGTATATATAAAACGTGGCTCATCTTATTGTGAGGAAGTGATGACAATAAAACCCGACTTGAGATGACCCATAACCGAGTTTGTTAACCTTTTTTTTTTTTCCCTTTCTTCTTTTACAGTCCGTATTTACACAGCAGGTTGAGGCTGATTCCACAGAGGTCAACTGATTAATGAGTTGTAAAATGAGAGCAATGCTTAGCTCAAATACTAACATAAAAATAAATGCACAAGCACAGAACATTTCTGAATATCTGCACGCATTTCACATACTAACCACACTACAGGAAGGAGAACACAGACGTTTCTAAATGACTGTATTCATACAGGTTACAAAAGGTTGTGAGATCCTTTTGTGAACAGCACACCGACTCTGCGATCAGGAAGAGATAATAGCTGTCAATCCTCGACAGATGAGCAGACAGTTAATCAAACCAAACAGACAAATCTTTTATTAGCTCTGCGACGAAAAAGAAATTATCGGCTGTTCAGATCTACTTTCTGAATTAAGCCTTTCAAACTGAATGCATCCAATTTAAGAATGTGAATATCCTTTCTTTCATCTGCAGCTTGTCTCCATTCCTTGGGGATGAAATGGCAGGAAATAACTTGCTGAATGACAAAAGAACAAAAGACTCCTTTTTTTTTTGACAATGTCTCGAAGTGGATCCTGATTTTACACTGTTATTATATCACACACATGCTAATCAAATACTTACTTTACATCTTAGTGAAATAAGATAATGTAACTTAGACCATCGTGCTTTTATAATTATATCAGCTCACATTTTTAAAGTGAAGATATCCAATAACAGGTCTAAAGAGGCATAAAAGTAGTGTTTAATAAGCGGTTTGTTTAATATACTGTACATCATCGGGGGGAGGTTTTAACTTCACCCAGGACACGACTGTGTAACTGCTATAGCAGGCAGGTTGTACTCGAGGGTTTTTTGGACCCAATATGGACCCTAGGTTCTCAAGGCCCTATATTCCCAGAGCACTTCTATGGTTTCATGTTCCCAGGACCACATGTTCTCAGAGCCCAATATCCTCAGGGCCCTGTGTTCCTAGGACTTTATATTTCCAGAACACTATGCCCTTAGGGGCCAAAGTTCCCAGTGTACTATAGATCCAGAGCCACATGGTTCAAGTACTCTGCGTACCTTGGACCCTATATTCTAGGAATCTAGGAACATGGGGCTCTGAACATCTGGCTCTGGGAACATAGGATCTTCAGAACATAGGGCCATAAATCCCTGGGAATAGATAAACAGATAGATCGATCACTTTATTAATCCCAGAGAAGGGGATCTATCTATCTATCTATCCATCCATCCACCCTTCCCCAAGGTTTTATGGCCCTATGTTCCCAGAGCCAGATGTTCCCAGAGCTGTATGTTCCTTGGTTCCTCTATTCCCAGGGTTCTAAGTTCCTTGAACTATACATTTTTATGGCACCATGTTCTCAAGGCCCTGTGTTCTGGAGGACTTTATGTTCCCAGAACCCTATGTTCCCTAGATGTTCTCTAAGCTAATCAGCCCTGGACAGGTGCATACTCTATTACATAAGCACATATAAAACAAGGCTTTAGAGAGTGAAACAGGTTCAGCGAGCCCAGTGTCACAGAACGGTAACTAAAGGGGCTGCAGATTTTCTGCAGTACTATATCTCACACACACTCCAAAACAGAGCTGCCAATTATTTCAGCAACATCAGCCCAACTCCACAAATCTCCAAAGGCAGAAATCTTTATAACACGCTGTACAATGTGAGCGTGTTTCAACTTGATTCGGTTCAGTTTGAGTTCAGCCTGTTATCATGGGCCTGCATGAACATTTTAATAAAGATTAAGATTAGCATTCAGAGCTGAAAGTCAGCCTGATTTATTTAAATACATTTCACCCAGGTTTTCATAACCATGGAGATATTTTTGGATACAAATCTTATACAAATTACTTAGCATTCTATCGCAAGTCAGTCTTCATGTCTAAGGCCCTGTTTACATTTGGTCATATCATCCATGTAAGGAATAAAACGCTTGGGGGTATGCTGTTATAGCAAAATAATCAACAACTGGGTGGTGTCATGCAGCGCTACGCAAAGTGTAGTTACTCTTACAGCCCAGAAGTTGATTCTTTTCCAATAACAGCATGTTTTATTCCTCTTATGCCGCAGCAAGGTGTCAATAATTAAAATTTTTTATTGATTCTTGAACTAAACATTATGCTTTTATCCATTTATAGTTACTTTTAATTTAATTAAATACAATTTTACAATTGTACTTAATGTAATTTAAATACAGTTTAAATACAATCCTCGTTTGAAGTTAATAAGACCAAAAAAGAAAAAAAAAAAAAAAAAAAAAAAGAGGCAGCGTGTAATTTTACAGGAAAGAAACCGAAAAGACTTTCCGGCAGCGGAAAACTTAACGACTGTTACAAGGAACTGACACTATATTACAGTTTTTAAACGATTGCTAACATGCATTTCTCAATGCTGAAGACACATTTTCAAAGCTCTTAACACAGTGGGCACAATAGGAGTTTATATGGACTAAACTGTGGATCACTTTGCATAGGTTTTGACACAAAGTGCATTCATGTATACTTTTTTCCATGAATACTTTTTTTTCCATTCAGACTACACCACTAAAAATCACTATATATTTACAGCACATCTTGCGGATGCTAAACCAATGTTTTCTCAACTAATATACTTTTTACAGAGATTTGCTGCATTTATAGAACAACTGCACCATATTGAATATTGGAAAATCAATCTCTAGCAAAAATAAAAGTCTAGGATTATGGGTTTTATTTGATATCAATTACAGCTGATACCAATTTTAGCTAACGACCCTCCAAGCCGTGTCTTCATTACCATCATTACAAAAGGGGATGTTTTTTTTTTTTGGAATTCTCTTAACATCCCTAAACATGGCCTGCAAAGAAAACCAAGGACAAATGGCAAGGGGAGAGAGAGAGAGAGAGGGAGAGGGAGAGAGAGAGAAAGAGGTGTACATGCGGTGGAAGATAGAGGAGTCCAAGATCAAGAACCATAGTTTCATCTGAATCACTGCCCTGTACACATCCAGGAGTGTTTATGCTTTATGTAGTATATAGTGTATGTAATTTGGTTACCAGCTTTTTCAAATTATACATTTCCTTCTGCTTGCTTTCTTTGGAATTCCAGCACTATATGCAAAAATTATAATAATAATAAAACAAGGAAGGGTTTTGCTGAATTACTGAATCCTTTCTTGGACATGCATTACATTTTGTGCAGTGGAGGTGTAACTCATTTGAATATTTTCCTGTGCAACAAAATCAACAATAAAAAATAATTCAAAGGATGATATATCTTGTAATAACACTGGTATACATAGTTTATTCTGTTTTTGAGTGACAATATGTTCTTGGTGAACAACAACATTTGCTAGTGTTAGAGACATGTAGGAAGCATTTTGATAGCTGAGGTGCCTTTTGGTGGAAAATTAACTGCTATGACAAGCTGTGCTTTGGTAGTGAGACCTGTGTTAAGAGTTTCGAAAATGTGCCTTCAGTATTGAGAAATGCATGTTAACAAAAAAACAAACCAAAAAACACTGTAACAGCTATGCACTTAAAGGTGCATTAGGTAGGATGGGGGTAAAAAAGGGTCTCTAACGGTTAAATGGGTGGAGTTGAATAAGATTTGAATGATTTTTTTTACTCATTTTCTTATTAGTGTAGAAACGAAAAATATTGACTATTGCACCTTTACATTTTTAAATACCAATACATTTTAATCAGTATATTATTTTGCTGAGCTTTAAAATTTCCTTAAACATCAACAGTCAATGACTCTCTGTGTATATCTGTTCATTTTTATGTTATAGATGTGATGTGTGACAAATTCCACCATAGACTATAGAGATCACATGGCTGTTTAAGAAAAAAAATTAAGAATGAAGTTAAATAGAGACTTAAGGGACCGTTTGAAAGTGATTTTTGTTCCAAGGTAATGGAATTGCCTGTTACATTAAGTGTTTAAGACAGCTGCCAGAGAGTCTGATGCGCAAATGTTCCCTCAAATAATCATTAAATTAAAGTGCCAGGCAAAAATCAATGCAGTTCACAGGCTACTTTTTAATACAGCAACAACCCAGGACCTCAACAACAACAGTATCACAAGTACAATGCCAAACATGCATGTATGTAATTATAGAAGAAAAATTATCAAATTCAAACTCACAAAATCCATAACCAACCATTTAATGTTCTTTTTTTTTGTCCCAAAGCAATTGTTTCTTGCAGGAAACTCAAGCATTAAGTTGAAAAATCTGCCTAATTTATGCAGGCTGAGATTTTCTTCCCAAAACCTAATCAATGCTGGATCTATTATATTTAATCTTTTAATCTCAGTGTTTTCATTCTTAGTGCTTTATAGCAGAGTTGTCAGAATCTAAAACACCTTCATGGTGTATTGGTGTTTATTGCTGTATTAGTATTTGTGTGTGTGTGTGTGTGTGTGGGGGGGGGGGTTCCTCCCCTTGTTAATGAAAACTATACATAATACCCGTATATTGGGAATATTTAAACTCTTTTGTTTTGGTCTACTAAAGGTTGGTGTGTGTAAGAAAGGGGGAAAAAATGCAAGCTGAATTATTAACAGACTTTACAAAAGATGCGTTTTCACATAAGCAAAATACCAGATCTATTCAGTTTTCAGTATTTGCCTCAGTGAATATGTAACTTGGGTCATTGCTGCATAATGATGCAAAAATTAGGGGGTTGTGTATGCACACAGAGGAATTGTGCACCCACATATCATTTGCAGCCTGAAAAATCACTTCAGGAACAGTGCCTGCATGTGTAAATTAATAAGATTTGAGAGTACTGCATTTGTGGAGGCCTGTTTCCTCCATTTTAGGACAAATTAAATCTATCATTGTATTAAAGTTTCTTGAATTTATGACCCATTTTCTCAAAATAATGAAAGTTTTAATTAAGCTAATGAATGACTTTTGTCTGAAACACCCTGTTAGTCTACAACTGTTATAGGCTTCTTTTAAGTATGCAAACATTAGAAACTGAGAAATATGTACAGTCAGGTCCATAAGTATTTGGAAAGTGACGTATATTATCGTAATTTTGTCTCTGTACACCACCACAATGGATTTGAAATGAAGCAATCAAGATGAGATTGAAGTGTAGACTTTCAGCTTTAATTCAAGGGGTTTAACAAAAATATTGCACCAACCACTTATTAGGAATTGCAGCCAGTCCCTCCATTTTCACAGGCTCAAAAGTAATTGGACAATTGACTGATAAGCAGTTTCATGTCCAGCTGTAGCCTGTTTCCTCATTATTTCATGACAAATTAAGGACATAAAAGGTCTGGAGTTTATTCCAAGCTTTGAATTTGCATTTGGTAGCTGTTCATGGGAACTCTCAATATGCGGTCTACAGAGCTGTCGATGCAAGTGAATATGAGGTGAAGGAGGCCATCATTAGGCTGAAAAAACAAAAGAGACCTATCAGAGAGATAGCAGAAACTTTAGGAGTGGCCAAATCAACAATTTGGTACATTCTTATAAGAAGGAATACACTGACGAGCTCAGCAACACCAAAAGGCCTGGAAGACCACGAAAGACAGCTAAAGTGGATGATCACAGAATTCTTTCCTTGTTGAAGAAAAACCCAGTGACAACATCTAGCCAAGTCAAAAACACTCTGGAGGAGGTAGGTGTCTCAGTGTCAAAGTCCACAATCAAGAGAGGCCTTCAGGTATGTAAATACAGACGGTTTACCTCAAGATGTAAACCACTGGTAACACCCAAGAACAGAAAGGACAGATTAGACTTTGCTTAAAAAAAAAAAAAAAAAAGCCTGTCCAGTCCTGATGCAAGATTAACTTGTACCAGAATGATGGGAAGAGAAGAGTATGGAGAAGGAAAGGTAGGGCTCATGATCCAAAGCATACCACATCATCTGTTAAACAAGGCGGAGGCAGTGTTATGGCATGGCCATGTATAGTTGCCAATGGAACTGGGTCACTGGTGTTTACTGATGATGTGGCTGCTGACAGAAGCAGCCAGATGAATTCTGAAGTGTATAGAGCTATACTTTCTGCTCAGATTCTGTCAAATGCTGCAAAACTGATAGGACAGCGCTTCACAGTACAGATGGATAATGACCCAAAAGGCACCAAGGGCTTCTTAAGGCAAAAGAATGAAATATTGCTAAATGGCCGATTCAGTCACCTGACCTCAACACAATAGAGCATGCTTTTTACTTACTGAAGACAAAACTGAAGGCAGAAAGACCCACAAAAAAGCAGCAACCCATGGGGATGTCCATGGGTTCCAGACTTCAAGCAGTCATTCATTGCAAAGGATTTGCATCCAAGTATTAAAAATAATCCTAATATTTATGATTGTTAGTTTGTTCAATTACTTTTGAGCCTGTAAAAATGGAGGGACTCTGCAAAAAATGGCTGTAATTCCTAAACAGTTAATGCAATATTGTTGTTAAACCACTGTTAAACTTCAATCACATTTTGATTGCTTCATTTCAAATCCACTGTTGTGGTGTACAGAGACAAAATTATGAAAATTGTGTCACTGTCCAAATACTAATGGACCTGCCTGTATAAGTGAATTGAGAAATGTTTGTGACTTGCTTTATTTTAAACAATGGTCTACTTAAAATCTGAGATCTTGATCACTCTAATTTATCACCTGGATCAGTTTAGACAGCATGTATTTGTCTTATAATTGACAGTGAGTTAATTAAAACATCATTTAAAGTCCCATTAGGGTCTGAGATTCTACAATGAATCAAGTCTTTGCTGAAGGACTTGTTTAACAGCTATGGTGTTCTGGAAAAAGCCATCAGATGTCCAAATAAAGACATAAAAATCTGGCTTTGGACAAAATTGTGATTTCTGTCTATAATATAATTTTATGTTTACAACATGGAAAGGTTTTTATTTGCTTTTTAATCTTGCCCAAGTTATCTGCCTGCAAAGACTAAGTTGGGTAAGGAGTAGGGATGTAACCAAATAAAAATACATTATTCAGATCAAATAGATACATACACATACAGATGTGATTTTAAAAAATAAATAAATAAATAAAGCCTGAAAAGTTCACAGGGCATCTGATTGAGACAGGAGGTAAGCACAGATACTGGGCTCCCACAAGATGAAACAAAAAAGCCATACAAGCGAGTGGGAGGTTTTTACTTTCATGTGGACAGATAGAAAGCTCATTGGACAAAGAAAGATCATGATCATTAACATGAACGTGTGGTGCTGTACGATCCATTTACTGCATTCTTAGTAACTGCCTGCTCAGGGTTGTGGTGGTTTAAATTGGGCTACTGGTTTGTTTATATTTTGAAAGAAATAGACTTAAAAATTAGAAAAATTGAGGTACGAACAAAAATAATAACCATGCAACCGGGATTAAAAAAAACATCTCTATGATGATGATCTGGAATGATGATGAATTGTCCAGTGTTTAGTGGTAGGACAATAGTGGTAATAGTTCAACAAATAATAAAGACAGAAAAAAAAACCCTTCAGGTTTAGGCCACACCCACTTTGGGTTTAAACTTGAATGCAGACAAGGTGCCAGTTTAACAAATGCAGTGGTTAAAACATCTAGTCTGTCTAAAGATGTCTAAACACTTGCTAGCTAAGTATAATTTTGGAATGGAAAGTTGCTGGAATGGGCATAAGCTTAATAAATTCAGTTTGTAATCACATATCAGCTGTCAAAATGCCCATGATGCTCCTGCGCCACAGTCGTAATGAAATCTTTAAATGCAGGTGGTTTTTTACTTTGGGGGTAACTACACTTTAAAATTTTAAAACTAGAATTTTATTGTAGGTAAGATATGTACAAAGGAGAAACATTTCCATTCAGGAAAGTCTGTAGTTTTCAGGACTATATACGTAGCATATATACTACGTGTAGGGTTTTCCCAGGCCGCCATACATTTTTCTTATTTAATTACCATTTAAGTTTTGGGACTATTAGTGATTAAACCATAATAAAACAAAAGACACCTTCGAAATTTTTTACTTCTGTTGTATATATAGTGCTGGACAAAATCACAGACTGTAGTAAACTGTCTCTACTTACTCAAGCTGTGGACCAGCCTTGAAACATGTGAAGTGAAACCTGCCTATCATGACGAAAGATGATCCCGCAAAGCCCCAGACACCAACACCAGTCTGAAGCTGTGCGACAAACTAATGGTGTTAGAAATGCAAAGCCAGGTCCAGTATGCCAGGCTCCTGCGCAACACATCAATATTTTTTCTTCAGAAACGACAAGCGGCACTGTTTAATTCCAGTCAGCATAGACAGTGAGGAGAGAACTCACCTGACAAAGGGCAAAAAGCACAGAAAGACGGCTGTCTGCCAACAAAAGAAGCTCCAGCTGCTTCCAAACATAATTGCCCTCTCTGGCAGCGGCAGGGGGAAAAAAACTCGCACTGAGAGAAAAACCGCAGCTCTGCCAATAAAACACAGCGAGTGTGTTTTTGCGAGTCTGTGGGTCCTGACACCCGTGTTGTGGAAAAGGAAGACAAGTTCACCAGCCAGGGTACATGGACTTTTTCCAGTAACAACTCTTCCTCCTGTGTACAACGGGAGTCCAGGCAAAAAAAAAAAAAAAAAAAAAAAAAAGGACATTCCCGAGTGGCTGTGTTCCGCAACGTTTACAGTGATCCACGAAGAAATGCTAAATTAAACCTTAGATAAATTCTCACATCTGGATGTACTAACAGCATGTACGCTGCCAAAGTCAAGTCAACCTTGCAGAACATGGGCGCTCGAGACGCAAGCAAAGTCCAAAGCAGACTTCACACCAAAATGTGGAAGACGATCATAGCCGATTGCCTAAAACACACATTTATGTTTGAAAAAGAAATTTTACAATATGTTTTATTGTTGGATAAACAGCTACTAATATGGCCCAGGAACATCTCATAAAGAATGCATGGATCTATTATTATGCTAACTAGAAACACCCCAAAGTCCTCAAGTGATGTTATGCTATTAGCTATGGTGCTTTCACTATTGCAAAATGTCAGGAGATTATTTTGGTGAAATTTAACTGAGACACTTGTTCATATCAGGGAACTGCTGACCTATCAAAGTGCTAAGTATAGTTACCGACCTGAGTTTTCTGTACAACTGTACGTAACTTTAGTACTAAGCACACAGGTAACTGCTAGTAATCTAGCCAGTATTTGTGATACAGGCAGATGAGTGGGAGTTCAGTATCAGAGTCTCGATTAATTTAACAGCAAACAGTCCCGTTAAAATATATCATAACAACCAAGATTTTGTTCATTACTAACATTACACAAGTTAGCTAACGATTAGCATGTCTAAAAATGTTCTCATTAGCTAATAGACTAGATAGCATTTGTGACAGGTAGACAAAAGTGGCATTTCTTATTACTTCTCATTAAATTTAACAATAGCTAATCCCATCAAAATACAGCAAAACAACCAAGATTTTGTTTATTACTAATATTACACAAGTTAGCTAACGATTAGCATGCAAGTTCTCTGTCTAAAAATTGTCATGTTAGCTAGTAAACTAGCTAGCATTTGTGACAGGTAGACAAAAGTGGCATTTCTTATTACTTCTCATTAAATTTAACAATAGCTAATTCTATCAAAATACAGCAAAACAACCAAGATTTTGTTTATTACTAACATTACACAAGATAGCAAGCTACATTAGCATGCAGGTTCTGTGGCTAGCTAGTAAACTATGTATATCAGTTAAATGTATATCAGCATAACGAGCTATTTAAGATTAGATAACCATTCAAAACCATTTAAAAACATGGTTACTTCAAATCCCAGGACTGCCAGAGAGCCACTACTCTCAGAAAGACCCTTTACCCCTCAACTTACTTAGCTCTGTGGTTGGATTAAATTCTCCCTCGCTTGTCTGCCAAATGAATAAATGTAATGGAAGAAACTAGGCATGAAACACCAGAGGAACATTTTCCCCCCATCCATCTCTGTAAACATGAACTCAGCCAAGGGTAGCAACATGCCTATGGACAGGACAATAACAGAGATAAAACCCCAAATCACCATAATCATATTTGCTGGACATTTATAAATGACACATAATAAATCAGCGTCACTCTACGGGCTGCAATATGCCGGCTATCCATTACTGTCCCGATTATCTATCATCAAAACTAGCCACTGTTTATTAAAATGAGGGGCTCTGAGTCTGAGGGACATCTCTCAGACTCTCAGAGACTCTTTCTCCCATGCCTCTACAGCATGAAAAAAACGTGTGTGAAATCAACACGACAAATCTTAATTGCCGTTGCTAAACGTTGCTATTTATACAGAGACCTTTTTCTCACAAGGGAACAGATCAGGCACTCACAACCAAGCCTACGTATGCCAAAAGACAAGACGTAACTATAAACCCACCTGTGGTAAAGGCGTATCCAAGTAAAGTTCCACTAAATGCTAATGATGCTTATCATGAACAAAGGTAATGGTCATCCAGTGTAATAAAGCCACATTAATTGACAGTTTCTCATGTAGCCACTTCCTTACAAATTCATTCCAGATTTGCAAACTAGAGTCTCGTCTCACATTTCATTCCAAGGACGTACGAAATGGAGCAATTTAAATGGAGGCAGCTGATCCAATTTAGTGAAACCGAAAAGGTGGGTGAAAAGCCACCGGCAAGTACGAGTAAAAATTGGTCACGCTGAAAATCAAAGGCGTCGTCATGACGGAGGTGATATTAGGCTCGAGTGTTTGATGAAGGCCTCTTTCATGGTGCTTTAATCACTTCCAGGTTTAATACTTCACCACTCTCCACGAAGACCGAATAGCTCCCAAAAATTGGGTTCAACATCATGGTCAGTACCGCATTCAGTATATTGAGGGTATAGATGTAATTCAGCAATTACTGAAGCAATTAAGGGATAAAAACACTCAGATCTTGAAACCAGAAAGCCACTCTTAGACAACTCCCTCTCCGTGGTGACTCATCCTCGACAATATGGACTCAATTTGAGAAAACATGTTTTTCCCCCTGTTACATTTCTTTTAACACACTTCTCCGCTCTCCGAGTGCCAACGGTGGAAATATGACTGGAGCCCTGGCAGCTGTGTAAGAAAGCCAGTGGAGACATGGGAACCGTAAACAGAACCACTCAGCTACCGAGGAGGGGGAACGGCCTCAGAAATTGTTCAAGGACGCATCCTTGAAAAGGCGCCGCTCAGCTGTGCTGCATGCAGAGAGCTGTTAAAGGTCTCACAGATCTACCTGAAGGAATCTTAAACTCAGCTTGGAAAGCCTTCGCTTTCTCGCAAGAGGACACCGACTTTTTGCTTTTCCTGGTTTTCTTTTCAAAGTAGTGGGGATTCTCCTGACACCCTCCTATGACATGCTCCCTTTTTATTTCTACCTGCTGTTTGTAACAAGCCGATAAACTAAATACGATTTTCAAAAATGCAGTGGTTTTTAAAAAGTGATACTTGAAGGACACAGGCTTTTGAAAGGATATTTCAGAGCAGTATCACATAACTGTTGAATTCACCATTCTGATTGGTCAGAAGGTGTTGATGAATTTTCTATAACAGCAGCTCTGACTGCAAGAAAAATCACAGGTTTATAGTAATGCACTCAACTCTAATGGGTTAGCGTTTCTGTAGTTCATTCAGCTCATTCAAAAGAACTTGTATGGCAGCGGCTCCACATAATCATAACATAATTTAAGAAAATACATTAAAAACATGTTGTTACTTAACAAAGATGAGATGTTTATTTAACACTTATGGAAGGAGTCTCCAGTGTGAGCACTTTGTAACAGTGTTCAGTGACAATATTTACCTTTGAATAAGATTTAAGTCTTCTTAACTTCAAGTGAACTTCAAGAAGTGATACCAGGAGCTAGCTTGTTTCATGACACGTTAAATGTAACTATAAACAGATAAAATGCACCGTGTTGTTCTTTAATAAAGCAAACATTGTAATTGTTGGCAAATTGCTGTGGGTATAAAGGGAATAAAAAACATTGTGCTGTTAAAGGAGAATAATCAGCTCCGGGCTGGTAACAGTAGCTCTGCGTTGCATTGAACCACAATACTGTCATTGATTCCTTTCCTATAACAGCATGCTCAGTCATGTTTACACCAATTACAGATTAATAGAATGATCTAGGTGGAAAGGTAAAGGACTGGATGGAGACTGCCCTGTTATTGGCTATTTTCCCGTTTTTGTTCTTACAACAAGTTACAACCCTGTTGCTGGTTAATTTAATGATTAAAAAAAAAAAACACTTCACAATTTAGCACTTTGAGATTTTCTTTAAAATGTAAAGTGCTTTATAAATAAAATGTATTATTATTATTATTAATTTGTTATGCTTGTATGTTGTTAATCGGGTTACTGGTCGGAAGGTGAGGGGTTCAAGCCCAAGCACTGTCAAGCTGCCACTGTTGGGCCTTTAAGCAAGACCTTTAACCCTCTCTCCTCCAGGGGAACTGTATCACGGCTGACCCTGTGCTCTGACCCCAACAAGCTGGGATATGTAAAGACAGAATTTCACTTTACTGTAATGTATATGTGACAAATAAAGGCTTCTTCTTCAGATCAAATCTGGCATGGTGTTCTCTATTCTCAACAAACCCATCCACTATAATGGGTTCTCACCAGTATGGCAAGGGGGTTTGGGTAGGACAACACAGTTGAATCTAAATCTGTTAAATCTGTTGATAATACCGTTAAATCTGTCGATGAGGACTTCACCAAAAAGCATCTGATGGCCTAAAAGGTGGTTACATTTGACCACACTTTTGAATCCCAAAATGAGAAATGGGACACTCTCCGGCCTCTCAGACCTCACGGACACATTCGAATAAGGAATGCATGATCTGAAGTGCACTGTTTGGAGTGGGTTTTCCAACAGGAATGCTGAAATGTATTTGAAGTGATTTGTTCTGATTATTCCATGCTGCATACCGGACCATGTCAGCCTGCTAATTAGCAAACAGATTAAAGTAATGAAGAATGTCAGCTGGCCTGTGCAGATGGACTTGTTGGCTACATGCAACCCATAAAGCAATCAGTGCTTTATTTTTAATATATTACATATTTTCTTGCTTCATCCACTGTATAAACATTTGCATCCACCATTTAACTGTTTAAAAAATAAATAAATTACAACAGAAGGCAGTGGCTTCTGGGTAGTTTACAGTCCTCAACAAAATCATGTACTTAATCAGCCAAGCGTTTTATTCCTTTGCTAAGCTTTGCTATTTTTTTTTTTTATTTAGTAAAAAAATATTTTAATCCATTTCTAGTTACATTTATTATTGTGGAACATCCACTAAATAAGTTAGTTCCTATTACCACTTTCATTATAGCAGTTATAAACAGTCGTTCCCTCACCAGCCTTGTTTTTTTCCTCTCTCTTGAAGACAAAAAAAGTAAACTGTCATGTTACTGAGAAAAAGGCAAGCACAAAGCCTTCCATTCTGAAGACTTCCCACGTTGGAAAGGGGCTGATGCTGGAGCTTCTGTTCATAATATAATTAACCTACAGGAAGCTTCACCATATCACTGATGTGTTCTTTCTAAAATAACAACACATTTTAAATCCATTTATTATTAGTCTTAGATTCTATAGGTCGTCCGCTATACATGTCCCTGTGAATGAGCTGTTACTATAGAAACAATAATGAATGTATTAGAAAGCACGCATTAATATAAATCAGTGATTCGAATTACAGCTGCACCACTGTCAAGTTATAGAAAATTAATCAACATCTTCTGAATCAGATTCAAGAATTCAACAGCACTGTGGTACTCATAAAATCATTGGTATGCAGAGCTATTCTTAGAGTACTCAGGCCCTTCTCCACAGGACTGGAGTGAGCATCTTGACCCGTGGAAGGACATGCCGAGGTTGTTAGCCAGAGAGACAGCCCTTGACGAGAGAAGGGAAGGTGGAGCAGGTGGACTGGGAATGAGATGGGGCCGCTGAAGGCCTGAAGGTGAGGGAGAAAAATGGAGCAGAGAAAGAGCTAATAAAATCACAGTCTAACAGGCAGCCACTCATCCCTCTCTCAGCACAGAGACACAGCTGCTTTACAGTGAGCACTTATTGATCCACCAGTGTTGTTAAACCTAATCAGCACAAACACACAGACACACACACTCTTGATCCTTATAAGCAAAGCTCCATTGATGCATCATTGCTGCACCACAGAAGTGCAGTTTTCTATCAGAACCCAATAACGCTGGTAAAAATGACTCATGTGGCATTTGAAGAGACCACTAAACGGAGTCTTTTCACTCCTTATGAGAATTAATGAAATACTGCCCTTGGTCATTCAGCTGGACGGAAAGCGTCCTCTCCAGGGTGCCATTATAGAGGGTTATCTCAAACAAACACCTTGCCTGGCCTGATATAGCATCAGAGCCTGGGAGGAAAAAAAAAAAACGCCCTACCATGCAGTGGAGCGTAAAGTGACCATTACCATTAAAAAAAAAAAAAAAAAAAAAAAATACGGGAATGCACGGTGGGAGGGTTGAGGGTTGGGGGTTTGCTTAAGATTGAGAGAGCTGGAGATTGAAGGTGGAGGGAAATGGAAAAAGGTGAAAAGAGAGAGATAGAGTGAAGAGGAAAACAGAATCAGTGTAGTGAGGGTAGGGAGGGGGGAGAGAGATGGAAGGACATGAAGACAGAATGTACGAGGTAACAGAGACGCTAAAGGAAGGGAAATGGAGAGAGAGCGTGAAGGAAAAGGAAGAATAAATAAGGAGATTGAAGGGACAGATAAATAGGGAGAAGGAGAATAACAAGTGATTTAAATGCCCAGGCACAACTATGGACAAAACAACACAGCAGTCAAATCATATCCTGTGCTTTTAAGACACACTGGATTCATTTGCATCTTAATACACTGTATATAGTGACATCATCAAGCGTTATTGTCTGAAATAACATCATGCACGATGAACATCATCAGACATATTAATGCCTAATAAAGCAATTTTCTCACCTCAAGATACGGCTGGTGTCCAAATTGTGCGTGCTAGGCTAATTTTGCTGAGTTTCTGGCTGCAAGTATAGCAAGAAGCAACACACAAACACACAGCCTTTTCTTGAGTTGTTCAATATCTCAAACAGACTTGTGTGTAGTTTTGATACTGTATGCCGCACTGTTATCAGTGACAGCTGGTATAAAGGAATGAGCAGGGCTAAGCTTCCATGTCCTGTGTTTCATTTTCCAGATCATCTTATTTGCCAACTGGTGTCTTAGGAAGATTATTCTGGACTATTGTGGAACTGAGCACAACAGCATTACTAATGCTCGTGAACGAAACACACAGAGTAGTACGAAGAAGCTAGAAGTGAGGCTGGGGCTGATTTCTTTCTATCCCAGACTGTAGATTGTTGCAGCCCATCAGTGAAAGTTGTGTCAGGTGATTACACAGTGACACACACCACCAAGATTTGATCTCAATTTGGGCTAATGTTTTTCACACACACGTTTTCCGTAACATGTCATCATTTGCTATTAAGAAGGCGCATGTGAAAATCGTGGCAGTCGTAGTATGAACATAAACAAGGTGGATTATTTACTCTAATAATCACTGAAACATCTAAACTTGATCAAGACAAAAGTATATTACTCTTTATCTCAAATCAGGAGAGGCAATGGGGATTTAAAAAAAAAAAAAAAGCATGCTTCTCCTAAGCATGTTGTTTCTTTGCATGAAACAATGAGCTAGCATACTAGCATAATAATAATAATAATAATAATAATAATAATAATAATAATATGCTCAGCAGCAAGCAGGAGCTCGAAGTTTTGCCCAAAACAACAAACCTTAAAGATTTGGGCAAAACTTCCAGCTCCTGCTTGCTGCTGAGCATATTATTGGCTTCCCGGTAAGTTACGACACTGATAGTCAGCGATGTGGACTTTACAGTGTGCCGAATCCGCCGAATATGTCCACAATACACTGGCCGTGAATACCGCGAACATATGGCTAATAAAGTGAACACACACACACACACACACACACACACACTGCTCCATTCAGGCAGCTTTTCCTCGCTGATTCAATCCAGGCCGAGCGATTGCGAAGTTCATATTCAGCAGTTGAGAACGCTGGATTCAAAAACACATCTAGAGCTACAGAGAGTTAAGTGACTGACAGCACAGCTAGCTAACAGAACAATGCTGCCTCGAGGTCCTGTTTGGGAATGTTGTAATTATGAAGTGAACACACGAAGTGACTTTCCGAGCTGGGGGCGTGTCGATAACAAAATGTTATGGCAGCTGCCGATATTAATGTGACGCCTACGGCACATTAATATTTACGTTAATTAAGATTTAAGTGATAATTTCGCATGTTCACTGTTCAGTTCTTTATTTTCTTTTGGTAAGGCAAAATGAGCTTCCTGTCATTGATGATACAAAAAATTTTTAAAAATGCTCATACCGTTCATTTTTTCCCCAACCAAAACCACTTGAACACACACCATGCTGTAATTACCACCTCCGAACTCGTACACTCCATTCGAACTTCCATGAAGGACACGCCCCCTCATGAATCACGGCAGGGAACTCTTAGCCATGTTTAATTTTGCTCCATTCTAACGAATAGCTTTTGTTTGGTTGTTCGCTGCTAAGTGTCTGACTAGATCACGCAAACACTTCATCATTATTAGATTTCAGTTATTGTACTGTTACAGTGTTGAATGTTTTAATTAATTAAAAAAGGAAACTTAAGGCACATATTCAGACAAATTTTTGCTGTACTGAAAATGGCACCACACTGTTGTGTGAATTGTTGTGTTACATCCCTAACATTTAAAATAGAGCAGACTCTATTTTCGGAGAAAGCTCAGGGCCTTTAATGTTTGGAGATCTTCTACTAGTCTGTTATTGTAAGTGCTGTTTTCTTTGCGGCAATATGCTTGGGAAGCGGGGGGGGGGGGGGGGGGGTTGGCAAAACAAATGGAGAAGCATGGAAGCAAAAAAAAAAGATAAATAAGGCGGGCTGATTCCTTGGTTGCCCCCAGGACAGCTAAGAGGG
>CM075007.1:25164253-25197866 GCA_037576675.1 Pangasius sanitwongsei | reverse complement strand
TGCTGTTGTTGTTGTTGCTGATGGTGGTGATGTGCTGTTGATGATGTCGGTGGTGAGGCTGTAGGTGTTGTTATTGTTATTATTATTATATTATTAGATTAGATTAGATTATTAACAGATGTCAGTCTGAATGAGATCATCACTATCAGATCGGCTTTTTGTGAACCACAGTAGTGGCTATGATAATTATTCACACTTATTTTATTATTTCATTATTAAAATCACAATCATTCTGCACAATTATTCAGCCAAAAGATCCGATTATTCTGAAGCAAAGTTTATTTTATTGCATTTTATCATATGAAATAAAAAGCAGTGGTTTTCCACACTGTACATCAAGTTTGAACTGCTTCTAAAATATAAAGCTGAATCGAAATAAAAGCTGATAATGGGTCAGATTAAACAAGTTGTTGTTTTAAAAGTATTTATTAAATACAAAGCTATTGAAACTAACTAGTTAACTAACTAATTAACTAATTAATTTCATTAACAAATAATCCAGACAGACAGCTAAACAAGGAGCAAACCAGTCCTTTTTACTATTAGCTAACTTTAGATAAAGTCACCAACACTGCTGCCATTTCTGTTTAATTCAAAGAAGCAAACAAACAAACAAACAAACAAAAAGGTGATCACGAACAAAATCTGATAAATAATGCAGCTTTCGACTAATACACGCTGTGAACGAGTGATGCTGAGCGACAGTTCATTTAAAGTATGGATTGTTCTTTTCCTCAAAAGCTCATCATTAGCTGAAACACACACACACACACACACACACACCTTCTGCAATCCTGAACTGGATCAGACGTGGCTGCTACTCTGAGCTCATAAACAAATCCAATCCCTACACACAATGTCTACACAATGTGTAGAGATTCCGAGTCGGAACTGGAACACCGTTCACACACACACACACACACACAGACACACACACACACACACCTTTCAACAGGATGCTGCTCCACATTTTCCTCCAAGTGAGACCTGCACACTGTAGTGTCCAGCGAGAGACAGAGAGAGGGAACCGGGGAACGAGTGGAGAGAGTGAGAAAGCGCGTGTGTGTGTGTTTGGATAGCGTAACCTCTCTGAACACATGTGGGCCACACAGTGCTGGTGAATATCACTACACACAGACAGCAGCTCACACACACACACACACACACACACACTGCATCAACACTGACTTGCAGCTCACACACACACACACAGATACATGCACTACATGCACACACATGATCACACAGAAGCATGGAAACTCATACACGTACACACACGCAAACACACACGCATGCAAGATCACACAAACACACCCCACACATGCACACAGACATGATCACACACAGTTACACATTCAAACGCATACACACTCACTTGCAGACACACACCACACACACACACACACACGAATACATATGTGTGTACTCACACACACACACACACAAATGCATGCATACACACACCACACACACGATGACAAGTGCGCTCACACAGACAAACACATACACACTCACATGCAGACACACACATGAATACATATGTGTATACTCACAAACACACACACAAATGCATGCATACACACACCACACACGATGACACGTGTGCACACACAAACGCGCACATGCTCTCACACAAACATTACATTCACACATGCACACATTCACACATACTCACACACACAGATGCATACATGCGCGATGCAGACACACACTCGCACATAAGATCACACAGAGAAATTACACACACACACACACACACACACAAATTGAGCAAACCCCCCAAATTACGCTATGAGACACACTGACACTCATCACTCCTGAACAAATGAGCTGTAACGCTTCCACTCGTGCATGAAGAGCCACTGTGGCCTGTGTGTGTGTGTGTGTGTGTGTGTGTGTGTTTCAGTCAGATGCCAAACAGTGTGGTTCCGTGTGTAACTAAATATTTCAGACTGGCAACATGGAGGTCATCACACGTCCCTCTCGTCCAGCACACGCGTTAATTAAACACCATTCAGTGGAAACGGCCAAAATGACACGTCGTCCATCAGCACCAGTGTTTGTTTAGTTTTGCACTGAAGCTAGGAAGCTAATGTTGCTAACGAGTAAGAGCTCATCATACAGCAGTATCCAGATCAGCACTGACCAAACTGCATGTCCAAATCACACTTACCTCAAAACAATCATCATTTACATCAGCAACAAGATGTCCATAAACACCTCGACACGGTCAGTGTGAGTGTGTGATGATATACACACACAGTCTGCACAACACTAAACTAGCAGCTACACTCTTCCATTAGGCTACCAGCAAACAATTTGCCTAATATTCCCATAAAATATTCCAAACACATGCAGGCATCCAACATTAATAAAGAATAATCTCTTCTTTTTTTTTTTAATCGATAATTGTCATCAGTCCAGAATGACAGACTGTGCATGATCAATATGCATAAATAAATAAAGTGCTTAAATCAAAATATGCATACATAATCATGTGTGATCAATATACCACAGCGCTGTAGAATTCTCAAATGTGATTCGTCAGAAGGTGATTCTTTTTTTTTTTTTATCCATTAAATGAGGAAAATGTGTTAAATCCAATTCAATAATGAGCCATCTGTTCACAACAGTATTACTGTCCGTGATACATTGGTGTAATCCTGGACTATACTGCAAGTAAATTTTTTCAAACACAACCACTAAAGGCAATTAAATAAGGGGAAAAAAAAGAAAATAAATAAATAAACAGTTTCATCAAATATGCAAATCTTGTATTTATGAATTTGTACATCATCCACAGATTGTAACCGTAAATTACTGTGATACTGCAAGTTACAGTGAGACCGTAGGTACCGTGAGACAGTAAATTACAGTGAGGCAGTAAGTTATCGTGAGATTATAAATTACCCTGAGACTGTAAATTATAGTGAGATTATAAACTACCGTGACACTGTAAATTACAGTGAGGCAGTAAATTACACTGAGACTGTAAATTATAGTGGGATTATTAATTAGCGTGAGATTGTAAATTACAGTGAGACAGTAAGTTATAGTGAGATTATAAATTACAGTGAGATTATAAATTACCGTGAGACTGTAAATTACAGTGGGATTATAAATTAGCGTGAGACTGTAAATTACAGTGGGATTATAAATTAGCGTGAGACAGTAAATTACAGTGGGATTATAAATTAGCGTGAGACAGTAAATTACAGTGAGACAGTAAATTACAGTGAGATTATAAATTACAGTGAGACTGTAAATTACCCTTAGACAGTAAATTACAGTGAGACAGTAGGTTATAGTGAGATTATAAATTACCGTGAGACAGTAAATTACAGTGAGATTATAAATTACCCTGAGACTGTAAATTATAGTGAGACAGTAAGTTACTGTAAGACTGTAAATTATTGTGAGATTATAAATTACTGTGAGACTGTAAGTTATAGTGAGACAGTAAGTTAGCCTAGATTTGTCATACAGTTGAGATTAGAAACTGTTAGTATCAACTGTAACACAAATACATGTGTGCTACAAATATCTACTTAGAGTGATCCAGATTGATCTTTTCCAGCTACGTTTAGATTTAGAAAGTCACAAACACTTCTCAATTCACTTACATCCATTTCTTACTTAGAGTTTCTTAGATCCCATGATTGGGGTCCCATTTATGTCCCACTGATATTACATTTGCAAATATTTTCCAATTTCACATGTAATGAAAAATGTACATTTTGGTTGTATGAACAGACTCAAACACTGTTACTCATATTTGAAATGTTCCACAAGACACGCTGTTCAACGAGAAGCTGCCTCATCCAAATTTCCTGAAGATCATGTGAAGAATACAAGTTCTGCCATTCTTTTTTCTTTATTTTCGATGATCTTGTGATACTGACTGATGACGTTACTTTGAACGTACGACCCTGTTACCCAAATTATAGACTGAAAGTAAATTATTAGAATCTCCTTAATGTCCTCCTGCCATTAGCATGGATGCTTGTTAAACACATTTTGTGCTAATTCTTTGTTGAAAAAAAAAAAAACGTCAACACTATTACTTATTTATGAGCAAAATTCACAAACAAAAACTTACCAATAAAGAAGATTTTAACAAAAAAAAAAAAAAAGAAAAAAAAAAAAAAAAGAGAGCAATATCGCTGTCCAAGACATATGAATGTTTAAATGCCTCTTAGATTCAATGATGAAAAATGAAAAACATTATAAGGGCTAAACTGCATCCATTTCTTTAAGTTAAACAAATATTTTAATACAGCGTGTTCAAAACCTTTTACCCGGCAGTGTAGGCAAGTATGTAAAGCATAAAAGCCAGTGCAGAGAAATGTAGAAGCAGTTTTCCTAGATATAATGTAAAGTGGATGATCCTTAGACCTCTGTTAAAGGAATGAAGAAATGGTGCTGTTTGGAGTGAAGGCCAATAAAACGGTAAGATCAAGAATTATGAGCATGCTTAAGTCTCAGAGAAGAGCCGAGTCAGTGTGCAGGTGTGTAGCTCTTAATGGATGTGCGTAGATAGTGCGGTACAGAGCCTTTCGAGGCCTTGAATGCAAGGACAAATTTGATTCTTGCTGCAACAGCGAGCAAGTGAAGGTAATTGAATATAATCTCAGTTAAGTGGAAATATGTTGGATTCTCCCATGAACCATTTACTTCCTACCTCACATATTCAATAATGTTCTTTCACGTAGCTAGATAACTTCCTCACTGATCACTAATCTGTGGAACTCAGCCTGGTTAAACCCTCTAGTACTTGTGTACCGAGAAATCAAACATGATTAGCGTATTGGAGTGACATGACTGTTTCCCATCCAATGCTCTCCAACACTGTGGAGCCAAACTAAAACCTTCCGTGTGAAAATACTGACAGCTTTTCAGTCAACAATTCCGATGAACACGTTTGTAGTATTTCCATGGAATTTTCCACACATTAAGGATTGCTCAATTTTTCAGTGAAATCTTGATTTGATTTGTCAAAACAAAAGAGGAATTTTCTGGGAAAATGGCGGTAAATGAATAGATGCTATTGAGACAAGTGGTACTCATTAAGCAGGTTTCTAGCCATAAGATTTTCCATAAGATTGTCCTCATTTGACTTCAGAAGATAAACTGTTTTCGACACTGTTGTGATAATGCTGCAATTAGTCAGTTGGCAGGATGTTCTATGCTTGGATGTTATATAGCAAACTAACAATATACACTAGTGGGTAAAGCAGAAGAGCGACAGAGCAGGACAGCTGGACTGAGGAAGAGATCAGAACTTTTGTTTATATAGTTCTACAAAATATTGTGTGTCTGTTGAAGGGAAGATGGACAGACAAATGGATGGATGGATGGATGGATGGATGGATGGATATCACTGCTTCTGGGTCATTATCAATAAGATAAGTGACGGCTGGCTGGCTGACTAGCTGGCTGGATAGATGGATGGATAGATGGATGGATGCTTAATAATCGGACAGCAATACAGTACAATCTTGCAGACACTCTAAATCTTGTGACACTCCACTGATGGACAGGTTAAACCTCTCATCTTCCACTTAATCCATCTATTTAATGTGATGGATGGATGGGTGGATGGATAGAGGGATGGCTTGATGAATATTATGCCTGGATGGAGGCATGGATGATGATGTCTTAAGTGATTTTGAATGCTTGAATGAGTGGACAGACAGAAGGACAGACAGAAGGACAGACGGACAGAGACAGGTTCACAGAATCTACAGACGAGTTAAACACTCACTAAGTGAAAGCTGCTTAATGAGAGAAACAGCTTCCTCTGCCAAAACATTAGAAGGTCAAGAACATGTCTCTCTCCTTGTCTCTCTCCTTCTCACTGTCTGTGTATCTTGTACACTCAAATTGAGAACCATAAAAAAGTTCTATATAGAACCCTACAACAAACTGTTCCTATCCGCAAGTGTTTCACGAAGAAGCAGAGAGAGAGAGAGAGAGAGAGAGAGAGAGAGCTGGATGTGGTTTGAGCTAGATATGTACAGAAAAGAAACTCCAGTACATTGTCTAGCTTCTGAGTCAGCTAACACTTTTTCATTTTGTCCAATGGTAAGCAGAATATGCAAATGTTCGATTGATATTTTTTAAAACTGTCACTGTAGTGCAGTAAAAATTAGCGCGGACTCTTCCTCCCCACGGCTCCTTTGTGTTTAACAGCTTGGGCTAAAAAAAAATGAGTGTGGGGGTTTAGCAAGAGTGTTTGTTAGCACTCAGCGGGGTTCCTCAGAGAGACGCATCAGAGAAGTAAATAACTCAAATATTTAAAGTAATTTAATAGAAAGAGACAGAGAGTGATGACATACACACAGAGGGAGGGAGAGAGAGAGAGAGAGAGAGAGAGATTGGCTCATCTCTGTCTTAGAGAGAATGTTGTGTTTACCTGTTCACCTGAGAGGAAGCTGCAGTGTGTGTGCGTGCGCGTGTGTGTATGTGTGCATGTGCGTGTTCCGATGCAGCGTGTAAAGCACTCACTCACAAACGCACAACATAGCAATACTGCCATCTTGTGGATGCTACAAAGTGCTGTGTCGCAACACAGTGGCGCACACACACACACACACACACACACACACACACCTATCAACATATCTTAAACTCTGTATTTATTTAGGACATGATGAGTGATGGCTACAGTGTATTACAGTGATTACAGTGTAATAATTTAAATCCAATTGTCCAGTGATAATACATCAACAATATTTCAAAAGAAGAAAGTAGGAAATAGATGGATGGATGGATGGATGGAGACAAAGAATAAATGGCACAGCAACAGAAGGGAAGGTTTTTTTTTTACAATAGAGAGAAGAAAGAAAGAAAAAAACACATTTTAGGACAGACGGACAGGCAGACGGACAGGCAGACGGACAGGCAGACGGACAGGCAGACGGACAGGCAGACGGACAGGCAGACGGACAGAAGAGGTTCTCTTAAGCTCCAGAACCTTCTGAGGAAGCTCCTTAATGGTTCTTTGGATAGTATAGGGTTTTTAGCTTCTTAAATGAGTTTTATTGTACCTCTTTCTGATAGGAAACCACTGTGTTGTATGGTTCTACATGACAGGATTAATGGTTCCCCCAGGAGAACAGTGGAGAACCCTTTGGGGACATGAAAGGATACAGGTATAATAATCACACGTTAGCAGAACCTGCAGTGAATCTGACACTGCATTACATCAGCATATATTTCTCTTCCTCTGTACCTGATACACGTCTTCCTGCTGTAATTACATATAGCAGCTCAGAATGCACACGTTACATCACCTCCAAGACTAAGTTACACCTCCACTGTTTGATAACCAACACACACACACATTCCAGAACACTCGCCTGTACCTGTCAGTAATAAGTGATACATAACTCGCATTACCTCAGCTTGTTCTGAAATAATGATCCCTACTTGTAAAGGTGCCTAAAACTTGTGAATAAAAATACCCGTGTTAAAGTTTCTGACACATCAACCCAACACTCACCAACAAACAATAACAAGACTGAACATTGTGTTGGTGTGCTGTAGCCGTACGTGTTTGTTACTAGGTTCCACCCATTTACATGGACATTTGGCTTGACAGTTGTGTGAACATTTTATATTCCAAATAAATTAGAGTGACGGTGTTTGATGCTGTTTGATGCGGAGTGCTGGTGTTTAAGACTCTTGGTGTGCGAATACCGATGTTGCTACTTGATAGTGGTGGTTTGATGGTGTTTGTTGGCGTTTAATAGTATGCAACGGTGTTTGATAGATAATATCGGTGTTTGATGGGGTTTGCTGGTCAGTGTTGGAATGGAGAATGTTGGTGTTTGATGGTGCTTTATGGATAATGTTGGTGTTTGATAAAGAACGTTGCTGTTTGAGTTTTATGATAATGGTGCTTGTTGGTGTTGAATGGGGAATGTTGGTGTTTGATGGGAAACATTAGTGAATGTTGGTGTTCAATGGAAAATACTGGTGGATGCTGGTGTTTGATGATGTTTCATTTAAAATTGTGTTTGTTAGTCAATGTTGGTGTTTAGTGGTATTTGATGGTGTTAAAAGGGTATGTTGGTGTTTGATGGAAAAAAATTGGTAAGTGTTGGTGTTTTATGAGAGTGATAGTGTTTGTTAGGGAATGTTGGTGCTTGATGGGAAATACTGGTGAATGTCGGTGTTTGATGGGAAATATTGGTAAGTGTTGGTGTTTTATGAGAGTGATCGTGTTTGTTAGGGAATGTTGGTGTTTGATGGAAAATACTGGTAAGTGTTGGTGTTTTATAAGAGTGATAGTGTTTGTTAGGGAATGTTGGTGCTTGATGGGAAATACTGGTGAATGTTGGTGTTTGATAGTGTTTGTTGGGGAATGTTGGTATTGAATAGGGCATGTTGGTGTTTGATGAGAAATATTGGTGAATGTTGGTGTCTGATAGTGTTTGTTGGGGAATGTTGGTAGTGTTGGCATTTGATGGTGTTTGTTGAGGAATGTTGGTGTTTGATGGGGAATATTAGTGAATGTTGGTGATTGAAATGTTGTCTTGTTTTCAGCAAAGCACTGTTATATTATCCTTCACTACAAAACAGCAAACACGAACACCTTTGTGCAAAATTCATCCGGTTCATGACTCTTGTTTACGCTTGTTACACTAAATTCACTTCTTCATGACTGCCATCACCTATGAAATGTATCATTTTTATCTAACCCGACTGGGAAGGATCACTGTTAATGTACATCTGAGTCATATGGTTCTAGTTTGACACAGTGCTAGAATATAGCATTTGTATACATAATCTCTTTGGCATGCTTCCACTCACACAGCATTGCTTCAGACATCTGCATGCTTAACCAGCAAAATCCCTGTAATGATCTCAGCAGGTGGGAGTTCACACTGAAAAAAACCTCCATACTGAGTCTTCACACATCGAAGCCTCATAAAATTTGTGCATAATCACGCAATAAAATGGCCAACTCTCATTGTCACTGAATGCCAACAGTTCCATTTCACACATGCTGTCCATCAGTGAGTCAGTGAAGCACGCGCACGGGTGTTATTTCTCATTGAGAAGAGACTGCATAATGTCTAGAATCGCTGTGCTACTTTTCCACCAGTTAATTCACTAGAGTCTTATTGGCAGGCCGTCATTTGGCCACCACTGGCTTCATACACACTTGTTGGACCCACATACACTCCCTAGTGATACACCAAACAACCCTGGACTTGTTTAAAACCAGGAGTGAAGCTATAAACTGGCCTATGATCGTTTGGACTCTCCTCTGAGAAGTCTTTCATAAACAGAATGGCCTGCTAGCATTTGGCCTGTTAGCATAGCATGGGTTTTTTCCTCCCTCATGGCAGCAAAGAAACCAGATAAAAATGTCACTGCTAGCAACAAGAGAACAAAATGATTTATATCAGAGTTTCTGTACAGTGTGGATGAAACTCTCACAGAACATAGTCCACTTTATGCCAACGGAGGTGTCGTTTTCTCAGATGGTCATAACTAAGTAACTAGCGATACCGATACTGCTCATTTATTTATTTATATTTATACTGCTCCGATACCATGTGTTACTATGAGACCTGAGTGTCGCGTAGGCTGCCATCCTAACAAACGATATGAAATGAGAGCAATCTGGATGCTTTTCATGACTTATCAAATACGAGTAGGTTACTTATGTCTGTATCAGTATCGGTATTGACGAGGAGCAAAAAACATGCACTTGTAATAAGTCTGGGGAAAAAAACGGCACTGAAGAATCTCTATAAGAAACCCTTACTTTTGCTAAGCACACAGCTTTCCTGTGTTTTGTGTCCTGCACTTTTTATACACAATACCCCTAAGCAAATTTGCTGACCTGTGAAGTGGAGATAAAAAGAAACTGCTGGGAGGAATGATGAGTTGGAGTTGTGAGTCAAGTGCTAATTCAGGTTACATTAACATCACGGATGTTTAGATAGTTTTAGAGCCACATTCTAGCTCACAATCACCTTTACTCCAGTAGTGATGGATATTACAACTCACTTTACTGAATCGTTTGAATTAACCTGTTAATCAAACAGACACACGGTTTGATGCATTCGATTCCCCCTGCAGAAATAACATGCCGGTACAATTTCATCAACTGTTTCATACTCCCACTTTGTCTATCCGTGCGTTTCAGGTGACGTATACACACTGCACAATGGCTGCCATTTTGAGGACTTAATAGGGCACTGACTTCATTATTCATGTTATTGCATCTGTGCTTCATTAAGCTGATTCAGTTTCAGGTATAATGATAATCGACAGCACTAATGCACTTGACCTCATGCAACACATCATCAAAAAACATTGTAGTACAGCGGATCCTCCCTGTCATGCTGCCTAGCGATGTTAGTTAACTAGCTATGCTTTGGGAAGTTTATCTCAGCAGCAGGTTTTGCTAACGTTATCAAAACTTTGTTAGTTAGCAGTGTTCGTGTGGTTAGTTGAGGTAATAACAGGTAAAGAGTCTCACCTGTGCTGCTGCTTGTAACTGTCGTGGCGAGAGGATTTGGGATGCTGCTGCTGCTGGCTGGTGAACTCTCTCCGTTGTTGAGCTGTTTGACTCTGCGCAGGTGTGATTTCCCGTTGTAGTGCGTCTGAACCTGAGCAGCCGAGTTCAGCTGGATGTTACACACCTCGCAGAGTGAGTACAGGAGCTTCTTCCTCTCCTGCGTCGAAAAGTCTGCCATTCCGTCCTTCAGCTCTGTGACAGGAAAGTGCGGAGGGCTGTTCTCCATCAGCTGTGCCGGGCTCAGAGGAGTCTTCATGCCTGAGATGGAAGAGAAATGTGGAGTGAATCAGGGGCATAAAAAAGAGCAGGAAATGTCCAAAATTCCAATGTGTCAGCTCACTTCCTAAATTTAACACTGCAATGCACACAGGTAAAAACCAGGAGAGTTTAAACACTAAATGCAGAGTAATGAAGCCTGGTGAGGGTGGAGGTCTGGAATGGGTGTGTGTGTGCACGCGAGTGTGTTTGCTAGGTGCCCTGCCTAGGCTCCTCCCTATGGTTTTAGGAGCGGCCGCAGAGCCGTGACCTCCAGCAGCCATCTGTCACTTCCGCGAAGAAACACACTCGGATGGGGCTTAAGAAAGAAAGAAAGAAAGAAAGAAAGAAAGAGAGAGACAGAGAGAGAGACAGATTCCTTAGGCACCAAGTGTTCTTTGGATAGTATAGGCTTCTTACCTTCCTAAAGGGATTTTACTTGAACCCCTCTCCAATTATTGAAAAATATTTGAATTGGGAAAATAAATCAACAACAGAGTGGTGTGATTTGTGCCAGGACATTACCACCCCAAAGCCAAAGTGTTTAATTTCCCTCACACAACAATGAAGTTTTTCAAAGATTGCCATTTTTAATTTATTACAGTACGACATGTCATACTTTTTATCCATTTTAAAGTTACACTGAATGTTGTGGAATGTCCTGGAAACAAGGTAGTTCCTCTTATCACTTGTTATAGCAGCTATAAACAGTCACCCCCTCACCACCCTTTGTTTTTTTCTCTCTCTTGAAGTTAATAAGACAAAAAAAAAAAAAACTCAGCTTGTCATGTTACAGAGAAACCAGAAAATGCTCTCTCCTGAAGACTCTCCAGCAGCAAAACAAAATACTGACCATTGCAAAGTCCTGAAACTGGCTGAAAATGACTCCTTCCATTAATATTAGATAGATGTCTTCTTACGAGATTAATTATTATACATCTTAAATACATGATAAATACATGATAAATAACAACAGTTTATTTTAAAATCTTTTAGTCTTAGATTATGCTGCGCGTCCACCATACAAGTCCTTCTGTAAGTTGTTACTATAAAAATGTTAAGGTCTTAATATGAACCTGTGATTTGAATTACACCCAGCACTGCTGTCCGAGAAAATTAATCAACCCTTTCTGGCCAATCAGATTTGAGAATTCAACAGTGCCACAGCATAAGGTGACTTATCAAACAGTTTAACCATTTTACTGTCAGAAAATGTGCTCCTGAATGAAACTTGTCTACTGGGTGAAATCTGATATTAGTGTTTTTTTCATAACTGGGTCTCAGAAACACAAATGGCACGAAAGGTCAGACAGTGATTAATCCCCTATCCTCCTGCACTGGCTGCATGACAGAACAGCAGTCATAGCACTTTGCTAGGATGTGGAATAGGTTACTGGGATTTACATAAGCCTCTCTGGTCTGAAAGCTGCAAGAAAGGCAGTAAAGTGTGGACGTGCCAGCTGAAGATGAGCGCTAACACACCACTTGCACAGGCTGCAGCCTTAGTCGTGTGATATCCAAGCTGTGGAAACACAACAGCTGAGTCAGCGGCACTCCAGAGAAAAGCCTGTGGAAGTGATATCTAATAGTGTGTGTGAGAAAGAGAGCAAAAAAGTATGTGTCTGTAAAAGTGTGTGTGCTGGCAAGAGAAAGTGATCGAAAGAGTCAATATGTGAGAAAGAGTTGAGGGGTGTGTGTGTGTGTGTGTGTGTGTAAGTGTATGTGTCTACATGATGGTGAAAGTTATGTGTATGTGTATGTACGCATGTCTGTGGCCATATGGTCAGTTCCGGTGAGTAATCCCATGTTCTTTTACACACATACACAGACACACATACACACACAATAATCTATGTGAGCAGCTGCACACTTTAAGCCTCCTGCACATACACATCCTTTAACTTCCTGAGCCCTTCTCAGGTCTCTCACTTCTAGCAGCAGCTATTTTTAACACAGTGAAGGAGAAACCATAACCTAAAGAAAAAAAAAGAACCATTTATCTTTTCTTAATCAATTTCTTTCTGTGTATTACTGGTGTCTCTAACCCCTCGCTGTTACTTAAGTTCCTGGCTTGTCCTACTTTACAGCGGAAATGAGGACAGAGCAAAACGGAGAGCAGCTGCAGTACATTAGTATAGCTGTGTTGCCTTTGCAGAATGAAACTGGAGCTCCATCACTGAGGGTGTTGAGTGTGTGTGTGTAGTGGGAGGGTAATAAACCGGGTGTAACACACCTTAAATACTATCGCTACTACTGTACCACTGGGCCACAGCAGCACAAAGGTGAGAGTATTTACCTTCACTCAGGAAGGTAGGGGGTTGGAGTGCTGTTTAAATATACTGAGAGATGAGCTTAGGGTCTATAATGAGGGTAATAGGGTCTATAGTGGGGGTAAATAGGGTCTATAGGAGGGTACAGTGGGAGTATTAGAGAGTAAAGTGAGAGCAGCAGGGTGTACAGTGGGGGTATTATGGTGTACAGTGGGGTAACGGGGTGCCCAGTGAAGGGCATTTGTTCCACAGGGGGAGTAATAGGTTCTGCAGTTGGTATTATGGTGGACATTGGGTTAATTGGTTATACAGTGGGATAATAAGGTGTGCAGTTGAAGAGTTTCTACAGTGGGTGTATTAGGTTGTAGAGTGAAGTAACTAAGTCTAAAGTGGGGGTAATATGGTGTACAGTGGAAAAAAAAAGAAATAGATTTCCAGGGAAGCAAATGAATTTTTAGGACCACATTTAACACCAACATTTAACCACATTCACCATCAACACCAACAACATTCTCCATCAACACCAACATTCAACCACATTCTCCATCAAACACAAACATTCAACCACATTCTCCATCAAACACAAACATTCAACAACATTCTCCATCAACATCCATCAACACCATTCACCATCAACACCAACATTCAACAGCATTCATCATCAACACCAACATTCAACAACATTCATCATCAACACCAACATTCAACAACATTCATCATCAACACCAACATTCAACAACATTCACCAACACCAACATTCAACAACAATTCAATTCAGTTTTATTTGTATAGCGCTTTTAACAATGGACATTGTCACAAAGCAGCTTTACAGAAATAAATGGATTCACAAAAAATTCATTGTAAATATTTGAATTTATCACTGTGAATTTATCCCTAACGAGCAAGCCAGTGGCGACGTTCATTCAACAACACTTACTATTAAACACCAACATTCAACAGCATTCACCATCAACACCAACACTGAACAACATTCACGACCAACACCAACATTGAACAACATTCACCATCAACACCAACATTCAACACCATTCACCATCAACACCAACATTCAACACCATTCACCAACAACACCAACATTCAACAGCACTCGCTATCAAACAACTAAAATTCTCCATCAAACACTGACATTTCTAAAGTTTAGTAAAAGAATCACTGTGAAAACAAATAAAAGCATTTTAGTAACCAAAATTGAGTACAACACAACAATCCAGTGTCTGGGTTTTTAGGTGTGTGTTTGGTCAGTGTAAACAGAGCTTGCACTATATTACATCATTTTTAAGTGAACTGATGTGAGTTAATGGCTATCTGTGTTACTTATTTAATTAGCTCGCTTAATAAACATGCTAGTATTTGAACACCCTCATTAGTTTACCTCAGCAAATGGTTAAAGGAAACAAGTTTTTAGGACCTTGCCAGTTTACTGTCAAATAGCTAATTAAGTGGCATCGTAGTGTAAATGCTGCTTTAAAGGTCATCAGAAATGAGCATTTAATGTTGTCTTTCCAAAATATTTTTCAGCAAACATGCCCAATGACCTCAGTAGGATTAATGTGCTCATTGCCAATTCACTCCTCTGCCCTTGATATTTAAAATATCCACAACTTCATTAATTCATGACACAGTAATTCAAACCATCATTAACCAAAGCAGGGTGGAGCACGAACATTCAGAGACAGTAGAGTGCAGGGGTCAAACATGTTAATGGAAAATATAATGGATTAGGGGACTGAGAGTTGGGAACGTCCCAGAGTTTCATTTCTGACAGGCTAATACCAGCACACATGACCCTCATCCCGCTGTCCCGGTGACGCCTCACAGTGGCACCTCAATTAGTATGAGTAAGGCTGAGTAAGTCTTGGCATGCTTTTAAGCACTAGAGTTAACTTTTTTTTTTTTTTTTTTTTATTGTAAGGGTGCACTTACAGATTACATGCTGCATTGTATTGTGTTCTGAAGTCAGACATTCCTGAGCCAGTACTCCTGATTCTGAATCTAAACGCATTTCTGTACCTGCAGCAAACTTATGCATACAGACTGTGAAATATATCTCAACTAGAATACCAAATGCTCAAAAACGACATGATTTGTAAAGCAGGTTTAAAAATAGACAGAATTTCTTTACTTCCTGTCTTAAGGGAGAGTAAACTAGATGACTAGGCATTAAGCAAATATGAGGTGTCACCCACATGATGAATTGCAGCATGAACACAGCACAAATGGAGAAAAATCCAGGATTCCAGGGAAATCAGTGTAATCTGAAGTGCTAGACTTTTCTGTATCTTTACACTCTATGCAAAAAAAGATTAATTTCTTTGGTCCATTTTTATCCAGTGCTTGTATGTCTCTTTGCTGTCTGTGGTTTTCATTCCTTCCCCTTTTTTCTAGCCATCACTGGACGTTGCTGTAACAGTCATCCGATTACATCACTATACAGGAAGTCGAGTTCATTTAGATGGTGTTAAGTAATACGACAAGGATGATTTACATCACGTAAATCAGTAAATCAACAATGGAACGTTAATGCGCTATAAAAGAATACAAATAAAACTAAAGAAAGTAAAACACAGGAAATAAAAGAATACAAGAATAGTTTAATAAATATGTGAAATGAAGATAATCACAATAAAACAAACACATAAAATCAGTCATAAACATTCACACATACAATTTCATTAAGCTGTATTTACATTTCAAACATGAATTTGTTTTTTTGGTCACGGGTCCAGAACCCCTGTAAAATCGTCTCATTTTCTCTGATTCGAGCCATGACTTAGTTCTGACCAATTGTTCTTCGATTGTAAAATTTTGTCCGAACAGATAAATCGAGAATCAAATTAATTTCTTTATACCTAAATACCCGGTTTAGGGATTCATCAGGTTAATACTACTTATTCTATTGGATCAGATTTGACATATTTTCCAATCTGGTCCACTGGCTTATACAACGCTGACACAACACACACGTGCAAATAGAAGCTCGCCACATTGTTCTAACAGATGCTTGCAGGAAACTGACTCTGATGTGAGATCAAATGTTTGTATCATAGTTCTGACAGATTTATATTTGAACCATAAAGCTCATCCACTGATTCCTCTGAAACGGTGTCAATTATTCAGGTGAAAATGTCATCTATGGAATCAAAGCCATCATTCACAGACACACACTCACACACTCACACACATTAACATTCTCCCTCTCATTTCCTCCCTCTCAAATAAACGTCCTGTACAGGAAGTAATCAAGACCTCACAGGTCAATTCAGCTCCATCTGAGCTCACATGATATTACAGAGAGAGAGAGAGAGAGAGAGAGAGAGAGAGAGAGAGACTCATCACCTTGCTCTTGTCATTTCTCTATGAATTTCTGCCACCATCTTAATTTCATTGCATCTTAATTTCACACCACCGCCATTTCATTACTCTGTGAATTGAAATGATTCTGTTCCCTTTATACAAAATGCCAGAGAAAGAAGCTGCTTATAAACATAAGAATTGACCATAAATTGCTTAACATTTAGATTACGACGATCAAATTGGGTTTTAACTGCTGAATTAAGTCCTTAGTACAGACATTACTTCATTACTTCACAAGCTAGGTCATTAACCCAGTCTGTATTTAAGAGGTTGATATTACTGTATATTATTGAAGCAAAGTGAGTCATGAAGTCTAATTCTTTTGCTCTTGCTGCCAAGGGCAGGTTTGTTTCTGCTGAAAAAATTGCCAGGGCTGTGCAAACATTTCTATTAGGTGCCAGATAAAAAACACAACATGACATTAATAATAAAATAATTAAATAAATGATTTTATACAGTTATTTTAACAATGGACATTGTCAAAATTTAAATTTATTTTTTTATTTCTAAATTTATCTCTAATGAGCAAGCCAGAGGCAATGGGGGCAAGGAGTACTTATTCTTCATGTACGCGTATAGCTTAATAGCATTATCCACTTCCAAATTGCTGTAAAAATAAATATTTTGCAGATTTTACTTACTGGTTAGAAACTATTACATTACAGCATTGTTTCATTCTCAATTCCGATTGGTTAAAAGGTGTTGATTAATTTTCTCTAAGAGAAGCTCTGACAATAACGCTGACTGCAAGGCAATTCACAGGTTTATATTAACGCATTCATTCTAATACCTTATGGTTTCTATAGTAACAGCTTATACAGGCACTTGTACGGTGGACACTCCACAATCTAATTGTAATAATAAACATATTAAAAGCATTATTTAATAAAGAAAAACATATAATTGTTGACGGTTCTGTAGAAAAGTTTTTCTATGAGATGTTTACTTTGCATTTCTGGAAGGAGTCTCCAGTGTCAGCGCTTTATAACCGTCTGAAGTAAAGCTGTAACTTTATGTTTTCCGTCACTGGAAAGTCTTCAGTACGGGCGACTTTCTGGTTTCTCAGCAACATGCCCGATTTTTTTTTTTAATTATTAACTTCAACTTGTTTCATGAACGTTCCAAATGTAACTATAATTAGATAAAAGTATGATGCGTCATTGTGTGCATGTGGTATATATGAGCTGTTATTGCAAAATAATCAACGTTGGGGTGCTCCAGCTAGCACTGAGTCGCTTTACACCACCCCGATGTTGATCTTTTTCCTATAACAGCACATCCATTCTTGTTTTAATCCTTACGTCCTATACAATCCATTACAGATTCCTGAAAAATTAAAACACAACTTTTTGTCTAAACTCAGTAAAAATGCATTAATTTAGCCCAAGTGCTTTAAAATCTCATTAATTATAGTTACACATGTAACACAAGTGTTAGCATGTAGAATGAACCTTAGTAATAGCGTTGCTGCATTCATATAACACTCATAACTCGGAATTTCCAACCTCCGACTAGGAAAAGCCAAAGAAATCACTCGCCTCAACTCAGAATTCCAGCTCAGAAAGTCAGGATGGCCTCCTCCAACCCCGAGTTCAGCATGTGATGTCAATTCCACATGGCTGCTATCACCACCAGTAAAGAAAGTAGCATTTCTTTACCTTTAAATCAATTATACTCTATATATACACACAAGTATTGCTTTAGATCAATCAGCATATTCAACTGTTAAATCTCTAACACTGGTTATACCGTTTGCAGTGTTGAGGAGATAAATGTACATCACTCCTGACAGATAGATTGTTTGCTAACAAAAGACAAACATGGAGGTGTCCATGTTTTTTTCCACACTTTGTAGCTTGAATGATCGGAGGTTGAAAATGGCATAAGGTCCAGTCATCGCATGTCAAGGGGAATGCAGCATGTGAGCAGGGAAAAAGAGGACATATGTGAAGCTGTTGCATAAAAGCATCACCCAGATTAAACCAGCAGCATCATTCCTATTTAATAGTCTTTTAGCTCATAGTGTGACATTTTTTTCTCATTTTTTTCTATTTTGTGAGCCATTTAAAAAAAAAACGGTAGCACGCTGCAGCTCGGACATTCCTGCGCTACACACTCCTGCACTAGCAGACGATACACACTATTCTGTCAGCACAGTAGGAGGGTAACTGAAAGCAGTAATGAAAACACAGGACATTGGAGAGGAGGACTTCGGGGTTGAGTGGTGCTTATTTTCTTCAATTAGAAACTAATTAAAGTCACAGCTGTGGTTTCTCAAACAGTCAGTCAGCTGAAGAAGCCAGCCGCTGGAGGTGGAGCCGGGAACGATTTATCGCTCATGACCTCCACCAGGGGCAAATACAGGCTCAGACAATGCAGAACGGGCCGCAAGACACACCAGTTTTTAATTACTAACAGCAGCAGTTCAGCAGCAGGAGTATGTAGGGAATATAAATAACACCAATTATTAAATAAGCATCAAGATACTCCAGAGACAACAGGCGGAGAAAAGAAGGACGGATGGAGAGACGGAAGGAAGATCCCCCCCCCCCCCCCCCACACACACACGCACGCGCACGCACACACTGTCTTATTTACCAAAGCATAATATGCTGCAAATTGAAAATTCCCCTTTAACAAAAGGGAAAGAAACAACGAGGCTCTCACTCTAACCACTGTTTCTTCAAAATACAGTTTGACGCAGAATTATTTAGCACAGATTTAGCACTGGTGGCTTTAAAGGCATATTTTTTATACTACCATTACCCAATGATACACATCTTAAGTATCAAAAGCATCACTATTTTTTCCTCACCACAGCGCTATTGAATTCTCAGTTCTGATTGGTCAGCTGGTGTTGATTAATTTTCTAAAACAGCAGCTCTGACAGTAGTGCCAGTTGGAATTCAAATCGCAGGGTTATTCTCATGTGCTCGATCTAAAATGTTCCCTTAGTACAGTAACAACCCATTCACAGGGACTTGTATAGCAAACAATCTACATGAACTAAGACTAATAATGAACAGATTATTAAAGTGTTATTTAACAAAGAAAACCAATAGAATAATCACTGAGATGGTGAAGTTTTTTCGCTAAGGAGACCTTTACTTTTAACCTTTATGGAAGGAGTCTCCGGTGTTAGAACTTCTCCGACACTGGAAAATCTTCAGGATGGAGGATCATGCACATTCTGCTTTCTCAATAACATGACGAGACGCAATTTTTTGCATGCAAGAGAGAAGAAAATAACGTAGGAGATAACAGGAACTAACTGTCTCGTGGATGTTCCACAAAATTAAATGTAACTATAAACTGTTAAAAGGATGATGTGTCATTCATTAATAAATTAAAATAGTAATTCTTGGCAAGTTGCTGTGGAATAGGTGGAATAAAACACTTTATTTAGGAGGGATGTGTTGTTATAGGAAAATAACCAACTTCTGGGTTGTAAGAGTAACTCTGCTTGTGATGGGCTACATCACACCACCATGTTGCTGATGATTCTTTTTATAACAGCATGCTACGTTGTGTTTTAATCCTTCTAAATTAGATTCTTCTAGAGTCACTTTTTATGTTATTTTTGTCCATATTACAGACAGAGACGGAAAAGAGAGAGAGAGAGAGCAAGAGAGAGAGAGAGAGAGAGAGAGAGAGGTGTCCCAGCTCAGCTCTGCTCCAGTCAGCCATGCTTGTTTCAAACACATGGCCTGTTGCTAAACCTCACAGCTAAAACACTCTCAGCACCAGATGGTCCTTCCCTCTGTGCTAATGCCTTTCTCTGGAAGCTCTGTGCACAATCAGGATATAACGGCCAAACACTTGACTCACGTAAGCTTTTCCACTCACTGATAGTGTGTGTGTGCAGTGTGTTTGGCGCACACACACACACACACACACGACATCTGGAGAGGAGGCAGCAAGATGGTGTGGTAATAAAGAGTTGAGAGATTATAGCATTTCTCCTCCTCTCTTTTTCAAACACACACACACACACACACACCCACACACACAGAGAGAGAGCGAGGTGAAGACCCAAACTTGTTTGTTATGCCCTTTTATTACAATGGAAGTCAAACGAGAAGCCGAGGTTAGCTGTGTTTAACTTCCTAACCTTGAGAAATATCACGGTTTGTGAATAGTAGCTTATTAAACACTGTGAATGAACAGAGCAACACATCAGCAACTACAAAAGCGTGTAGAATGGTAAATAAAGAAACTAAAATAAAATACCAACTATATAACTAAGGGGAGCTAACTGGCTAATACTTAGCATGTTATAACTATTCCTTTACCTTTCTAAACAACTTCTATAACTAATATATCTCACCAAAACAGGTAATAATACATTGGAAAAGTGTTCATAAACACGTTTGCTTTACTGCATACTATCAAATCAGACACTTTTCCAAGCCAGTAGAAGACGAACGTCTGCAGTCAGGCAGTTAGGAGAGATAATTGGTCCAGAGAGCTTAGCTAAGTAGCTAACTATCAAATCAGTGAAGCTGGCTTGCTAACTAAGAATTTAGCTTGCTAGTTAGCTAAAATGCCTACTTTTTATTGCTGTAACAAACCTACGTAGCTTACCTAAAATACTTCAAGAAACTAGCACGCTAACGCTAGATGGCTAGGTCACATTCTTACTGAGGAGTTTGCTACAATGGACATGTTTAACTAGCTAACTTTGTCCAGCTAACAAATGAGTTTATGGCATCTGTTTGTGCAGCACCTCGGCTTTAAGTGCCGATGTTATAATCATAAAACATTATGAAGTTTTAACCATCATGACTCTCGTACGCCTTTCATTTCTGTCTAGTATAAGCGCTCAGAGTTGCTATGAGATGTGTATAAATGTTCGGTCGTTGCAGGCTAGGCCACCGCTTAGCATCATTTAACCAAGGACAGGACGCCAAGCCATAAGGATCTTCTAGTTTTTAGTTAGTTTAGCTGAACATCACTTTGTCTTTTAGTGCTAATTCATGCTAATAATATAGGGATAACATCCGTTTCAGAAATAAACTTCTTGACAGATTCTTCGGTCAGATTATAACCAGATTATAACCAGATTATAAGTAGCGTCAGGTTGCTAGGCAACTCGGGTCTTTCTGCAACCAGGTTGTGCGTACATCTCTTTTCGTTCACACTAAAGGGGTCTATATAAACTTTAAAAAAAAAAAAAAAAAAAAAAAAACTCTCTAAATACACATATAAACTTGGTTTTCTAAGGTTCTATCTGTCAGCCAATCGTCATGCAGGATGGATACGCAACATAAGCAGCCGTGACTCATTCTGTTATTGTGCTGATAGAAGAGAGCAGACTTTAAGCCTCATTACAGCAAGAGGAGAAAAAAAAGAAACGTTATATGAAATGTTTATGCTCGATTATATTTCAAAACATATGTGACCATAACATGATTTTTAAACTCTTCATTTTACCAATTATTTGTTATTTAGTAAGATAGATATTTTGTTGAAGAGTGTGGATAACACACCTGTGTGATCTAGTGACATTGTGCGTTATGGTCAGAAGAATGTGTGTGTTTGAAGACCAGTGAAAAAAAAAAAGCAGAAGATCAGGAGATAAGATGGAGACAGTGTTATGGATTCTCTGCTCAGAAACGCTGAGTGTTTGGGAAAATAATTCGAGATTACATCTGCTTAGTAGAAAAAACTGTAATGTCCTCATCACGCAGGTGTGATACCTCCAATTCAGCATATTTTCTTACTTACACACACATACACATGCACACACACACACACAGAGCGATGGCCGAGAAGGTTCACCTATGTTGTTGGTTTTCAAACTTCATTAAAAGACCTTTTAATACTTTTTTCTGACCTTTTATCTGTACTTTTAATAACCACTTATTTCTCTTTTACTTTTTCAATAATAACAATAATAACCTTTATTTTGTTATTTATTACATTACTTTATAACAGAGGATTTATTTAATCTACTGTTATTTCTTTTGAGTATAAAGTAAAAAAAAAAATCTTTTAATACTTCAATGATTTTTCTTTTGCTAAATTATTATTCCTTTATTACTTTCTAAATTAATTTCCTTATTTATGCTAATTTTTAAGGTTTTTTTTTTTTTTTTTTACAAATTTCTTATTAGTTCTATAAAAATGTATATTATTATAAAGTGAAAGTCCATTATATTGTTATATCCAATATCTCACGTGTGTACAACGGAAATGAGACGTTCTCCTTGGTTACAGTGCACACTGAGCCAAACACACAATAAATCAAGGGACGTGCAGTCTTTTTTGATGAATATCCAGGGGTGTTCATTTTTTCCTGGTTTTGGTGACTAATTCTGCAAACACTGGTCTGTCTGGGAAAATGTCCTGCATGGTGTTTCAGTCTAGAAAAAGTACCTACTCCTGTTAATAGCGCTGGCACAGCTAATAAAACACTTCATAGGTGGGCAGGACAGACGGGAAAGAGTGACACACTCCAGATTTAACACCCATCAGAACCGGAGAAGGTAGGAAACGTGTCCTCAGGTAGGAAAGCCACAAGCCTCCATTATTCCCGAGTTCACCGGTCAGAGTTTCCAAACATGGCTGAATTTACAAGACAGTATAAACATACATAAACTACAAGGCACAGGGTGCAAAGTTATTTATTCTGTGGCATTTTATTAATAAATTTGCCTATAATTAGGAGGTGAAGATTGCTAAGCAGTTGGAGAAGGTGTCTGCACAAAGGTGAGGCATGAAACAAAATGAAGCAAAAGACAGATTCCCGTCATCATGAAGCATTTTCAAATTTTCCTATTACTTATTAGAGTATTGTTTGCCTATTTTCCCTATATTATATATATTATGAATATGACCTTCCTCTCTCACCTGTCAATCAGAGCAACATTAGCCAATCACAGGTGTCTGAATACACTCCTGCAATCATATTCATCTTCCTTATGACACTGTTTGAGCAGAAATCCAAAAGGATGCTTCATTTGTCTTCACAACTAAGCTTAAGAAGCTTAAAACCTCCTATCCAACTACTTTAGGTTTCTCAATTCGAAGTTTCACACAAGTTGCTCCAGTTTCACTATGATGGCTGTGGTGTAACGTACTACAGCCAAAAGGTTTACACATGCCTAAATCATCACGTTGAATGTTATCAACAAAGAGACTGGACCAAACAACAGAAAAAAGTATTTATTTTATCTATACATTTACAAGGTCTTTGTTTAGTTTCCAAGAAAAAAAAAAGCATGTTTGACTCAAAGAGACAGATGTCTGACTCTAAAGACAACATCATGATTTTGTCCTGTTGTTGGGATGACCGATCTTCTAGATAGTTGACAAACTTTAACTATTTTAACAATTTCAACAAATCTTAAATGGCAACATACACACAAAATCCGTCAGGTCATGTAAAGAAAAATGTTAGCTACAAGACAGGCATTTAGACACAGGTGACAAATTAAAGGAAAAGGCAACATAAAGTGTGTTAGTAAGGTGTTGGGCCATTATGAGCCACCAGAAAAACTTTAATGCTCCTTGGCATCTGTGTTATAACTCTCTGGAACTGTACCGGAGCAATGAATACCGTTCGTCCAAATGATGTTCCTTCAGTTGGTGCTATGGTGATGGTGGTGGAGAGCGCTGTCTTAACACACCATGCCAAAATGTCCCATAGTTGTTCAGTTTGGGTGAGATCTGGTGTGTGTGTGTGTGTGGGGGGGTGTCACGGTATATGATTTACAACATTTTAATACTCATCAAACCATTCAGTGAGCCCTCATGCCCTGTGGATGGAGGGGCAGGGGGTCGTCCTGCAAGAGACCACGCCCAGCAGAGTATGTAAATGTTTCATTATAGGATAAATGTGATCAGACAGAAGAACTTTGGATTGATTTGTATTTACTCTTCACTCTAAGGGGACAAGTGGCAGCAAACCATGCCAGCAAAATTAATAAATGACAGAGCTTTCATACACTCATAACTATGGAACAGTGGTAATGGAGAAGCCAATACTGCTCCAAGTTTGTCCAAAATAAGGAATCTTAGAGGACCACCAATGGACTACCAAATGCTGGCCAAAAAACGCTGCATAGCTTCCTCCCAGATATTATGCAGTGGCAGTGATGGTACTAAACGATACTACGATAATAATATCGTCCAGTTTAAATATCACGATATCATACAACTGCAAACAGCAAGATATTTTAAAAAATGCAGACCAGTTCAAAAAAACTGAAGACTAAGTAAAAAACAAAAATCTTGTTTTTCTCAGCACTCCATTTCCAAATTTATCTTCACTTTGGACAGCTGAAATGTTCAGCTTTTACTCATTCCTATCCGTCAGCAAGTGGCTGCAGTCTCTCGAGACCAAATTATATGAAAATGCTGCCTCTCAGTAGGCCTTGCGGAAGATTCAACTCCATAATAAACCTCAACAGAGGTCTTGACTGTCCAAATACTTCTCTGGTATGCAGTGTTTAGGAGTCTATGTTTTACATCTAGTCAAGTCGATCAAAACATGTTTTCCTAAACCTGGTGTCTAAATGATCCTTGTGCCGCTTGATGTAGGACAAAGGCATACTTAAAAGACAAATAACTGAAAAATAGGCTTGGATGGTTAAAAATGTTCAAAATAAATATTAAAAAATGAATAAAGTCCTAAAAGTGGTGTCACATTAGTAGTTAATTTCCAACAGTCTTGAGATTCTCGTATTCTAGTAGTATTCCTAGTGCACTATACAGTGTCTAGAACCCCATTAATTTATTCTCCATAAGCTGTATTCAGGGTTGAGTTACATTTGCATAGAGAGGATTTAATACTAAAACTATACACGTTAGTATTCAGACATCAGACTACAGAAACTTAGCGTAGCAGATGAGTGCTTGGTCAGCTTATCCTTCAAATCATGGGCATGTTTTCTTTACAGGAGAACACACTGAATGAACAAAAACAGCTGTATTTTGTTAAGTCAGCAACTCAGAATAGTGTATTAAAAACACGATAAAATAACCTACATCCCACATATACATTACGATTTCACGACCTCCATTTAGTATCTCAAGGATGTCTTCATGTTCTTAAGTTCTGAATATGATTTAAAAAAATAAATAAAATGCAAAATACTAGGATGTGCTGGATCAAGTGCTATTTTATATGTTGGCAAATAATGAGAGTGGAAGCCATGCTGTTAAATTAAACCAAATATTCAGTAACTGATGTTATAATTACAACTAGGATTATTCATGAGGCAATATACTGGTAGTATACTAGACTAGATGTTTATTTCAATGCTTGCAATCTTCTCATTCATATATTATCATATTAGTCTTCTTTAATTGGTCATTTTTAAATTGTCTTGTTTTTTTTTGTATTACGTTTGACAGCAAAGATAAACAATGCTACATCTTTCTTCAGTCCATATTTTCTATCCTTGATTTTTTTCAGGCTAGTGCCACCTTTGGACGCTTCTGATCAAGAAAAATCTAGCAACCTCAGAGTTGTGAACTACACGAAGGTGATTTTAAATCATCTGAATACGGAGCTTAAGCAGGTGTATAACCTGACTCTGAACACATATAACTTTCCCCACATAAATATTGACATAACTTTTGTTGCCGGCCCTAGATATTGAGCATTTATAATGAATAGGAAGCCAATCTGAGCCTAAAATCTTTAGCCAAGCTGTGTTTGAGAGTTTTACATCAAATCTAAGTCGAAGACGGCACGTTTCAGTAGAAAATGTAAAATAGATCTAAATATCACCAGAAAGAAAGCTAGTTTTAAAAAACTGACTTTTATGAAAAATGATGATATTGTGATATCAACATAGTTTTCTTCACTTAAGAAAGTGACATTTTTAACTGTTGTTTTTTTTAAAATGAAAATATGCTACAGCACTCCACAGGCTCATTAATATTTGAGTCCCTTACTACATCTTCTAAATCTTTTAGGTGATTAAAATTCAAGGCCAATGTTTTTTAACGGCGCCCTAATAAAGTCTAAATCCATCACATGCATATAGAAGTTCGGAGTCGTTCCAAAGTGACTTGCTGGAACTGGTCCCATTAAAACAGTTTACGTATCCCATATGAGTTTAATGATACTGAAGTTCAATCCTCAATTCCCCACCACCAATACGAACGTCTCAGTATCAGATCTCTTCTGATCACATTCTAAAGGAGAGAATGCAAAACTGTAGAAGATGGAGACAGCTCGTCATGGAGTGCCCAGTTTCAAGTGGGATACTTTTCCCCAATCTTTAGTTACGTTATAACTCCGGTTTGCTGCTGGTCTTTATCTTTATTCTTGGATGCCATCCTGTGAGTGAATGAAGAGCCTCGCACTGATTCATTTACTCTAAATTACTCTAAGAGTTTGTGTCCTTGCTTGACTTCCCTCCAAACTGTAATCTGATATACAAGTTCCACTGGAAAGGACGGCAGTCGGCCTTGAGAACATAAAGATTGATGTACATGAGCTATTCAGGGAAATGTACAATGATATAATGTTCCTTAGAGAAGAATGTAGACCACATATATTCTATATATATTTATGTGGCTCAGCATTTTCCCCGGCACATGCTGACACTGGCACACTGGGAACTTATAAGTAGGACATTATTAAATAGCAGTAAAAAGAAAGAAAAAAAAAGTGTAAGGAGGAGAGGAATAGAAATGGAAAGATGAGGAAGAGTAAATATTTGCAATTAGCACACTTTTTTCCAGAGCTGCCTTCTCTGCAGGGGAACAGGAGGTAGGACACCAGGTCAGGGTCGAACATCTTCATTTCAGAAGCCTCGGACAGGCACTGAACGTGACCCTGTTACTGATAATGTTGCCAAAGCTTGTCTCCTGGCAGGCTTAGCAAAAAGAGCAGAGACTTTTTCATTTCATTTAATTGGAGAAAAATGCTTCAGGACATCCCGATCATCCTAATGGAAGCTTATTCAATTAAATACGCTTTATTTATCCCCAAAGGGGAAATGCTTGGTGGGAATTTTATTTATTAGCCCAATTCAGAATGAGATTAACTTTACATGGGGGCCATTTGCATGTGATTTTTATTTTCACTTCTCCTCCCTTGACAAACTTACAATACAGACCATTATTTACTGTTTGTTGATCAACTCTGCAGTGGTCTGATATTTTCAGGTCGTTTTCACACTTGGACTGAATACTCAAGGAACAATTCTGGGCTTGTTTGGGGGCGGAAAAATTCCTTGGATCAATTGCGTAATTCCATATATCTTATGTGTGTGCAGGTTTGCAAGCTGGTAGGCACTAGGTTCACCAGTTTGCTGTTTTTTGTTTTTTTTTTAATTATTTTTCTGTGGTGTCAACAATCAAGTGACAAAGAACAGTGTTTTCGGATACATGACATGTCATCAAGCAAAAATACTGAGCTGATTTTTAGCCATGCAGGCCATACTAAAGCAAACCCCAGGGCACTATTTTCAAGAGGACCAGGGATCGGTTCTGCACCCTCAAAACCAGCTTTCACACTTCACCAACCTCCGGAAAAAAACTGAAGTATGAAATCAACCTCAGTCCTGACTGGATAGACATGTCAGTGATTTGGCGGGAAGATAAAAAAAAAAAAATTATACATATGTAAGTGCCCTACTTGCCTAGTGCATGTATCTATAATAAACAAACTGGATAGCAAAAAGATGAATGCTTTGGAGGAGTCTTTGAACAACTTACTTGGTTTGGATCATATAACTTTATCTCCATATTGCTAACACTGGGAGTGCATTAGCAGGAGAAATCAATCAGAAGAGCGTGATCCTGCAGCTGGATTTAATAGACCATCATATTTATATCTACAGGTATAAAGCCACTTTATATTCACATCTACCACATCACGCAAGGTTTAGTTTTCTAGAAATAAATAATTAAGCACTTGTATCACTGTACATTTCTTATGCATCAGGCACTGGATGATGCCAAATAAATATCAATCATCTAGGTTTGTAGGCAAAACAGCCTGGCAGATACTCATCCCTCCTGTAGTTATTTCATTGCCGTTCAGATGCAAGAGTTTTACCAAAGGCTACTGTCTGTTTCTCTGATTAGCTACCAAAAACATAATCTAGATGAATGTCTCACATATTCACATCCGCTTAAAAATTTGACCAATCTTCTGCTTCTTATTCCTAAGAAATAAGAGTCTGTGTAAATACCACACCCAGGTAGCAAACTGACATTGGACCAACATGTATTTAGGCTGGCTATGTCGGCCCTCCCTCTAAGGCCCAACAGTGCCAGTGTGGATTTAAAAGAGTCTGAATGTCTGTTGGTCCTGGTGGCCCAAGGGAATGACAGTGGCTACCCTGCTAATCACTTACAACTGCGAACATCTGTAAATCTGCTTCAAGAGCAGTGAAACTGCAAATTAATAATCTCTTTCAAACAAGAAAAACACACATTTATAAAAATAACAGATCATCGACTTTCTATTCTATTAACAGTATTAGCTAGCAAGCTAATATGGAAAGCCTCAAACAAAGCTAGACAGCTAATGTTGGAGGAAATTCTTATTCCTAGGTCAATACAGAGCTTAACATGCTAGCCAGCAAATGTGGGTAGAATTTGGCACTAGCAAAGAACTCAGTCACTCGTAAAAAAAAACCCACTGTAATGTATATTTTCTTAACTCATTTTTACCTCATAGACAGATATTGTATATAAGTTGAAATTTCTGGAAGGTTTATCACTATCACTATCATAGATGCTTCGCAGAGCCAAATGAGCTGACAAGCAGTTGGTGTTTAAAGACCAAGGCAAACAGTGATTAAACAAATGGCACTCAAAAACAAAATGAAAGGTAAAAGACATGTCGGAAGAGGTTATGCTACGAGTTTGAAACTGAAGATCACTGAATTGGAAAAAAGAACTAAAGAAAATGACTAGTGAACTACAAAGTTAATGCAAAATCCCTGGAACTGTGTATCGCTGATTAATTTCACACAAAATACACCGAACCCCTATCCCAGATGGATCCTGGGCTCGTCAGGGGACGGCGTCTGGCTTGTTTCAACCACACAGGCTTGTTTTAACACGATCCCACAGTCTGAACTGCTGATCAGTTTATATCATCATTCTTTATGTCACTTATGATGTGCGCAAAATCTCTGCAAAATAAGAAATAATATGTACTCCCATATACTGCTCCAATGAATGTTTATTTTATTAATGTTTTAATTACTGGTAATCAAGAGTTCTAGGATCATCAGTCGATGCTGCTTGTGTATAGTTTTTATGGGCTGTAGACATTTCCATTTCAGTCTAAAAATCTAGAAGTTACTCCTTTTCAGTTTACATCTTTCACCACCAATGTAAAACTTGAAGCAGCAAGAAATTTAACTGCTTCAACCATTCACACACTGAACCACTGTGCAAGCAGCATACACCAAATAGTACAATTGAGAAGTTAGAAAAGTGTTTGCCCTATCATCAGGAGACTGAAGTTTGAATCCTGGTTCGATGCCACAGCCGGGAATCCAAAGGAGCGAAATTGGCCATAGTTTCTAGCTGAGAGGGACGGTGTTACTATCGCTCCTGTTAATAAGAGTGACACTAGCCAATCATGGCCATCTGTGAGATCATGTATGTGGAAGAAGGCAGATAGCACTTTTCCCGGAGTGTTCAGCTACGAAACTGTTCATAGTCTCTAGCTGGGAGGGATGGTGTTACTCTCTCCTGTCAATCAGAGTGACACTAACAAATCCTGGCCATCTGTGAGATCATGTATGTGGAAGAGGGCCAATAGTGCTTACCTCTGGGTGTTCAGCTGCCTTGTAACAGAGTGGCAGTGACCTGCTTTATGTGTGTCTGAGAAAATACATGCTAGCCTTCACCCTCCCCAGTTTGTAGCTGGATTTTTTACCCGATTTCCCACTAGCTAGCTGTGATGGGGGAGAGCTAGCTAGTGGGTGGAATTGGCTAGGAGAAAATGAGGTAAAAATCCTAGGAACATTAGTGCATTTTTTTTTTTACTGAAGCAAGTATTTTATTGTTTTTAATCCTGAAATATTAGTCCACATCCTTTGTGATTGCTGCAGCCACACACAACGAACTGTATTTTTGATACCAATGGTTCCTCAAGTAACAGGCTAACCGGTAGGACACTCTCATACAGCCACTACGTTGCTATTCACATCAAGTCCATATAGATTTTATGGACTTCCTATGACTCTCTAAAGCTCAGCCAATTTGTTGTGAATGTCACCAAGGTGCAGGAGACACTTATGTACATACACACAAAGACAAACTTGTGAATGTCACCAAGGTGCAGGAGACACTTACGTACATACAGACACACAGACAATCACTCAAGCGAGAAGTATTGTAACTTACTCTGATAACGGAGTGTGTGTGTGTGCGTGCTGATTCTTAACGGCAGCAGGGGGTGGAAATGGGCCAGGCCTCAATACCAGTAACACACAGCAGAGGAAACAGAACGTTCCCCAGCATGGGCTGGAGATAACGTAATCAGTGAGAGAAATGTGTGTGTGTGTGTGAGAGAGAGTGGGGGAGAGAGAGAGAGAGAGAGAGAGAGAGAGAGAGAGAGAGAGAAATGTAGCATTAAGGTTACAATGACCTTGTTGAGGGACACCTTAATTAACCTGATCTGCTCGCATGGTGAACAAGCATACAGAGGAAAAAGATGAATTATTAAAGAGGCTCTAAAGATAAAGACAGGAAGGACACTTATCAATCACATTACGCTGATATAACGTGAAGAGCGAGGAGGTGATTCACAGACCTTATCAGCCAAATTAAGCTGATAAAATGTCAAGAGTAAGACGGTAAACAACTTCAGGAACCCAGACGAGTCAAAATATAGAATTAGCTCATAAACAAGGCTATTATTTCAAATGTGTTGAAATCAATAAGAACGTATTCCTATTCAGGAACATATATTACCCCAGAGGAATGCGTTCAGTAAGGAATAAAACACTTCCGGGTGTGTGGTTATAAGAAAATAATCAGTGAAGGGCTGGTGTGATGCAGCCAGATGTGACGCAGCGGTGATGTCACATGATTACTTTCTAATAACAGCACATCCTGAAGTGTTTTATTCCTTTTATACCACAGTGATATGTCAAGTGCAATTTTTTTTTCATTTATTAAGTAACGACACTGTGATTTTTAACCATTTATAATTACATGTAATTTAACTTACTGAACATTCAAAAGTGCCCACGCTGGAGACTCCTTCCATAATGATTAAATAAATTTCCTTACAGAACACATCACAATAATGACGTTTTCTTTTATGTTTGTGATTAGGCTGTGATACATGGAGCGTCCACCATAAAGGTTCCTGTTTAAGTTGTTACTATAGAAATGATTATGTATTAGACACATTTAGATCAAATACTAATTTTAATTTAAAGTTATAATAACGTCATAGGCTACCTCTCATATAAATACCTGGACATTGTGAATATAATGATTTTAATGTGCAAATATTATATACTTAAGGGCACAAGTGCATTACAGTGGTTTTGCATTCAGCTTTTGGTCTTAACCTTGTAATTATGCAAAAGCTTATAATCCAACACTGACTAATCATCTCAGAGAAGGACATTTCCACAGTCCTGCTCATAACCCACATAGTGATCAGTGCTATAATTTGTCCCTCCGTGCGAGCAGATTATCTTTAATCTAAATGATCTGCATCCTCAGTGAAGGGATTATCTTTAAGCACCATGTTTTGAACATGGACAGAACATGTGCTGATGAGTATCTGTTCAGTCACCTAGTTTTGTCATTCCTTAAGGGAACATATCCTTCCCATAAACCATCTATTAGTGCGGTTGAATCCTGATCTTGGGTTATTGTCTTTGTAAAGTTTCATATGTTCTCCCTGTGCCCATGTGAGTTTCCTCTGGGTTTTCCAGTTTCCTTGCACCTCTTAAAGACCTGCCAGTAGGTTCTTGCTTCGCACAGAACGACGTTCCCGGGACAGGCTCTGGATCCACGGCAGCTGTGACCGGGATAAAATGCTTACTGAAGATGAACGGTATTTTTAATGTAGTTGAGCTACTATTTTTGCTACACTGAGCTATAAAATCTAAAAAAAAAAAAAAAAAAATGCAGGTCACCTCAAGATGGTATGATCTAGAGTAAGACAGAATAAAGATGATAAAACGATAAAAAGAAGAAAAAAAAAACAGAGCATGACACAGATTTCATGGAAAAATCAACACCAGGTCTTGCATGAGCCGAGGCAGGATATCCAGCCCGCTCTGATTACACATATTCCCTTTTATCCGGATACGTTTCATGAAAAATTAAGAAGCCGCTCGCTCTCGCTAATGGAAGCCACCGGCCTCGTAACGCAACCACAGGCGCCGGCGCTTACCTGAGAAGACAGAAAAGAGATAGAGCAGAGAGATGGTGAGCAGAAGCAGCACACAAGGTCAAGGTAATGTGCTTGATCACATTAAAACAACCTCTGTGTTGGAATGCATTAACTCTCTCTCCCTCTCTCTCCCCTTTCTATATAAAGCTCCTCTCTGATAGAAAAGCGCAGAAGAGAAGCGCAGGAGGTTTCGCTTTCCGTCCCACCTGACGTCATTGGCTTTTCTGGGCCACTATCGGACCCGGTGGGGTGTGAGTTACCTCTCACACTCTCTGATGTCAGCGTTGAAAGGATTAGTGGTGTCCTAATGTTCCCCATCTGTTCCGCGGCCCGGCCGTCCCTCTGCTCATCTCTTTGTGCAAGCCGCCAGCCGTGATTTTGATTATTTTTTTTTCCTCCCCAAATCACATTTAACAAATGAGACTACAAACCCTGCCGAACACTGACTCAATCTCAGTAAACAGCTTCTTCTTCCTGGTTTTAATATCCCAGGTATAATGTTCCCTGCTCCAACCCCTCCCGTGTGCAGACTGTTTATATGAGACACACGTGTGGGTTTATGATTCAGGCTCCAGTGTTTTTCTCCATCCTTTAATATCAGTTGTAATGATACAGTATACTGGTGTGACATTTACAGTCTAATATAGTTTACACAAAAAGAAAGTACATAATTCTCCATTTTACCCCAATTTTACACCCTGAGCTACTAGCCAGCTAGCTACACTTCTGCAAAAGAACATTATTCTTAAAGAAGGAACTAAAAATTTTTAAACTCTGAGCCAGCTAGCTACACCCCGAGCTACTAGCCAGCTAGCTACACCCCGA
>CM075007.1:25142705-25162705 GCA_037576675.1 Pangasius sanitwongsei | reverse complement strand
CTCTCAGTCCGTCTGTATGTATCTGTGTAAACCGTGGCTGGCTGAGGAACAGAGTGAAGATGAAATGAATATGTCACGGTAAAGAGAGGTGAAATCTGTTAGACATCAGGTGTGAATGAATCATACACACTGCATCCACAGAAAAAGAAGTGCAGTGAGATGAATGTAACCCTCAGCCCTCTGTGAAGAGTCGATAAATCCCTCTATTAATTCTGGTGAGAAATACACAGTATAATGACTGTTTCACTCAGTATCACAGTTTTCAGCTTATAGCTTCATGGTTTCAAAGTGGAGGACATTTAGTGCCGTAGAACACCACAATGACAGTGTGAGATATTTCTTCTTTTCATCAGCCTTAGTTTGGGGAAACAAGTATTTCACACACATTTCTGATTTACAGACATTATCTGCTCCAAAATCCAATCCCCCCTTCCCTCTCCCAATCTCTGTAATGCATCTTACAATAGAAATGGTTCTGTACAACATAGACACTTACATTTCACCATATTGTGGGAATTTATTTGATTTAATTCAGATGATTTACTATAAAAAAAGATTGTGGCTCCGGTGGAGTATTTTTCATATCCACTAAAAATGTTTATAGAGAGAGGATGGGGCAGCGTGATTCCTTCCCCTAAGGATCTCTATTTGCACTTGTTGCTTGTTCCCATTTTTGACCACTAGGTGCAATAACTCCTCTATGGAATCTAAGTGGGGCAGTGAGCACTCTGCCCCACAAGCAAATTGACAGAAAATCATCTTAACCCTGCGAAATAACAAAATTTCTAAAATTGTTGGTGACTTAAAAGGGGCAATAAGTATTTCAATTAAGTTTAAAATATATGGATAAATGGATAAAAAGTATGATGTAAAAGTAAAAAGTAAATCATTCCTTAATTATTTAAAAAGATGTAATGTTGGCAAAATGGTATAAGAAAAATAAAACACTTCAGGATGTGCTTTTATAGAAAAATAATCAACTTTAGGGTGGTACCAGTAACCCCACTTTGTGTCAGGTTGCATCACACCACCCTGCCACAGTTTTATTCCCCTAAAACTGCACACTCCCAAGTGTTTTATTTCTGAATTATTAAGGGAATAATTCTATACCTAGAAACACTGTTTCCTCTTATTTTTACCATTTTATAAAGTAAAAATGTGTAGCACAGTTCATGTAATACCAGGACAGAAAGTTGATGCAAGTGCAGAAATTATTGCAGAGAACCAGAGCAGACCAGGTTGAAAATAGCACAGCCATCGTGAAAACAGGCGACCAAAAACCAAACCAGTGTGGACCAGAGACACAAACCAAAGACAGATAAACAGCTGAGAACTGCACAGACATAAACGACTGACCAGACTTCACAACATGACTCTGAACAGGAAGTAACAAGTGGCTGGTTGGATGTTAAAATCGATTCATTTGGAATTTTCTTCGTATTAATGTAAATTAATCACATTTTTTTAAACCATAACTTTTCATAGGACTTTTACAATGAGCTGTACTTTTTGAATGCTAATGCAAATAAAACAGCATTGAAGCAGCATGAAAAAAACATGAATCAGCTATATTGCACAATTTTGTTGTCTATGAAAGAGTAATGATGTCTATGCTGTGTAAAGATGCTGAAGGATTTGACTTTGGGCTGTCAAATATCCACTTCTACAACTTATAAACCATTCACTATTATTATTCTTATGTTCATTAAACCGCACACTTGACTACATAATCGTTAAAACTTGAATCAGTGTTATTATAATATGGCATCACTGGGTGTTTTTGCAGAGCAGGTTGTAGAACAGCTACTGAAAAAAAGAGCAGTACCACCTGTAATAACCTGACATTTTGCAAAAAGAATAAGTGTCAGTCTATGTTAATGCTAAAAAGGTGTTTGAGATAAGGCCTGCACTTTCACAAACACACAAACCACCAAAGCAGCAGCAGGCAAACTAGGAAAGGTGCTGATGATGTTATCGACTGTGGCAAGGCGGCACGAAATGTCACCAAGGTCCACTTAATGCTCAACGACAAAATACATGTTGCATGTATTTTTTTTTTTAATATATATTACAAATCAAGTAAAATCTGTCGTTTGTGGTGTTAATTTTACTGCTGATTTATAAAATTTTCATAGCATGATGTGTAACATTTTTGTCACAGTTTACAATATCAAACTATAGTGGGTTCAATCAAAATTTAAGAGACTGATGGATGTTTGTTCAGAAAAACACACACAGCTGACTATATAAAATACGTGATTTTTATAAAACACGTAAAAAAAAAAAGTGAGTACTCACTCACTTTTTCTGCACCAAACTGCATATCCTGAATGAACACAGGACACAACCTGTCCTAAAGCACGCCACTATCACAATTCTGATCTTTCTCTTATTCTTGGAAACACATGTTTCTAATGAGAGACGCTCAGTTTCTAAAGTGTGATGATGGCATGACCAGATCTCTGATATCAGTATCGTATTGGAATTGGGACATCCCACACTTCTACTAAAGACAGACCTATAATGATTGTGTTTTCAGTGCAACACTCCATAAGTTTTAATCCAGTGTCAGGATTCAGTACTCATGTCATTATGCTAACAAATAAAAATAAAACAAATAAAAACCATCCTCATAATGAATTAATTCAAGGTTGCTTTAGTTAAATATAGCAACCAGTCTGCTGGCCTGTAAGCAGGTTGTTTGCTGTATTTGTCATGTTTCCTGTGGTGTGTATCACGCTGTGTGCGTGTGTGTGTCACCGGGACCTGTCATCTGTCTCTGCTCTGTTCCCGCGGAGTTTGGCCTAAGATTAATGAAGCAGAGAAAAGTAAGCCGAGCACAAACGCAAGCCTCCTGTGCATTTTACAGCACGGTTTTCCCGAAACAGATCAAAGCTATTTGCGGACTAAATTATGCTGAGGCTGGGGATTCTCTCTGTACAGACAAAACCTTATCTCAGCTCAACAATCTATCAGCCTACATACTGTACAGCTGTCAGGGGAAAAACGCTCCATCAAACCCGCTGTTCCTCTGTCTCATGGTACTTAGCTGATTTCTTCTTAGTGTGGGAAAACTGGCTGTAGATCCATCAGCCTACGTGCTCTCTACATTTGGCCAACAGTTTTATGCAAGTGAGCCACAATCCAATCCAACCACAGTGCTGAGGGTTAAAGATCCTGTGCAGGGGCCCTACAATGGCTCTATATTTCACAACCTTCTGGTTATTGTGTACTGTGTACTGTCAAATGTTGTCCTATACTGTCTTTAACCTTATACTTTTCCTGGTGGGAGTCATGGTGACGACAGCCTAAGAAGGACAGTCCAGATTTGTCTGTTATTGGATGCAGATTCAAGAGGGTCCTGGATCTGCCCCAGGGTCTCTGTCAAGCAGGATGTGCCTGATATAACACCAGGGGAAGCTGACCAAGGGGCATCCTTGTAAGGTGCCTGAACCACCTCGAATGGATCCTCTCGATTCATAGCAGCAGCAGCTCTTCTCCAAGACTCTCCCAGGCTGTCAAGCAACCCAACCTATCAAGGAGAGTAAAGTCAGCAACCCTGTGGAGGAACCTCATTTGGACCATTTGTACTTGCAACCTTCTTCTTTCGGTCAATACCACAGCTTGTGAAAATAGCTGAGGATAGGGTAAAAACAGATGACCGGTGACCAATTAAGAGAGCTTCATCAGCAAACTGACCAGACAGACAGGTACAGTGACTGCAACACTGCTACTGCTGACCCGATTCCTCATGAAATCTCCGATTTCTCATGACTCCAAGGTGCATAAATTCCGAGGCAAGGTCTCCCTCCTCACCTGAAAGGAACATCCCACATCTTTCTAAGAGAGAACCACGGCCTTGGAGGAGCTCATTTTCTACTCTAAGGATCTCCCATATTGTCAAGTATCTCTTCCAATCATAGAGATTAATTCTAGCATCCCTGTGGAGGAACCTCATTTCTTCCGCCTGTAGTTGCAACTTTATTCTACCACAGCTTGACCATACATCAGGATAGGGATGTAGGTTGACCAGAGAGCCCAGGACAGTGACTGCAACACTGCCACAGCTGACCCAATCCACTGATCCAAGTCCTAATGAACAAGACCCAAAAGTACTTAAATTCCTCTACCAGGAACAAGGTCTCTATACTAAACTAGAGGAGGTTTCCGACTCCTTTTCAAGAGAGATCCATCGCCTTGAACCTGTAGGCGCTGATTTTCTAGTCCAAGGCTCTCCCATGTTGTCAAGCATCTCTCCCTATGATAGAGCATAATTTAGCAAGCAGATTTATTTTTTATTCATTGTTTCCCAGCAGACAAGTAGGTTCAAAAACCTGAGAAAGAAGAAAAATCCTACTCCTTGAATCAACTTTCGCAAGACGAAAAAAAGTTTTCATTTGCTATGTAGCCAAGTTTAAATGCAATGCATGCAACTCTATGGTGTGACACTGTAACCTTATATAACTAAGGACTTATTCCACATCCCACCACCTGCTGCACTACACACACCATCTGAGGCTCAATCTTGGCTTTTGGCAGAATGTTTTAACTAGTCAAATTAATTAGCATGCACAGATAACAGACAATCTTAAGAATCAGGACCATGCAAGTATGTGGAAACTGATGAAACTGAGAAAAATAAAGTGCAGCGCAAAGACATCATATAACGCTAAATGGATTTACAGTTAAACATAGAGAAAATAAAGATGCTAGACGCTAGGTTTGCAAAACTCAAATAATTTTAGATGTGATATGCGGAGAGAACACAACGTCTAGTAGCCGAAACTTACTTACTGACTTTTTGCTAAGAGTGCAAACATGATGTGCTACATTAGAAATGTTAAAAGAGAATTCAAATAATTAGAATATTTAAAATAATTTAAATATTTAAAAAGGAACAATTAAAATATTTAAAAGAGAATTAAAATAAGAGATTAAAATGATTGTTATTCTTAGTCTGTATTAATGCACTTAAAAAGGTGTCATGACAGAAAAAGATCACATCTAAAAACTCAGAGAACTCAGGAGGGTGTGGTAAGAGGAGGATGAAATAAAATATTTAGAAAATACATGGTTTAACTGCAGATTGATGTTTTATGCAGATTGCTCTATATGGCCACCATGTTCTTTCTCTTTCCCTCCAAAGAGGAGTCCCAGTACTGTCAGAAAGAGTGCTGGAGGAGTGATTCATTACCCTGCTTTCTCTCTCGCTCGCTCTCTCTCTCTCTCTCTCTCTCGCTTTCCCCTTTCTCGCAGCGTTCTCTCCCTCGTGCTAATTACTCGAACTAGCTGACCTTCCACATATCCTACTTTCCCATCTCAGGTTATCGCGTGTTAAGCTCCAGAGACGTTCGAGACATGGAGGCAATTTATTTCTGCCCCGATCCCCAGCAGCCACCTCGCACTCCTCCAGCGGGCAAAACATATGGGAGGTCCTCCAAGTGAAGGAGGTGTGTGTACCCGAGTGTGAGAATGAGAGTGTGATGTGTGTATGTGTGTGTGTTAAGGATGAAACTAATGGCTATTCTGTGAATTGTTGCTTTGAATTACCAGTAAGAAAAGAGAAAGAAAACAAATTCTCAACTTTACAGTGATGGATGAGCTAAAAATGAAATGTACACACATTATCTCTTGCTACTTTAAATTGTGCACTGGAGCTACAAGGCTAATGTTGCTAATAAATTAGGGACGCTTATTGCCTCCAGTTTAGCAACCTATCATTTGTAGTGTTGTTTGCCTCAACACTTTGATGCTGATTTTATTTCCAAAAAGCAAGAGAATGACAAAACCGATGATAAGAACACGTTGGTGAAACAACATGAAGAAACCTCAGAGCTTATAGAGATAAAAATAAACTAGAAAAAGCCATATTAAGCACATTTTCACATGAAGCTGTCAGCTTGTCATAACATCACAATGCCTGAAAAACACACATGCTTTATACGTATCTGTGAAAAGAACCGCCACTGCGATATTTCCACACCGAGTCACAGATAATAAATTATCTTTTCTAAAAATACAAGATCATAATAACATTACAGGTACAATGCTCAGGCAGAACCTCCGCCTAAGGCCATAGATCACTTTCCCCCATAGCCGAGAGGGTTATAAATCACCACAGACAGAATGAGACCAATAACCGCTCACCTGCACCACCATGGCACAGCTTTTTATGGGAGGGTAAAAAAAACTGTACTGCCTGTCAGAAAATGCCCTTTACTGAAATTCTGCAGCGAGACACGGCACTTAAACTGCAAAGACAAACAGGACACTTAGGATTATCACTCAATTTTCTGTATAGGGAACAAATATGATGCACTGTGGCTTTCAGTCCCACTCAACAATACACACATCCTGTCCTCACTCAAAGACACGCCCATCTCTCCATCTGTCCCACTCACAGACACGCCCATCTGTCCCACTCAAAGACACACACATTAGTCCCCACTCAAAGACACGCCCACCTCTCCATCTGTCCCACTCAGACACGCCCACCTCTCCATCTATCCCACTCAAAGACCCGCCCATCTGTCTCATGCAAAGACACACCCTACTGTCCCACTCAAAGATACTCCCCCCTGTTCCACTCAAAGACACACCCTACTGTCCCACTCAAAGATACTCCCACCTGTTCCACTCAAAGACACACCCTACTGTCCCACTCAAAGATACTCCCACCTGTTTCACTCAAAGACACACCCTACTGTCCCACTCAAAGATACTCCCCCCTGTTTCACTCAAAGACACACCCTACTGTCCCACATAAAGTCATGTCTATTTGTCCCAACCATCTGTCTCAAAGGCATGCCCATCTATCCCACTCAATGACACACCCATCTGTCCCGCCCAAAGACATACGTTCATTAAAAAAACATATATTCCTTAAAATAAAAAACACCCATCTATCTCATTCAAAGGCACATCCATCCGTCCCGCTCAATGACACACCCATACGTCCCTGCTGCTTTTTTATACCCCTGCACTTCTTTTTTTTTTTTTTATTTAATATGTTCAGCGTTAATAAGGGCAAATTGTTATGTGGCAAACTTGGATAATAATATGAATTCATAAAATCAACTGAAAGTATTTTGCTACAATATTGTAGTCTTTTCCATGCTGTTCTGGCTGGAATTTGTACTCATTTCTGACATCTGACCCTGCAGGGTTCAGACAGGCCGTGTCTTAGTCCACTTTGAGGTTGTTCGCCGAGTTGTGAATGCACAAAGATTAAACTGAGGAGTGAGTTAAAATCAATACTTGACCTGCTGTTAGAGGACAGCTGTGAAATTGAAAAGGTCTTTTTGAGCAGCCATGAGTAAATGATGAAGGAGGGGACAGAGGCAGACACGTGTGTTCAAACTCAGATTAGCTCTCTTCCTCCTTAAAGAAACATGCATATTGTCAGATTCTGAAAAGACTGAACATCACACAGTACTCAAATGATTTGTGCAGATTATTAGAGTGAATAAAAAAATTGGTTAACATGCACTGTAGATTATACATCAACATCTGGGGATCACAATCGTAAGTTTTTGCTGAACTCAATGTAAACAACAAACTGGGGGAAAAAAAAAACAAAAAAAACATGGAGGTTCATATGATTGGTTCAAAGCTTTTGTTATTGTAACCCAGCCAGAAAGGCAGTGTGTTAAACTTACCCAATTTTGTGTACAAAAAAGTGAGAAAATCTTTAGACTATGTAAAGAATAAAACACTTGGGAGCATGCTGTTCTGGGGGAAAAAAAAAAGGTACTGTGACCATCCCAAAGTCGATTATTTGTCTTATTTTATTGCACTTATACCATAGCAATTTGTCAAGGATGAAACATTTCATTAAATAAAGAACAACATGTTGTACTTTTTATCCATGTATAGTTATATTTAATGTTGTTCCCTCACCAGCCTCTCTTTTTCTCTCTCTTGGAGTTAAGACAAAAAAAAAAAAATGCAGCTTGTCATGTTACCAAGAAATTTTAAAACACAAACTCCTCTGTCTTGAAGTCTTTCTTGTGCTCTGAATGTTACGAAGCGCTGAAACTGGAGACTCCTTCCAAAAATGTTATAAAAACATCATACAGAAACTTCACCACATCAACGGTTAGTCACATTTTTTATCCGTATATATTTACGTGTATATGTGTATGAGCTTTTACTATAGAAACAATAACGTATTAGAATAAAGCATTAATATAAACTCTCAAAGTTGCTTCTGACCAATCAGAATCATGAATTCGTCCGCATTGAATTCGGTATATAAAGCAAATTCTTTATCATTTTCTACGTTCAAAGTTAATTTTATGTAGCAATTACTCAGTCAAGCTAACTAGCTACGAATTTATTTTGACCTGCTAGCAACTAGCTATTAGTAATTAGCACATTAACTGGATTTATTGGGTTTTTCAATAACTTTTAAGTAATTACACAAATTTTAGGCAATCACTGCACTGGTAGTTTGTTAGCAAGCTATGACTTTGCACACAGTTTTCGAAATATTGCACGTAAATCTCCAAGGAAATCATCAGTTGTCAGCTACACACTCTCTCGCTTCCCTTGTAGCATTTTTAGGGCATGAAGGGAATCTGACAGTGTTGTGTTAAACGGGACTGGAAGACAGGGCACGACTGTGTGTGTTTGGCTGGAGCTAATTTTATATCATTTTTAGTTCCTCTTCTAAATATTCAACATAGCACTAGATGGGACCTCCATGAACCTTCTGCTGTTGCTGATTTTTCAAATTCACCAAAAACCTCCTAAATATTTGGATGAAAACACACCATATCACCAGAGAGCAATGGGATGCTCATAGAGAGTTTTACAACAGGACCGTTAATTCAATCTTGTATGGCAGTTGAGTGTTGATGAGCATCATACCGGTGGGTTTATTTCAAGACTCGCTCCGCCACAAATCCACCGTTTAGCTCGCTTTAGTGCTTCCAATAAAACCCGGCACTGTGTTTCATTGGCGTCGTATAAATCAGGCAGCGTATGAACACAACTTGGCCCAGTTTGCCTTGCCAAAAGCTGTAGAGCTGCAGCCAAACCCTCCATCAGCTTATTTACACACCGGACACCCGATAGCCTCTGTGGCACCATCGCACACCAGCGGCCTCCCACGGAACAGAATTAATCAGCGATGCAGCTCGTAAATCGCTGATTAACAGGCATTAGCGGATCCTGGCTCAGTCGTACGGCTGATACAAAACCACAAACGCCATGTTAGAGAAATCGGAGATGTCTGTTGTCATGAAGGAAATAATAAACGACACACGTTTCAGGGTCTGGATCATCCTGAGGTGTAGAAAAGTGAAAAGTTTTCTAGATGAATGAAGGATATTAATTAAAAACACACAAATGGGGTTGTGGGTTTTAATATAAACCTGGGATTTGCACTGCAGTCAGAACTAATGTCAGCGCTGCTGTTATACAAAGTGAATCAACACCTTCTGACTAATCAAATTCAACAATTTAACAAGATGCTGATATAGTAATAAAAACATTTACCTCTTAATTACTTTTGTTGCTTAAAATCAATACATTTAAAATAAATTTATCTCAAAAATAGCCTGGATGGCTGAGTGGTCTACAAAGCACCTGACTAAATTTTCACTAGATTTTCCCACAATTCTCTGACACTATATTCTCCAAACAGAAGTGTGGGGCTGAATCTCAGTAGCTCAGTGAGTTAAGGTCCGGCGCACTGGCCCACAGCCTGTGAGTCAAATCCCAGCATAACCCGAGTAACACTCTTAACCTTCAACTACTTAGCCTTTGGATTAGATTCTGCCTCAGCTGTAAGACGCTTTGGATAAAAAATGGGTGTGGAGTGAATAATTGCAAATTCACATAGTCAATGAAGTTAAAGAGGTAACAAGGTAAAAGCAGAGGCGCTACATTTCCTTTTAAGGTTATACATTAATACATATATTAAATATTGCACAAGGATGCACAAGTCCTTGAATCATTTGTTCAACCTGGTTTCATACAGAGTGTGAGTCATTCAGCTGAGTCATTTTGTTCACGGACCACATTCTACAACTCGAGAATTACTTTTAAGACTTGGTGAGTGCTGACATTCCCCATGAGTCATTTGCCCCATCATCAGTAAGCACTATATCCTGGTCAGGGTGTCAGTGAGGGTTTTTTTTTTTTTTTTTTTTTTTTACATTTATGGCATTTGTCAGATGACTTTCACAACCTTATCCAGAGCGACTTACATTTATCTCATTTATAAGGGCCTTGCTCAAGGGCCCAGCTTGGTGGTGCTGGGGATTGAACTCATGACCTTCTGGGCCTCAGCTTGGTGGTGCTGGGGATTGAACTCATGACCTTCTGATCAGTAGTCCAACATCTTAACCACTGAGCTACCACTTCCCTGGTGAGTCCTGGGCCCATCCCGGGAATACTGGATGTAAGGTGTGAATACACCTTGGATGGGATGCCAGTTCATCTCAGGGCACCATGCACACATTCACACACTCATTAACACCTACGTGCAATTTAGAGTCCCCAACCAACCTAAGACGAGTCCCTGGACCCTGGAGCTGTGAGGTGGTAACGCTACCCACCGCACCACCATGCCAAAGGTTTTATTTGAAAAATGCCTTGAAAAGTTGTATTATAGTACCTATCCTTATGCATTAATATGATAGACGGTCACACACAAAAGAGAACTGAATGACTAAAGTCAACCTGACACATCTTAGAGAAAAAAAATGATTAATTATTTTGCATTTGAAACAACATAATATGGGTTTGTTTATAATTCTAACCTTTTCCGCATGAGTTTCAGAAGTGGCAGGTGGAAAATTATTCATTTAGCCCGCACAGTGGAAATAAAAATTCATTTCAGACCCTGACTACAGCACTCGGAGCGGGAGACGCTGCTGTGTGAATGGATTTCCCTGAGAAAGCGAAGCGCCTAGGAGTTCTGCTTTGATGTATCGCATAAGGACGCAAATAATAAAATTACCCTGTTCTCCGTTCTGCATAATAAACAAGCTGGTTTCAAACCTCTGTCAGCCATGCAGGAAATGTCGAGCTCGCCTCTGAGATTTCAGAACTTAAACATCAGGAGTGTGTGTTCACATCAGCCGCGTGCTCAATAGGCAGGGAGGAGATACTCAGTGTGTTAAACAGGAGAGATACAGTGTCGATGTGGAGGAGAGTCAAGGTCATTGTGGAGGTCACGAACGCTGAGGAAGCAAGTTTAGTCAAGTAACAGATACATTTCAGCTTAAATAGATTTGAATTCCAGTTATGCCTTATTACAGTTTTCCTACAAAAAAAAAACAAGCATTCACACAAAAACCAACAAAGAACAAGTAACACAATTTACACTGTAACAACTGATGATGCAAAAGCATGCAGTCATAAAGCTGCAATTTATGTATCTGTCAATCGTCTATGTTTAAATATGTATTAAAATCTTTCAGTCCTTTTTTTGGAGTTTGATGTAAATGCTGACAGATGTTCCAGTTTTGCTGCAGACTGACTAGACAATAACACAAGTGCTGACTCTACAAGTGGTTCTTTAAAGAGGAATCAAATTCACAACAAAAGTGCTGTGCATTTTCTCAGAAAAACTTTCTCAGACACACTCACTCAATTTTCTCCACCTTGTTGTTGCCCAATTCAATAAAGCATCTGGAAAATATGAAATATTACCAAGCAAGAGAAAAACACAGCAATTGCTTAAGAAATTCACTTAAGAAATCCAAGATAAACCAGATTTATGGAGCATGTCATGGGCTGTGGCGCGCTGTGTTGGTCATTCAGGGTGTACAGAATTTGTGTTCCTTATTCACTGATGTCCCATAACACCTGATTCCACCCTGGAATTATCGACTACCATATAAAAATCCAGTTCAATAAAGTGTGGTATTTCACTTCTCCTTGTGGGAAAAGGTAAGTGGAGCAGCGGTAGCCTCAATGTGTCAATGTGCAAATGCAACCTTTATAACATTTATATAGACAAACACATTTTAATATTAATATCTGGCTCACTTGCTCTAGCTTTCGGAGGGATTTTGATTTAGGCTATGACATTTGGGGTCTCATCATCATACTCACTGTTGCCAACTTTAGGGACTGTCACTAGATTTGGTGTATTTGTGCGAGTCAGCGTTCCCACGGACCAATCACTGATCACTATTATTCCCAGTGACTAATCACCGATCATCATTGCTCCCAATGACCAATCACTGATCACCATTGTTTCCAACAACTAATCAACAGTCACCATTGTTCCCAATGACTAATCACTGAGCTCCATTGTTCCCAATGACTGATCACCGGTCACCATTGTTCCCAATAACTAATCACCGATTACCACTGTTCCCAATGACTAATCACCGATTACCACTGTTCCCAATGACTAATCACCGATTACCACTGTTCCCAATGACTAATCACTGATCACCATCGTCTCCCAACAACCAACCACTGATGGCCGTTGTTTGTTCCACCACCATGTTTCTATGTTCTTCATTTGAAAATCTTTTCTTGGCAATATTTACAGTAAAAAAAAAAAAAAAAGAAAGTTTTTCCATCCATAACAGATTCCTTCATACCTATTTCCCGATTCCTCACTGCCTCTTTTAGCCTGCGTTCTTGATAGAAATTATATTTTGTAAATACGGAGTACTAGTATTGTAAGTACTAGTTAGTTTGCGGTGCCATGACCAAAGCCGACTTCTTTTTATAAGCAATAAATCATAATCTAATATCTTCTACTCACATGTAACAATTTTCTATAAAGAGTGTTTTCAGAAAAACCTCATGCAACACTTTTCGATACAATTCAATACACAAGCAGATTAGTCGCGTGCGTCATATGGCGACTTGAGAGACCTTTCTGAGCATGCATCAGCTACTTTCTCCTGAAGAAGTAGAGCTGGTAGAGATGCTCTCTGCCTGAAACGACCTCCTTCTTCAGAAACTTTCTGTAATACTGGTATATCCGAAAACTCCACCTTTTAGTGCAGCTGCTCTGTGAAAGTACAGCTACACTCCTGCAGATTGACACTCCATGGCTTTTTATCCACTGCATTACTCTGTGCACGTGCACTTTAAATGATACCGAAGAAATGTGTTTCCTTTTAGTCTGTAAGAGGATACAGTGATGAATGACCGTGAATTGCCATCGCACGCGCTTCCCGGATACCCACTCAGCACAGGTGAGACACTTTTTTTTTTTCCTCAATATTAACCACTGAGCTGCCTGGATTATCATAACGACCGCACGTGCAAGAGGAGCAGAGGGTTTTCAACTTGTTTTCATCATAAATATCCACCGACATATACACACAGTCTACCTGTGCTTCATCCTGTGCACCTTTTACAGCTCGCGCCCCAAAAAGCTCGTCCATCAGCGCGTGCATCATTCAGCACGCCGCAATAAAACTACTCAAACCGGGAATAACATTCAAAAATACAAAAAAGAAATAATTATAATGATAATAATACAAGCTTCCAGCATTTCTCTTTAACTGGAACCTGGAACAGCTACTGACCTTGTAGAAGGAGGTGCTGATTTTCCAGTAGTAAAGTTAAGCGCTGTGTTCCTGCAGCAGGTCGGACGGCACGCGGAAGCTTTCCTCAGCGATGTGTGACACGCGCGCGCGGGCGCTCTCGTGCCCGCGCCTTTAAGCGGCAGCGCGCCGCGTGCACGCGCCCGGCCCGCTGTCAGCTAGCATGACTGACACGGTCAGGCAATGCTAGTCAACTTTTTCTTTTTCTTTTTTTTTTTCTTAATGTACACATTTTAGAACAATAAACTGTTTTTTTTTCCCCCACTGTGATTAGATGAAGTTTAAACTGTATTCCTTGAGCTACCATATAGGATTTATTAAAGCTGGATGATACTGGACTGTAATATCAATATCATGAAAAACTACCTCAAAATCCACATATCCCTGCTGAAAAAAACAATAGAAACCCTCACAGAATTTGTAATGGTTTTAATGGGAATTGTATTGGTTTTAATGGAAGCTGTAATGGTCCCTGTGGGTCTCTAGTGGTAATTTGTTGCCTTCTGTTGGTGGCATGTTATGTCTAGTGGACACCATTAAGGACCTACATCCTTAATACATCCTACTACGTAACTGAAATCATTTGGTAATGGCTTTAATGGTTAACAGCTGATGGTTTGTAATGGTATTTTTTAGTGGAAACTACTAGAATCTCTGTGATGGTTTGTATTTGGTTTTTTTTTCAGCAGGGATGCTGAGATACTGCTGCTATCAGCACTTTCATAAAACTGACACTAACATCGCTGTTATTTGTTATTCGTAATTTTCCTCTCTTTTCTATGCTAAAAATGTTTTTTTCATTTGTTCATTCATCTTAAGTAAACACTTCCCGGAGCCAATCCCGGGAACACTGGGCACAAAGCGGGAATGATAGGATGCCAGTCCATCACAGGGCACCATAGACACGCATTCACACGCACATTCACATTTTATTCACAATTCAGCAAATATCCAAATCCGTTTACCGGAAATGGAAGAACGAGGAGAAAACCCTCGAGGAGAACATGTGATACTGCACACAGACAGTAACTCAAGCTCAGGATCAAACAGGAAGCTGGCAAAATACATTTGTAGGTGTAATGAACGGAGGTGAGGTGGATTATTTACTCTATCGTCCTTTTTTCACCCAAAATCCTTTGGGAAAAGTAGATACACTAAGCAAACGCTGTCCAATCAAAGTATAAATCACACAAAAAGACAGATAACAGAACTATAAGTTGTCTGGTATTCAGAGGAAACACAGTATGATCCCAGTAGAACATTATGGATTTGAAATACTTAAAAATCATGAGTGAAGCTACATATTAGTCTTTGTGTGTGTGTATGTGTGTGTATGTGATATATTGTCCCGTATCATTCTTATTATGCCACCAATGAGACCTCGTTATATAATGCATTAGCCTCTCATCTAATATCATAACCAGCCGTCACTGATTATTATTAATGCACACACACATACACACACACACACAAACACTGTTCTCTTGATATGATGCAAAGAATCACAAATGGGTATCCAGTAGTAATCCAGCACTTCAGTCTGTATGCAACACTCTCCATACAGACAACAATTAATGTGTGTTTTATTTGTTTCAAACCGAAAAGGGGGACTGAGTTCATTTGCTTTGGTTTGCACTTATTTAATTTGCTTCCATCTAAAAATTGCTCTCTCATCAAACCAGACTGGTGTGTGATGCTGTGGTGAGCTTCTTCCTCGGTAGGTGTACAGCCTCCTAATTGCACGCTGCAGTCGTGGTCATCCACTAAAGCTCTATTTTAGAGTTTAAACACAGGGTTTCAAGGACGCAGGCTGAACTCCACCCTCACTCAACACGTCCTATAGCGAATAGTAGCCAAAGCTTCCTCCACAACGTCTCAACTCCTGGAGTGGTCCTGGAGTGGTGCATCCCCATTCTGTTTAGTATTCATTCTAACAAGTAACAGCTGCTGAGAAAACACAAAAGAACTTGTTGTTTGGGACAATATACTAGCTACAGGCAGTGTAAAAGTTTGTACCCCCTTGGTTGCTAGTAACTTTACTCAGCTGTAAAATAACACTAAGCAAATAAGTAACAAATAACAGATAGGGCTCACTCCTCTAATATTGATTCAGTTTGCCAGGCCACCATTTACCAGACTGTGTTACACTGCTAACTGGTTTAAAAAAAAGTAGGTAGTTACTTGAAAAGGCACATTATTTAGAAAATAACTCGACTATTGCCTGCTACTAAGCTAGTAGTATCGCTACATATAGTTACTAGCTACTCCCCAACACTGTAAGGGAGTTTCAAGGTTGTCAAATCAGCCTTAAGAATGTTATGCTCTCTATTAATGAATATTTTCTGTAATCACTTGGAAATAACAACTATCAGGTCTTGTTAGAACCAGTTCTATCTTTGCAAATATTTTGCTGACCTGCTAGTATGAACACTTGCTAAATATGAATATTAGTGTGGAGGACAGAGCATTAATCATGTTAATATTGTCAGTACTTTAGACTTTGACAAATAAGTGAGCAGTATGGGGAAACTACTTTGCAGTTGTAACTTCACAACATACAAGCTGCTACATGGTTTACAACAGCTAAGTTACAGCCAAACTACCCTTTTAGAAAGTAGCTACAAGGTACTATAAGGTATCCCATAACAAAGCTCTTAAACCACTTATAGTAAGAAGCCGTTAACATTATTGACCATAATCAAAAAAGCAAAAGATACAAAGGGGGCTCATTCAACTAATATTGGTTCAGTTAGTTTCTGGCTAGACTATGCTATAGCCTTGTTTGAATTATTTATTTATTTATTTTTTTCAAAGTAGACAGTTACTGGAAAAGCTATTTTATTTTGAAAATAGCTCTGCTACTGGCATGCTACTAAAAGCTAGTAGCCTCACTAGTTATAGCTAGCTACTCCCCAACACTGCAAGGGCATTTCTAGATTGTTAATTCTGCCTTTAATGCTAATTTTATCCAAACGAAATTAGTGACGGAGAAAAAAGAAGAAAGTGAACAAGTCGGTGTAAGATTACAAGGTGATCTTAGCCGAAAAAATAAACAATAAATTGCTCATGTGCTAATAAAAACACTAACTAGACAAGAATTGTAGCATTTCGAGCACAACATATTTCTGCCCTGCTACATCTAAAACAGCTAATTCAAATAATCTGTTCATGATTGGCTTTTAGCGGGTTAGGTATTAGTGTGGAAAAATCACCAAACCGTGACTGCAGACACTCATTCAGCTAAATTCATTTTAATCTTCCACACAGTGCTGGGACTCACAAATCAGATGCACATTTGCCAGATTGGATTTTCTGTTGCCAACCTTTCATGGTCTAATACCAGCCCAAACAGTTACTTTGCCAAATTAGATCCATCAGCCCAAGGCCATTTTTTTCAGCTCAGTGTGATTAAAATGAGCCCAAGTGGGCAGGGAATTACTGAATCTGGCAACACTGATCAGCTTCCCAATAAATCTGGTCTTCAGAAACAGTCTAGTGAGGACAGATGTAGTGGTGTGAAAAATATTAGCATCATGGAGGGGAAAAAATGGTGTGAAGCCTTTTCTGGACTCTTTTTTTTTTAAACTAAGATCAATAGAGTTAGCTGTTTATCTCCCTGTGAAAGAGTCTCCACATTTATATGAACCAAAAGATTCAACATAAATGAACTTAGCTACTAAAACAAGCCTAGGGTTTAAATATAATCTTTGTGGCAGATTTAAACGTGAAGGATTGAAAACTCTGTCCACTAGGGGGAAGGTCAGATTCAAAATATCCCTCACCAGCACCAGAATATCATCTTTGACCATGTCCTCTGATTTCAGACAACAAGGTAAACAGTAAAATTGGTGGAATTTGAGGAGGCTCTGATAACGTGTCCCATGAGAGCATGGCAGAAATAGCAGCACTGGCACCAGTGTAGATGGTATATCGGGTTATTAAACCAATTTCATTGCATCAACAGAGAGAATATTCCTCTAATCTTACAAACAAAAGAAACTGGCACTGAGAAGTGCCTTCATGTTGTTTCACATACTGCCCCCACTGTTTACAATGGAAATGCAACAGTAGTTAATAGGGTGCATGAATTTTTTTTTGAGACATGCACAAATCACACACAAAATGACATACACGGTGGCCATCTTGCATATGCGTACACATAGTTAAAAGCAAGTATAATCTTGGGCTAGAGTTTAAGATATGTGTTTGGCACAGGATGTAGAGTTAGTGTTGTTTTCTAGAGTTAGAGTTTAGGATGAGGTTTAAATTTAGGGCTTTTTGATTAGATTAGAGTTTAGGATTGGGGTTTAAGTTTAGGGCTTTTTGACTGGATTAGAGTTTAGGATTGGGGTTTATGATTGCAGTTAGGGTTTACCATGGGTTTAGATTTGGACTTTTTTTTTAGGAGTGGGTCTTATGATTGGAATTAGGGTTTACGGTTGGAGTTAGGGTTTAGGGTTGGGGTTTGGAGTTGGAGTTGAGGTTTAGAGTTGGGGTTTATGATTGGAGTAAGGATTTAGGGTTGAGGTTTAAGGTTGGAGTTATGATTGGTGTTAGGGTTTTGGGGTTTGGGTTTATGATTGAACTTAAGGTTTAGAGGTGGGGTGGAGTCTGGGGTTTGTGATTGGGGTTAGGGGTGGGGTTAGGGGTAGGGTGGGGTTTATGATTGGGTTTGGGGTTTATGATCGTTGTTAGAGTTTATGGTGGGGCTTAGGTTGGGTCTGGGGTTTGTGACTGGAGTTGGGAGTTTGAGGTGTATGATTGGAGTTAGGGGTAGGGTGGGATTTATGATTGGGTTTGGGGTTTATGATTGGAGTTAGAGAATATGGTGGGGTTTAGGATTAGGTTTGAGGTTTATGATTGGAGTTAGGGGTTTGAGATATGATTGGAGTTAGGGGTAGGGTGGGGTTTATGATTGGGTTTGCAGTTTATGATAGGAGTTAGAGTTTATGGTGGGGATTAGGATTGGATTTGGGGTTTATGATTCACAAGAACTTCTTGGTGTCCATCAAAAAATGCACCACTACTGTTGATTTCAATGAAAGCAAAGCATACACTGACAGCTCACACCAAAGAATTTGATTTGTAATTAAAAAAAAAACAAAACAGATGTACATTTGACTGAATGTACACTGACGTGTACGTGATTCAGGCTTTAGGAAACAGCCTGGGCGAGTCATACACGTCAAGCTTAAGATGAGGAAGATCGAGGAGAAACTGATTGCGGTTCACAGCTCTCATTCAGCGCAAAAATTATATAAGTGCAGCTGACAGCAAAACACTTTTTCATGCTACTGTAATTCACATCTCTCCATTAGCCCAGCATGGGTTAATCCAAAATCCCACCAACTAAGTCAGTGATGAATAGCATCATTACCGTAACGCGAAGTTCTGTTGTGAGGGACGGGCCAAGGACATGAAGGACAGCACACACACACACATCAATCCATCCATCTTCACTGCAGCCTGGAAAAATAAACAGGTTGGGCTACTTATATTCAAGGACCAGTGAGCTGAATTCTGCCAAAGAAATGGAAAGAAAGTTCAATCTATGTTACATCATGTGACTAGAAGTAAAGATTTTTAGTGACCTTTAACACATAATGGATGGCAGTCCATTGCAGCGCACCATGCACACACACCCACACCCACACACACCACGCACACATACACACTCTCATTAGTGGTAATTTATTGTAGGCAATCCAGCTACGGACATGTTTTTGGGAGGAAACCGGAGAACGTGGAAGAAACCCACGTGAACGGGGGAGAACATGCAGAAACTCATCATGAGGTGGCAATGATACCATATTCACAGGTAGATTTCCTTGGTCTACCCGAATCCATGCTTAACACCAGATTATGTGGATCAAAACATGGACGTCTCCCAAATATGGCACTGAAATTAACATGAGAAGTTGATGCTTGCAGTATTCTGTCCCACGCACTCATTTACTTTCAGTTAGCTCTTTATCAGGGTTGCGGTGAAACTGAAGTCTGTACCCGGAATGATGGGTTCACTCATTACAGAAGTGAACAACAGAATTTTATATAGTGCAATATGTAGTTTTAGAAAAGTAATATAGCAAGGAATAAACTGACAACATATGATTTACAAAGAAAAAAAAACATTTAGTACTTTAAGTCATCTGCAGAATAAATGTTTATGATTATGAGTAGATGCATTCCAGTCATCTGGTGGTCTGATTTCCTGGAGAACTCGAGTAACCGAAGCCTTCCTTCAGAATACTTGGATGGATAGATGGATACATTTTAGAGATGTAGCCAAATGTGAATGATTTATTCGGAATGAACAGATAATGTGTTCTTAAGATTACAGGGTGAAGAGGTGAAGAAGGTACAGGAGTTTAAGTACTTGGGATCAACAGTCCAGATTAATGGAGAGTGTGGGAAAGAGGTAAAGAAGCGAGTGCAGGCAGGTTGGAATGGGTGGAGAAAGGTGTCGGGAGT
>CM075007.1:25116891-25132291 GCA_037576675.1 Pangasius sanitwongsei | reverse complement strand
GAGAGAGGGATTAGTATACTGAGGGATGAGCTAGTGTTCTGAGAGAGGGATTAGTATACTGAGGGATGAGCTAGTGTACTGAGAGAGGGACTAGTGTGTACCAGAAGAGCCGGAGCTGCTGGACGAGTCATCTGAGTCACTAGAGGAATCCGAGTCACTGCTGTCACTGCCCGAGGACGAGGAATCTGATGAGGACGAGGAGGAGGAAGAAGAGTCAGATGACTCGACATCCTGGTTCTGGGTCATGATCATCTTAGGGGCGTTCTTCAGATGCTCTCTTAGCTCATCTCTGTTAGAGAGAGAGAGAGAGAGAGCATTCGTTAGAGATTAGCTAACAGCAGGTGTGTACCAGAACCCCTATTTTATTATAACACCATGAGTCCCTGTAGGTTAAACGGCAGACCATGGCCTCATCAACAATATACAGGACCCACCATGGTCTCTTATCCGCCTCCATGGACATTAAGAAATACCCCACTTTGCTGTTTCATATGCGTTACATTAACACACACATCTCAGACTGTTCTACTGCACCTCCTTACTTCAAACTGTGAGCATTTGCCCTGGCCCACTTTTGCACATCCTGCACTAATGTACAGTTACTGTCTCTGTTTTTATCTTCCTAAATGTTTATATTTATGCTCACAGTTTTCATAGCTTTATAGTTTCTTTATATTTATGCTTCTAATTTCATAACTCTCTCTTCTCTCTTTTTAGTTTCTTTTCTTACCTTACAATGTTTACCTTATTAATATTATTTTTATTTCTTGTATTTTACTGTTATTACTAAGCACCAGTACTCCAAGACAAATTCCTTGTACATGTAAACCCACGGTACTTGGCAATAAAGGTGATTCTGATTCATGATATACAAAATGTATAATATTAATAATAGATACATAAACAAAAACCTCACAGATATCTGTAAATATTACAATTTTGTGCTGTCTTTAAATCGGAGTTAAACTGTTTTCTGAAACTTGAACAGCAGCTGAGTCTTGTTTTGGCGCCGACAGTCGTTTGAGCTCACTCCTGCTCATTAATGTTTGTTTTCAAAGTTAACCTTTACGTATTCAAAATGCTTTTTAAATGGCATCACATGTTACATGTTCATAAGCCATTAATACACGATGCATTAATAATTCAACACCTGACCTCACCTCATAACGTATTCATAAGGCATAATTGTTGTTTGATGTTTTATTCATATTCGAACCTTTTCTTAAAATGTGAAGTATTGGTAGTTACTTACTACCTCATATAGATTTTTTAATAACTTTTTCCATAAAATTAATTCTTTTCTCACTATGTTGATAAACTGTTTAGTCCATAACCAAATATTGAGGATTTATATAATAGAAGCTTGTAAATTATGTGCTAATGTTAATAAGCAATATAATCATATAAATAATTCATTATAACTATATACAAATAAACAGTATGAGACGTTCTTTAAAAAAAAAAAAAAAAAAAAATCAATTGCTGTCAAATTGCTGTACTATAAGACCAATAAATTACTTGGGGACATGCTGTTATGGGAAAATAATCAACTTCAAAACTTGCGTCAGGCCACATCACACAACCCTGTCATTGATCGCTTTACCAGAACAGCATGACCCCGAATGTTTTACTCCTTACTTATGTTATTTCTACTGCGTTCTGGAGATTGTCACAATGCAGCGAATGTTGCATCCAGTACCATTCTGCATCAAAATGTTATTTAAATGTCCATCCTGTTGTCCATCCATCAATTTTCCCAATTATTTATTTCTTCTTTTCGCAGACACCATGTTGGTTTGGCTACAAGGCTATTTCTTCTCCAGTGTCATTAAAAGATCCAGCTTGGTTCATTTGGATTGACCTCAATCATATTACATTACTCGAATTTAAGTCCACTGCGCTATCAGTTGGATTATTAACACATCATTAGGCTGCACGTGCGCATGGCAAGTGATGACATTTAATCAGAGCGGTTAAACGGCAACTTTATTTTTCCGAGCTTAGCTTTTTCTAAGCTTGACATTTGAATGGGACTGCCCTGTAAAAGGTTACCATTATCATGGTATAGAGCACGGGGGTCCAATCTTATCCACAAAGGGCCAGTGTGGGTGCAAGTTTTCATTCCAATCAAGCAGCAGCCACATCTGATTCCACCGGTTTTATCAGCTGATCTTGGCTTTCAGTAGTCTCAGGTGTGGCTTCTGCTTGGTTGGAATGAAAACCTGCACCCACACCGGCCCTTTCCGGATAACATCGGACACCCCCGGTATAGAGAGATGTAATATCTGCACATGGCCTACAGAGAAAAGAGGAGTTTCTTACGTGAGTCCACCGAGGCCAATGGAGGTGAAGAAATTGATGGCGAATCTCGTGTTCCTCGGGTTGTCGCGAGGGAACAGGCCTTCGAAGAACGGCTGCAGAGTCCTGTCGACGAAACAGCACTGTTTATACACTTAACGTTTATACACTGTGTGTGTGTTCCTGAGCGGAGCATTTATGATGCACAAATCCATCTGGGGCAACTCACGTGTCCTTGAGTCTCTCGTTGAGCTTCGGAAGCCCCATGTAGGCGCACAGCTCCTGGAAGAGGATCTTGACGAAAATACGGCTGGAGGACGTCGTCGTCTCCTCGCTCATTCTCATGCACTCTAGAACCTGCAGGGAATTACAGAGCAGTTCAAAGCAAAGCAATAGCTTAAGGGGATGTGTTAAGGGGATTATCAGAAAGGACTGAGAGCTGAAAACGATGAACGCCACTCACGCTCCAGGGGACGGAGTCTGTATAGAGGAGGTGTGCGAACATTCTCGCCACGTTGCGCAGTTTGTTGGTCTCCAGTCTGTGAATGGTGTCGTACTGCTCCTGGAAGATGGCCTCGAAGCTCTCCATGTACTCCTTCTTCAACAAGCAGAACCTCTGCAGAGATTCAGAGAGGGAGAAATAAACATCAGAGGCACGGACAGACAGAGAGCAGGCCATAAAACAGATAATGAGATGAACTGCAGGCTGGAGCCATTCGGCTGGATGGAGGAAAGAAGAGACGGATGGATGGAAAGAAAGTGAAGCTCATAGGCACATCTACGCAGATAGATACAGACACAGACAAACGAGAGATAAAAAAGTGAAACATGAACCCCGCTGTCTCTCAGTGTGGGGTCTGTAATAAAAAAAATCTGCATGTCTCCTATGTGATAAAACACTCGCCCCTAGGCACTGAGTTTCTAGCAGCTTTGGTTTTTCAAAAGTGTTTTAAATTCTGTGGATGCAGTAGAGAAAAACATCGACCTTAGAAATGGAATAACTGGGATATTGCCGATCCAGATGGAAATAAAATCACCAAGTAGCAACTGTAAGGCATAAATATACTCTGAGAAAAAAAAAGTTTTTTTTTTTGATGGTTAATGGTTCTAGCTTTTTAAAGAGAGTGTACTTTTAATCTTTCCTGAAAGGGAAACCGTCTGCTGCAGGGGGTCTATACAGAACCTTTAACGGTTCACCCAGAGGCAAAGATCGAAGAACACGGGGGGTTTTAGATTCAACTTTTTCCTCCTGTATGAGTGTAGAGATGTATATAGAGGGCCATAGAGGGACAGAGACGAACAGAAAGATGAAAAGACATACAGCAAGAAGGATAAAATATAGACAGGTAAGAAATAGACATGTAGATAAATATGCAGACAGACAGGGAGGTAAATGGACAGGCAGAGAAATAGACAGGTACAGGGGTAGGTGTATAGACAGATAGACAGGCAGGTAAATAGACGGGTAGGCAGGTAGGTAATCAGACGTAGGTAAACAGAGCAATAAATAGATGCACAAATAGACAAATAGATTAGATAAATCAACAGACACAGAGATAAGTAGGTAAACAGACAGGTAAACAGACAGACAGGTAGGTAAATAGACAGATAGACAGACAGGTAGGTACGTAGACAGATAGGTGTATAGACAGATAGACAGGTAAACAGACACACAGGTAGGTAAGTAAACAGGTGAACTGACAGGTGTTTAAATAGACAAGTAAAGAGCAAGAAGATAAAAAGTAAAAGCAGAATGACAAACAGAAAAGCAGATAAAGAAACAGATAAAGAAACCAGATAGGTAGAAAGATAGACAGGTACACAGCCAGGCTGTTAAACAGACAGATACTTAAATAGACTTGTAAAATGGCAGGCAGGTAAATAAACAAACATGGTGGGAAAAGGTTAGGCAGGTGGAGTAGGAAGATCTGAGCCTCACCCCAGCCAGAAGACCAAAGAACTTCTCGTAGGTTCTCTGCTGGGCACAGCAGTCCAGGATCATGTTACACAGCTCCTTCTGCAGAGACACACACAAACACTGATCAGTACTATTAGTACACACACACACACACACACACTCTCACTCACACACACACACTCTCACACTCTACACCATCCAAACCCTCAGAGATAAACACCAGCCTCAAGCCAAATAATGGGACAGACAGATGTTATGACAGTGCACGATCTGTTCCAGCCATATCCAGATGTCAGAAAAGTCAAATGTGTAATATAAACTGTATCCAACCCAAGGGCACGTACCCGTTAGCATGCAAACGATGTTCGTATGCTATCTATAGTCTTTAGCAAGTGATGCTGAACAACCACAATGACGTTTCTTCTGGTCATTAGCCAAACTGCATTCTATCTCACTAAACAGTATTACAATGCAGATCGAAATCATCAGATTAGTGTAGATTGTGTACTGTTTTGTCTATTTACTACACTAGTATGCAGAGACTGGAATACACACCCACCAGGTCATCATGTAACTGGGGGGTGGGGACATTTTGTTTTGAAGCATTTTGTTTTGTTCTTCCTTCCTTTAATTATCATATCTCCATCTGATTTATTTATTTATTTATTTTTACACAAACTCAAATCTCGGAGCTGTGGAGGTGCTAAGCTTGGCAGGCGTCTCTGTTCCCACGAGAAGTCCACTCACACGTCATCACGACAACACCATCAGCGTATCGATTTCACAACACCGCACACACACCGCACCACAGCGGGAATCTATCTGATCACGTCATCCATCATGAGATCAGATGCTGAGGAATTCACTCCTGCGCTGGATTAGTGAGCTGATGAAACATTCGGACACCAAGTACACGAGGCCTGAAGACGAATGTAGACGAAGGTGAAGGAGACTGCTTATAAAAAAAATAAAAGCAAAGAAGCGAGAACTCGCAGAATTGTGAGTGATGGTGAATAATTGTGTTGTTTGGGTATGACACATTTACAATCCCGCACAGTTTTTAGTGATGATTCATGATTAAATATGAAACTGGCACAGTGTAATAATCCACATTCGGTTTTCAGCTCCTGCAGAAGTGTGTATTGTAACTGAAGGAAGTTATGAGCGCTGTGTGCCATATTTCAGGCTTAGAAGATACTTTTTTTTTTAATGCTCATTGCCTTCTGCTTTTAACCTACACAACAAACCAACATACATGTGTTTGTGTATATATATATATATATATACACACACATATATATACACACACACACACACACACTTTTTATTTGCCTGATAGTTTACAAGTTACTTATAATTGGAAACACTTTCAAAGCTTCACGAGGCCTTCTTAAAGATGACACGGCAATTAATAAAGCATCGTGGCTCACGTTATTTTACCCGTTTCTCTCGCACGCTCAGAGAGACAGCCTGGTTAATTAAATCATCCCTGAACACACTGAAGCTTGTGTGTGAGATTAAATGGCTGGGCTTTTCTCTGCCCGTGAACAGGTCACTGATTCCCTCATTATCCGCCCTAATGCTCCATCCGTCTCTACAAACTGCAGGCATGTGGAAGTGACAAGAGGAAATCTGCCTCAGGGAGGAGAAAGAAAAAGGGAATCTCTTTAGGAGGAGAGAACAGAGCATGGCCTTCAGGTCAAAAGTGTGGTACCCTTAATGCATATAATACTAATCTCCAAATGACTGCTTCAACCCTTTGGGTTCCAGTAAGCCTTTATTTTTGAAATGGACTTGTTTAGTGTCACTGAGGTCTGAAGAGCAGACCTCAGAGCATAGCAGCAAGGAAGGAAGGAAGGAAGGAAGGGAGGGAGGGAAGAAACAAGTAAGCAAAGAAGGAAGCGAGGAAAGAAGGAAAGAAAGGGAAAAAGGATGAGTGGAAAGATGCAAGGCAGCAAGGAAGGGAGGAAGAAAGAAAGGAAGCAACAAAGAGAGGGAGGATGGAAGGAAGGGAGGAAAAAAGGAAGGAAGGAAAGCAGGAAGGGAACAGGGAGGCAAAGAAGGAAGAAAGCAAGAAATGAAGGGAAGAAGCAAGTAAGCAAAGAAGGAAGTAAGGAAGAAAGGATGGAAAGGGAGAAAGGATGAGCAGAAAGAAGCAAGGCAGTGAGGAAGGAAGGAATGAAGGTAGCAGCAAAGGGAGGGAGGAAGGAACAACAGGAGGACCAAAAGGGGGACACAAAAGTAAGGAAGGAAGGATGCAAAAAAGATAGTAAGGAAGGAAGGAAGGAAGGAAAATAGAAGCAAGTAAGAAAAGAAGAAAGCAAGAGAGGGACGGAGGGAAGGATGAGAGGAAGTAAGAAAGAAAGGACAGACAGACCCAGAGACAGAGAGAGAAAGAAAGAAAGAGGCATCAAGGAAAGAGTAAAAGCATACAAAGTGTGTGTGCGTGCGTGTGCATAAAGAACGCCACTATCTGCTCCCTTCATTGCCATTAGTGTACATTACAGCTACGTAAGTGAGCATCATTCGTCTCTTTACAGCTCTCTCTCTCTCTCTCTCTCTGCTAAGTACACCATTTCATTTTCTGCCTCTGAACTCCAGGACAAACGGCCCATGAGGCCCGAGCCCCGGAGCAGACGCTCATCACGCCGAGAGGATCAGTGAAAGCTGGAGAAACCAGGATCGCTACTCGGTGCGTTAAATCTTCCCGAACAACAGTAAGGCCTTTTACACTGATGCTGGGCGGCAAGCTGCACTCAACTTCTCACAGCATCTACATCTGCAACTTCGTTTTATTTCTGTTCATCTAACCTGTATTTTTAATACAGAGTCTGAGTACAAGTTTCCCTATTCACTTTCATTTTTAAACCCTATCTTTGTTTGTGTTTAGGAATACATACTTATCTGTTCTTATTTTTAACTGCTAAATGGAAAGACAGTCAGGTCTCAGGATATATGCACTGGAAGTGGATTAAATAACCAAAAAACTGTCTGGATATTTATTTCTCCTCACTGTACATCATGATATAGACATGTTACTACATAAGAAATTATCGAAGCATAAAAATGACTGCTAAATGACTGCTAAAAACATGAGCTATGGCACAAAAAAAAAATTCTTCTGATGAAGAGGGAAGGCATTTATAAATTAAAGTGTAATTTGTAAGCCATTTTTGACCATTTTGCAAAGTTGAAAATGACTCTATTTATTTATCTGCAGCATAAAAAAACTTTATTTCAGTTCAAATAATGAAAAAAAAATGTCCAATTAAATCAGTTAAGAATGAAAAAGGAGACTTTATGTTGTAAAAACTACAGAGTTTATAACAGATATAAGCCAAACCCTGGACCCAAATTTATGGAATTAAACACACACACACACACACACACGTGTCACTGCTACACTCGACTGCACTCCAATTGGAGCTCGTTTCATCATGTTGACCTCTGACCTCAGCCTGAGGACCAACAAAGTGTGTGTTTATGTGAGAGGCATGTCCAGGAAGACACACTACAACATGTCTGTCAGTAACCACAAAACACTCACATCAGTAACTCCTACAAGTCTGTACGAAAAGCCTAGATTGTCCAGTCATCCCCTACAGAGTGAGGACATGAGGACATAAGCATGCTGGGTAAATATTCCACGTTAGTGTTTTTCTTTTCCAAATGTCCATGTTCAAGCATAATCTACCAGTATTTCGGTTTATCACATCATGCACGATACGAGACTGAGTGAACATTTCCACTGTTAATTATTATCTGTGCAAAAATAATAAGACTCTTCGATTATTTACTTTTTATGTCTTCCAGCTGAAAACTCTGTGCTGTTTTTGACCCTTTTGGCAGTTGAAATGTTGCTGTATCGCTATAAAATAGCTACTGATGCTAACTATTGACTTGTCTAACGGTAGCTAAGTCGAACAGACATTAACGTGTTTTATTTCAAAACATTCTCCATTTACGTTGAGAGAAGCGAGGATGCCTTTCTAGCAGGGGGAAAAAAAAAAAAAAAAAAAAAAAAAGAGTCGGGACAAGAACGCGGAATAAAACATTACTGATCTGAAACGGAGGAAGGGGCGGGGCTTCCAGGGGTGTCTGTTAATATTAAAGAGCTTAAAATATCTGCGAAACTGTCAATCATTCCAGACTCGTATATCGACCGGCTCGTCTGCCGTTTTTTTTTATCGGGAGGAAAAAGGAGACTGTTCTTTCGGGGTAGTTTTGAGTGATAAGCCATGCCAGCGTACGCTGATGTTAAATCACGGAGCTCCTGGATGAAGATCAGCAGGTCTACTAGAGCCATCATACGCTGAAAATGAGCGAGTCGGCGTTTCTAAAGGTCTAATAAAAATCCAAAAGCTGCAGTGAGGGAAGCCTTGGCTGATTACCACAGTGTCTGCGATTGAGTGAGTCTGCGATCAGGCTGAAATGCTGTAGACACCGCAGGATTTCCAGTCCAAGTATTTCTTTCTTTTGGAAAATCCGGTTAGAGAGCAGGATGTGTGACACTGAAGCCACGACTCCAACAGCACATACGCTACTGAATTAAGTGCCAATGCACTTGCACTGTATTTTTTTAAGGCATTTGGCAGAATCAAAGTTGTTGTTTTTTTTTTTTTTTGCAAAAAATATTGAATAGTACTTAATATTAAAACTAGGAGATATGATTTATTTAACAATATTGATAAATAAATCATTATCAACTGTGTCCCAAACCTTTCAGAGACACTGCAGGTACCGTGATAACACTTTTGGAAAACTCTGGAAGCTGATTCAGTATTAAAAGTTTGTAGTGAATCTATAATATTGTTTAAAAACAAGAGAATTTTTCAAAAATGTTTTCAAGTAATTTTTTTTTTTACTGCAACATTACTGCTCCACTGTTTTGCTGAAGTTTTGCCCGTAAACCTGTATATCGTGATACATATCGCGTATCGCAGGAATGTCATATCGCCCAACCCTACTTCCAAAATCATATGATTTGATTTTATAATAAACTGTAGCCTCAAATTACTTTGTGAATTCAATCAGGATACAGTGGTGATGAAAGCGCTGATCAATACGACGGAGTCACCTTACCTACTTAACACTTCCATAAAACGCCCCGAGAGCTGTAATTCGATTTCCTTTTGAAACAGGAAGTCGGGGATGGAGCATGTTGAAGGGCCCGACTGATTTCAGCCATCAGAGTTTGGGGAATCTATCCGACTTCACAGTGGCTGAGCAAGGCGACTGAATAACGCGGCGAGGGCTTATCAGAGAGCTCGTTTCAGCTGTGCTGGATTTCTCACTGTCAGCTTCGGCATCCTGGAGCAGAGGTTTCCAACCACCGAGCGTCACATTGGCACAGCGGCTGTGTCTCAATCACACCACAACCTGACGCATCACATGACAGTTTAATGATCCTGGGAAATTTCTAACCCACTTCCTCACAAAACCCTTCATCAATCACATCACCATGACAGGAAATGCTGTTCAACTCTGCAGCACACTTCAACTGACACAGCTGGGAAGAGTGTGTGTGTGTGTGTGTGTGTGTGTGTGTGTGTGTGTGTGTACGCTTCCCTACTCAACCTCTGTCAACAAAATTATTACGTTAGAATATGAAGGGTTTTATCCCAAAACACAGTGATCCACTTTTTTCCCTTTAAGTAATTTTGGTAATTAAGGATTTTTTTTAAATTAGCCCAACTCGACATTTGATCTTATTTTCTATTATATTTATTAAAGCACAGGTATGTGTAAGGACATGTGCACATTCACGGGAATAAAGAGATCTATAAAAGTTTTAACAGTAAAATGTGACAAACATAAATAATGAATAAGAATGGATACGATCTGAACTCTGCATGATATGATGATGTAATATCAATACTGTGATAAATCCACAATGTCACAATATGCTTTTTCAGAAATAGTGTGGATATCGTGATCAGTTTTTAAGAACGTTTTACAAATTTTGTAATTTTTTTTTTTTTAATAAAAGACTTGAGGCAGCTTTTGATTATTAATTGTTTTCATTTTTTTAATTATGCTGATTATTAATTATATGGATTTTTTATTACGCTGATTATTAATTATATGGATTTTTTTATTACGCTGATTATTAATTATATGGATTTTTAAAATTATTTTATTATTAATTATATTGATTATTTTGGACTTAATCTTTTAAGCTGTAACGGATAAACATTTTTACACATTTTTCATTTTTTTCCTCTTTTTCAGCGTTATTTTTTTTATGAATAATCAATAAACAAGTATATATATTTATTTAAATATATAAAACATTCTCTTTTTGTATACATTTATATTTATATAAATGTATTTTATATATCATCAAAACAGTTTTTTAAAAATCCAACACTACTGTAGCTAGCAGTTTGTAAGCAAACCTTTATAACGTGATAATAATGATTATCTCCGAGAATCATGACAAATATATTTTGTCATATCACTTAGCCTTAATTAAAGCATCTCATCTTAATGTTATAATATATTTTTCACGTGATAACGTGAAATCGACAACTCTGGCCATTCAGAAAGATGTGATGTTAAGAAAAGGATGTTAAAATATCTCCATTTAGGTTTAAAACACGTATCAGGGTCTGATGACGAACTCCGATACGTTCGTGCGCAGTCTCGTGATTCGATCTGCTGTTAGCAAAACAAACGATGTGTCCCCGTTCAACGTCGCAGACTTCTTAACACAAAAACTTTCTTATGTGGCGTTTGCATTCTTGTAAGGCTGATGCGAAGGGAACTGTAATGTAAACGCGGGGATGTTAATGAAGCGAGTGATTAGCGCCCCCTAGTGTCCTACAGTGTGCTTAAAACAGCACTGCATTCATGGATTTGTTACTACAGCGTATTTAAGGAGACATCAGTGCTTTATCACTGTGAAATTCTCAGAGAGTGGGTTATGTTACATCTGTGAGTTATATTTCAAACCCTAACAGACACACACTCACTTGCTATGTGTGTGTGTCTCTCTGTCTCTCTCTCTCTCTCAAGCTGTTAACCTGTTCTATCTATTTATAGCCACACTCTTCCAATTGATCCCCCGCTTACCTTGCCCTTATGTTTAGTAAATCCTCCTTTTATCTTCCTGTGGAAACGCTGGAATGTTGAGTCCTCAAGATGGAGGCTCACTTTACTCGTAGTCTAATGCTTTTAGCATTGATTCGTCATTTCTAATCAAGTTTGTCTATAAAACTGCTGATGAAATGCATGACATCATGTACTACCATAGAAGAAAAGGACATCACTGCTTCTGACCTGCATGCCTTCTAACACACAAACACACTCTCTCACACACACATACACACAATTCGTGCAAATCTTGTATAGATGATGCTTCACGTAAATAAATCTTAAAAAAATGTGTCATTGCTGATGTTTTCCGTGAAAAGACGTCTATTTAACATTTATGGAAGGAGTCTTTATAAGTTAGTTTTAAAAAAAAAAAAAAAGAAAGATTAAAATTTGCAGTCACTGGCAAACTGCTCTGGTATAACAGGAATAAAACACCAAGATGTGATGAGTTATGCTGAACATAGCAGCAATGGAAAAAAAGAGAGAGAAAGTTTAATATGATGCTCGCTCTATGATTTAATAGCGTTTATGGAAAACTTCAGCCCATATTCAAGAAGCTCATCTCCAAAATATCCTCCTCAAACCAGAGAGGATATGTGGCACAAATGTGAGCCTGTAGTTACTAAATTATAAAGATCTAAAGCAGCGGCTCACAGATGTAAAGCAGATCGCGCTCTCTGCTTGTCCTCTCTGCACTTTATAAACCAGATGGAAGGCTAAACTGGGTCTGAATTCCCCGAGCAGCTCCAGTGTCAATCAACGACAAGTCACTTCTGGAGGAAAGCATGAGGTCAGTTATAGTACAGGAAAAAGGGGAAACACCCAGATCTGAGGACAAATGCCTGTTTTTTTTTTTCCCATCAGCAGCTGCAAAACACAGATATTAAGACGACTAAACCACTCCTAAGAGTCTGCAGAGATTTAAAAATAGATATTCATCCGAGGCTAAAAGGATTCGCTAATCAGGCGAACGTACCGTCTGGCTCTCGGGGAAGTCCATCTTGATCAGCTTGTGAGCACATTCCTCAAAGTCCAAGCTGCGAGAATACAAAGGAAAACGGAAAAGGTTAGCACACCATGATGCACTAAACAGCATAAATCTGCATAAAGAAAAGTGCTATTTTAAGGAGCAGCTGAAATAGCCCTAGGAAATAAACACAAATATATATATATTTTTCAGGAAAGTAATCTGTATTATGCCTATTTTATTAGGGTTTATACATGACTTCGCGTACTCGTGCAGAAGCAGTAGCACCACCAGCAGCATTGTTTACACACACCTACGTATACACGCCGACGTATACACCTGGAGAAACAAAAGTAACATTCGCCAGCTGGCACGTCAGAGTCAAAACATCCCTGACTGTCTGGTTTCCAAGTTGTAACTGTAATGTTTATGGATTTCTTACACAGTGACGTTAAACGCAATCACAAGATCTGTTTCTGTTTAAAACGTTCTGCCGTCTTCTTGATGGTCGTTATGAGCTGCGTCTCAACTCAGAAAACCCAAAATGTACATTCAAAAGTATTTCCTAATCTAGAAGATCCAGAAGTGTGGTACACAAAACAGAACATCTGGGAGGTTTTAAGGTGTGAGTGTTGTAAAATTCAAACACTAACAGTAATAAGAAAACCGACACCGTATACGCTGGCATTGCACCATGCAGACGTGTCACAAATTTTTTTTTTTGAGGACGTGCACAAGCAACGAGCACAGGATATGTGCGGCAGCCATCTTGCACTGTACAACTGAGTACAATTGAGCCTTATTGGATTTACAGACAGGCTTTTGCTCAGTGCTGAACTGCAGTAACACTAATGGGACAAAAAACATATAGTTATAGCTATAGAAGGATTGAGCCCTGCCCATTATTTTTTGAATATTTGGGACACGCAGCATTTGCGCTCCTTTTCTGAAGGCAGCATTAAGGCTTCATGTCATCTGTGGTTCCTTATTTTCTATTCGTTCCCAGAGAAGCCAATCTCATGCACTGTGTTATCTTTTTTTTTTGTTTCGATCAGCACATGCCTTAATACCACACTTGCCAACTCTGTTACATCCTGTTTTGAGCTTTTTTTTTTTTAATCAGACAATATATTTAGCTTTAGTGACTTTATAACCTGCAGCTATTTGAATTCTTCTCATTTCCATACATACATATTCATTCGATTATTTCTGTCACCACGTGGTTAAAATAAGCTCCTTGGTGTGCAAGTCCTACAAGTGAGAGGCTGCTGAAGAGAGAACAGATGTTTCACTGGTTTTGGCAATGAAACAGCTTCGTGCTGTGGGATATTAGGAAACAACGGCCCTCCTGTCTCTCGCTCGCTCGCTCTCTCTCTCTGTAAGAGCCACTAGGCAATCAATGAGCTGGCAAATTTCACCTCTCAAACACAAAACGCAAGCACATGAGCCATTTCCATCGCTAAAACCCGTCCTGTAATTACAGAGTTTATATTAAAAGCCACGCAGCCCACATCTCTAGCTTTCACTAAACAATTTTGTGCTTTTCATCACTCAGATGTGGCCAAGAACTACCTAATGTTTTTTTTTTTTTTATAAAAAGACGTTTGATTGATATTACGACTGACCACCTGGACGTGCCGAGAACCAATCAGACGGCAGCCTTTAAGATTCTGCAGCTGGTGGCCAGAAAAGTGTACAAAAAGACATGTTGGTCTGACCAACAGAAACTCACATCTCGGGCAGTTCTGAATATTTTCATAGCACTTAATAAAAGCCATTACGGTGTGAGATAGATGGGTTTGAGGACTAGAGGTGTTGATTCGTTACAAGAATGGAATCATAAACTCTGATTTTAAAAAAACTCGACGATGGGATTACCTTCGTTGAGAAGCGTCTGTTTCATGCTGCCTTTAGCTAATCTGATCCGAGAACAGCTTGTGAGTAAGCCAGCGCTAACAGAAGTTGGGAATAATGGTAGCGCACTAATCGGGACTTATTAGAATACAAGAAGTAACAGAGTTCCATGCAACTCTTCTTTTAATTTAATTTATTGATTGGTTGCTGGTGCACGTTTTAGGTGTATATAGCCTCCTAGTGTGTGGAGTAGAAACGCACAGCTACCTTCATCTATTTTCAATACAATAACAACAGCAGAGATATCAGAAACATGAGAACAGATTGGATCTTTTTTTGGTCATTTTTGGGAAAACAAAACAACCTGATATATTATAGTACTGTATTTGACTAATAAAGTTCTAGAAAATTATTCACTAACTAGAGCCACAGCTGTGTAGTTCGGGTAGTTTTCATCTCGTTGCACAAACACTGCCCAAACATGTCACCTACCTAGGTAGCCTGCTCCCTCAGGGAAAACAGCCGAAGTGAAAATAATTAAAAGTTTCCATAGCAGCAATACCGTAAGTGTTGAATATTTAAGGAATAACACAAGATGTGCTGTTATTACAGGAACATTACACTTGTCACTAGTACACAGGGTGGTGTGTATTATTAGAATGAGTGCATTAGCATATGCCCGTGATTTGGCTTTCACTCAGAACTACTGTCAGAGCTGCTGTTATAGAAGATTAATCAACACATTCTGACCAATCAGAATCGAGAACTCAACAGTGCTCTGGCATAAGTCTATAACATAATATCTCCATCCACTGAACAGATTAAGGACACCAGCAGTCCAGTAGCAGGAGTTCAGTAAAACTCAGGCTGGACACAGGGATCCCGCAGCTGACCTGAGTGTACTAACAGAAATCATTAAAGCGCATCGAAGAAATCCAGGTTAGGTAAAGATTTTATTGAGATCTCCCGAGAGACTACGCTCTCTGAGGCTGATCATGTTAGCACTGGGTCGTACCCCTGGGGGCATTCAGAGGCTTGACACATTCAAAGAGCAGTTCTGCTTCAGAGGAAAGCTAAAATCAGGCCACTGCGGCTAGAGAGAGAGAGGAAAAAAAAAAAAAAACCCCCGTACACAAGGAACGAAAAAAAAAAAAAAAAAAAAAAAAAAAATTTTGTGGGTTAAATTTAAAAATAAAAAAAGAAAAAAATTAAGGAAAAAAATTTTGGAGTTGAAATTTTAATTTTCAAAAAACAACAAAAAACAA
>CM075007.1:25095634-25116881 GCA_037576675.1 Pangasius sanitwongsei | reverse complement strand
AAACCCCTTTCAGTTTCCCTGGAAAACATAAAAAAAGCCCCGTGCGCCTATCTCACTACCAAAAAAAAAAAAAAAAAACCCCAAAACAAAGAAACAAAAAAAAAAAAAAAAAAAAAAAAAAAAGTGTGTCGGATAAATTTAAATCTCACTACAGAAAAATCTTCAGGAACAAAAGTGAGGAGTGGAAATGTTACTTTGCTATAAGCAGCACAACACCTTATAGAGTGCAGAAACGTGTCCTATGATCTAAAATCAAAATAATTTTATGTTTAATACGTATATAACTTTTAATAAATGAATACGTATATAAGCTTTCAGTGGATATGTTACAGCTCGACCCAGAGAGAGCACTGACTATTTTTGGTCACACTATCAAGTCGCTTCCATACGGCAACCTGATAGTGTGATGCTCCCATTTCTTCATATATATATATACATACACACACACACACACACACACACACACACACACAGAGTGCACACACTCACCTTGACTGAATGGCCAGATAAATGGTGCGGCGAAATGAAACCAGGTTCACCTCCGTCTTGTCGAAAATGGTGACTTTGTCTTGATCTGAGGACAGAAATCAAGAACGAAAGGATGAAGAGAGACACGAGGTCAATAAGCAGTGACAGTCACATGACCCATTCTCCTCTGCAGAGGTCAACAGCACTCAATATCTGATCTTGGAGCTTGTTCTTTTCTTTTTCTTTTTTATTTTTACACCATTTAAGCCAACAGCAAGGTCGATTTTCCCCACTGAAGCAAGTGACGAGGCCAAGCTCACACAGCCTAAACGCCGCTTTAGGGGTCTTCAGACTGCTCGGCACAGGTCTATTACAGATATATGACTTCTTCAAGATGAGTGTGTACTAGCTGAGTACTAGCACTAAACCTCAACACCAAATTCCATAAAACAGCCGAGGTCAATGAATACCTTCTCCAGCTTCTGCATCGTCGTCTTCATCCTCCTCATCCTCGTCATCGCTGCCTTCCGCATCGTCGCCCGAGTCGCTGCTCCCCTCGTCCAGAATTTCTGTTTAATTAAAAGGGGGAAAAAACCACTAAGGTTAAAAACATCTACAAAGCAAGTTTTTCTGTTCTCACTTCTTTTACAGCTGCTATAAACTGTCCTTAAGTCACCAGCTTAAAACGGACAAAGGTAATAAGATGCAGCTATCATCAAAATTTGTGGGGTCCCCCCCCCCCCCCCAAACATCTGATGAATTAAGGATAAGGAATATATGGCAAATTATTTTCTCAGGGAGCAGCAAGGAATATTCAAACACCATCTAACCCTGAGAGCTGTAAGTGGGCGTGGCCTAAAATTGCTACGAGCACGCAGGACTAAAACACACCACCACAAAGTGGCGAGAACTCAAAGAGGAGTCGGGAAGGATGAGCAGCATCAATCGCAGTATTGACGAAAGTGAATATTAGCCCCGCCCCTCTAATATTAAAGGGCAGAAACTTCATCTAAATATTGAAACAACATCACCTATTAAGGTTTTGTAATGATAAATGTTGCCAGTATTAACCTCTTTAAAATGCAATCACACACTCAAGCTTCAAATTAAGTGCACTCAATATAAAATGGCACTGGGCGGGACTAAAATGTAACATTTAAACATTAGAAAAGACCCATGATATTTGATTACATAAATGTGATGGAATGAACCAGTCACAAAAAAACATGCTTTCAGCGACGACGAATAAATTAGAAATGTTCGAACTTGACAACTGAAAAAAAAATTAATCTTCAGTATCAGTGAAGATTTCGATTATCGTCCAGCTCCATCATGCTCATGTGTACTTTCTCCAATTTATTATTATTATTTTTTTAAACTTTTTTCTTAATTGGCTCCTTTTTGGGTTAAATTTATTTTATATTAATTATCTTCTTTCTTTTTTTTTTTTATATAACTCTGCAGAGTGCTTTGAATTACCAATGTGCAAAAATATTATCACCCAATTAAAATGTAAACACTGTCCTGGAAACAGTCATAAAGTTATAACAAATGTTGTAAAATCTGAACATTTTACTAATCACGCATCCCCGACCTACCCTTCTTAATCGCCTTGTACTTCTCTTCATTCTCCAGGAAGTCAGGATCCATCTTGAAGACATCTGTAATACGAAACAAAGCAAACCATGTGTTGTGGTTTAACACGATTCATTTGCAATTTAACATTTCAAAGGAATTAAGTCTCTTGACAACTCGATGTAATCAGAAGCAATTACCCACAAAGAGCTGTGTGTGTATGAGGCGTGATTCATAAAAAGACCTTAATGTGATAATGGCTGTTTCTGCACCCTGAAGGCCCGAATCGTCCGCTTTTTCAATTACGCTCTGTTGTCTCCGAAAGGAAAACAACGCGCTGACGCGAGCCCGACGGAAATAAGCGGTGAGAGAGGCGTAAAGGTCGGAAGTGAAAATGTGAGAGCCTCATATGAAGCGGAGATTTTACTCAGCACTAAGTCAGGATGGAAATAAGCTACTGAACACTGCATGCATTCTGCCCAGGTGAGTGACTGCTGTTACATAATTCACTGCAAAATGCACTATATTTAAATATTGTATGGATCATGACATACTGTATTTATTTACTTGTAGACTTATAAATCTTGCTCAACAAACTTCTCAGTGTACATTTTAGACTGTAGTGCCTAACACCAAAACATTCAAAAATGTGGCTGTAAGCTTTATTTTAAAAATTTCAGATTGGTTACAGTGGCATTTTTTGGGCAGTAGTCTATATCAGATTGGTTACGGGGCATTTTTTTGGGGGGGTGAACTGCAGTCTGATTGGTTAAAATCCAGTGCTGAACACCAAAACATTAAAAAAATGTGGCCATAATCTTTATTAAAAAAATTCATACTGGTTACAGGGCATTTTTTGGGCGGGAACTGCAGTCTGATTGGTTACAGGGCATTTTTTTGGGTGGGAACTGCAGTCTGATTGGTTACAGGGCATTTTTTTTGGGCGGGAACTGCAGTGTGATTGACTGTGGGGCATTTTTCAGCAGGCAGTGAAGTATAGTTTGTTACAGGGACATTTATGGTCAGAAACTGCAGTGTGATTGGTTACGGGGCATTTTTTTGGGCGGGAACTGCAGTCTGATTGGTTACAGGGCATTGTTTTGGGCAGGAACTGCAGTCTGATTGGTTACAGGGCATTGTTTTGGGCAGGAACTGCAGTCTGATTGGTTACGGGGCATTTTTTTGGGCGGGAACTGCAGTGTGATTGACTGTGGGGCATTTTTCAGCAGGCAGTGAAGTATAGTTTGTTACAGGGACATTTATGGTCAGGAACTGTAGTCTGATTGGTTAAAGTGTAACATCTGGTCAGCAACTGCCCTGGAATAGGTTACAGTAATCTGGGTGGAAAATGTGACGTGATTGATTAAGAGTCCTGTTTGGTCCTTTTTCTGGTTCGAGTTTAAACGTTCTTACTGAGCACGTCCTCTGTGTTGTATTCGTCCTCTAGAGGAAGCATGTGAGTGAACTGGTCCTCTTCCTCCACCAGGTCCAGGCCTTCTGGAACTATGGGATGGTCCTTAAAGCCGTCCTTCCTGATAGCGAACATCACCTCGATCATGTATTGCACACGCTTATCGATCTCCGACTCGTGCAGGATGTTCCTCAGGCGCTCGAAGATGGCTATGAAAAGAATAAAAACCTCATCAGGGGGCTAGTCCACTTACACAAATTCCAAATGTGTCCAACACATGACCCTTCTCTAAAAATGCACGGCTAGGCTACGCAATGCTACTCTGTACTCATCTTTGTGTTTCCCAGGAAATCCGCTCGAGTTACTCTTTAAGCATATGCAAAAACTGCAGCATGAACTGGAACTCCAGAGTCGAGGCAGACTGTTATATTTGTTGCCTGTAATGTAACAAGCTAGCACGTTTTTTTTTGTTTTTTTTTAATGAAAGTAGCAGAGTTACATCTCATTAAGTTCACAATCAAGACGTCTGCGAGCTCTTACATCAGAGAGATTAATGAGGTCTTGCAGCAGAGCTAGCAGCCTGTAAATTATGCAATAAATTATTCACATTAGTTCTATCACCGTAATCAGCGCCTAAAATGAAGGTCAAACGCATAATTGTCCTACTTTTTCAAACTTGCAGCACGACTGTTTGTCTAAAGCAGTCCCATTTAGAGTTTAATATAACTGATGCATGTGCTATACTTAGAGAATAGCAGACGTTTATTTTTTCTTCTCATGATAAACCCTCGGAGGATTTCAGAAGCAAGTCAGTGTAAAGTTTTTCAGTGTTCGGCTAACTGCCCCCAGTGAAGCTGAAGACTGCATGCAGTGCTCTATACACAATACTCTATGTAGTAAACAGTGTACGTGTGCGAGGACGAGGTTAAACAGAGCTCTCGAAGTTTGGGAACGTACCGTTAATGCCGCGGGGGGAAACCTCTGTGAGTTTGAGGCCACACTCCTTCAGGAAGCTGATGGCCACCTCCACGCTGTCATCAGTGGGCCGCTCCAAGAGCAGAGTCAGCATCTCCAAACACAGCACTTCGTGAGCCTTTTTAACACACGCGTGCACGCACACACACACACACACACACACACACACACACACACACACACACACACACACAGAGAGATCAATCACAAAATCAAAAGATCTGTCTAGACATCTGTTGACATCTACCTGACTATATATTCGTCTGTTTGTGTCTCTGTAGTTAACCATCTGTCTGTCTGCTTCTGTCTGTCTCTCTTCATGTCTGTCTGTCTGTATCTATCCATTTTTGGATGTTTTTCTGTCTTTCCATGTCAATCTGTCTGTCCATGTCTACGCCTGTCTGTTTGCATCTGTCCATGTCTAGCCGTCTGTCTCTTTCCGTGTCTGTCTGCCCGCATCTCTTTGGGTCTCTGTCCGTGTCTGTCTGTATCTGTCCATGTCTATCTGTCGGTCTCCGTCCATGTCTGTCTATCTCTGTCCGTGGCTGTGTGTGTCTGTCTATATCATCGATCTGTCTGTCTCTGTCTATATCTATATTAGTCGGTGTGACTGTCCGTGTCTGCGTCTATCTGTATCTGTCTGTGTCAATCTGTCTATCTGTCTGCATCTGCGTCTGTGGCTGTCTGTCTCTGTCTATCCGTCTGTCTATGTCTACACCTGTCTGTATGTATCTATCAACATCTGTACCTGTCTCCTGGGCCACTCATCTGTCCGTGTCTGCGTCTGCGTCTGCCTCTGTCCATGTCTATCCGTCTGTCCACGTCTACACCTACGCCACTCATCTGTCTGTGTCTCTACCTACTTCCATGCCTCACTGTGCTCTGTATGTTATAAAACCATCCACTGATGATCAGATTAGTGTCTAGCCTCCTGTCCTCCATGCAGTGAGACAGATAAATAACGTCTGTGTACAATGTCGAGGCTGACGGTACGTACCACGTTCTGATTGATGAGGTGAGCCACAAACTTGGAGGCTGTGAGACATTGTTGCTGAAAAAAAAAGAAAGAAAGAAAAAAAAAAGAAAATTAAACAAACTTTTCTCTTAGACGCCGAAACATTTAATGCAGGAATTTATTCACACATTACTCACAGCTGGTGCATGGATTCTCAGAAAACACACTGTATATTTAGATTAGACTATTAGATTGGATAATAATGATACTGTCAGGCTGGTGAATCATGACAATGAAACGCATTTACTTTGTCGTTTCTTCTGTAGCCTTTGCGGAAGTTGAGGATGAGCCTCTTGAGGATGAGCTCTCCGATCTGAGGGAATTTGGAGTTGATGATGGCCACCACGGCGGCGTAGACGTGGGTAAAGATGGGAGAGGCGCTCTGAGCCTGAAGCACAGACCTCGCCAGCAGACCTCTGAAACACACGTGCACTTTTTTACATTAAAAGAAAGTTGCATTAAAAGGAAACTAGAATAAACCCCACTAGCATTCAAGCTACAGAGTACAGGCTATAAATATTTTTAGCTTTAAGTCAACATGCACACGCCCTTCTGCTTATTTACAGTGCAAGCAAATAGCACTAATTAAATACTAATTAAATATTAATTACTTTCCTAGCTGCAGCGAGAGCAGAATCGCTAGTCTAGCCGTAGCTTTATGCGGAAAATTAATTATACAACACCAATAATAAATCTATTGCTAAACTGTATTTATTTTTATTGTTAAACTGTATCATAATAAATATTTTAATAATGAATAAATAATAAATACATGTATTTTAACAATAAATAAATGGAGACCTCTTTACACTAAGCTGTGTTTGAGAAACACTGTTTTATAGTGAGTTTGGCCAAAAATGTAAAAAAGCACCCAAATATACAAATGTAGTCAAATCAGACATGCTTGGTGTGTGTGTGTGTGTGTGTGTGTGTGGAGGTTGCTTTTTTTTTTTTTTTTAAGTCTTGCACTGCAGCTGCAAGAGTAATACCCTGAATTAGATTTCTAAATTTAATTTCTTTAATATAGACTTATTCCTCTACATTACGAAATTGTTACAATTACTAGAGACCAAACTCTAACCATGAAGCTATAAACGTCTCTTACTTGTTAGCTACATAAGAATTTCAGCAAACCAGCAGTTTGGTGGAGGTTCGCTACCTGCCGCGGACGATGTTCTCCTGCAGCAGCTCCTGGATGATGTTGGCGATGTTGGACACGTTTACTTTGTTGATGAGACCGTTGATGGACTTCTTCAGCGCTTCCCAGCTCATCCTCTGGTACGCCAGACTGCAGGGAAGAGAAAACAATAAGTCTAATGCTGGCAATCAGAATTTTCAACATCCTTTATTAATATTTTGGTTAAGAAGTAGTTTAAAAAAAAAATCAAAAACAAAAAAACAAAACAAATAATTAGTAGTGACCTGCCAATTCCCACCCACCAGCCACTGCTCCACTGTCATACGGCAGCTACCGACCGGCTAACACGTGCTCTCTTTGAGACACGTGAAGCCGGCTGACCTCATCTTTTCAAACTGCTGTTCAGGCTGCGTCACAGGGCGATGTAAGACGCTCGGAAGGAAAGTGCTATCTGCCCTCTTCCTCATACATCAGCTCACAGATGCCCACGATTGGCTAGAGAGTGTACACCATCTCTCTCACCCAATAAGCATGGCCAAGCATTTTGCACTCTTTGTGCTCTCCTGGCTATGGACGGCTGTCTCATCGCTGTGATTCCAACTCGTGATCTCCAGACAATCGGGCGACTGTTTTCTGTTGCGCCCCATTTTAACACTTAATATTTCATTCTTTAAATATATAATTAAAAAAACTTTCTTTTTTAAAAATTAAAAAATCAACAGTCGTTTCCTGAATCTACAGTAATAACCTCAAATCTGTGACTATGAATGATTTTAGATATCTTGAGCCAGACAAAGTGGATCCAAAGAAGGAAAAATACCAACGGTTTTGCTATACAATTTAAAATGAAAAATATCATTAGGAATGTTCATCACATTTCTCCAGTTTGTGAGAACAGACTTGGATCTGATCAAATAACATAAAGGAAGTTCTTTAAAATGATTTTTGTGTTGACAAACCACACCGTCGCAAAGCCCAAGGCTCTTATCTCAGAACAGGATCATATTCATATTCATATGATCAGTCCTGCTCTTACTTTTCTGTATCTCTACACTGCCATGTAACTGAAACGGAGGTTACTGAGAACTGAAAACAGTGTAGAGGACAGAAAATAGAAGCTTCTTCTTAACTGTTCACGGCACCGGTGTGCTGTTTCAGAGTGAGGAAACTTATCGGCGTTTTTAATAAGAGGTGGTCATGTTTCCACCAGTTTCGGATCTAAATGATCATGTAATCCAACGTGGGATCCTCTGAGCAGACTGCCTGAAGATCAGATTGGGTTCTGTCTCCGTTCTGCCACAGGGTGAAAATAAATACAACGTTATTACGGCATCCTCTCCTCCCTCATTCCGATGTTAAACTGAGCTTCTTCTGAGACACTTTGCCCTCACACGTCCTCGGAGGATCACATGACCTGTTAAAGCCAAATGAACAGCTTTATATTGGTTTTGGTCATTTTTCCAAAAAACAACCCTCAAATACCTGTTCGTTAAACGCCTCGGTTTTCATAATCAGTCTCCACTGAGAATATTTTGAAATCTGAACCGTTTTGAACCATCTAAACTATTTTTTTTAGATTTCCTCTGGAAACGTGCTAATTTAACGACTGCATATTTCCAAAGGTTGCGCAATACCAAACGTGAGTGCTACATCAAGGCCGAAAGAAGAAACCCAAGCTAAGGCGTGATGAGAAGTAAGGAATAACACCCCACAGGCTGCGCAGTTATAGGAAAATAATCCGCATCAGGGTGGTGTGACACGGCCAGACGCTGTAACAACATGGTAGTGATGTGCAAATGGTTGACATTTTTAATGTGTTAATAAACAACGTTGCGCTTTTTAACCATTTATAGTTGCATTTAATGATGTGGAACATCTGTGAGACAAGTTACACTTGCATTACAGCAGCTATAAACGGTCTTTCCCTCACCAGGCTTATTTTTTTTTTCTCTCTTACGAAATTAATAAGGCAAAAAAAATGTCATGTTAGAGGAAAAACCTGAAAGGCGTGAACGTCTGTCCTAAACACTTTCCCACAGCGGAAGACTTTTAAGCTAATCTTCAAATCCATTTTTGGCATCGATTATGTGGAGCCTGCACCATTCACGTCACATTACAGCTCTGTGGTACGAAATCGGATCAAATGCTGCTGAAACACCAGCCGAATTCTCAGATCACAGCAATCTGAGAACGGACACGGCCTAACATTCACCCAAGTCGGCTTGATCGACGTCCATCTGTCCAAGACTCTCAAGCAGAATCAAACAAAGCAGTATGAATAGTACAGGTCAGGTCAGTTCACCTTGACGTGTACCACACTACCCTGTTACTATAGTAACTACGCCTGCTGGATTAACTTTTATTTCCTAGATTTCTCAATCCTGTGTTTGGAGGGCCTGCATGTTTTTGTAGTAAGAAGAAAATCAGCCTTTTCTGAGATTTCTGTAAATCTGGCAGAACATTTTAGTTTGGTTTGGCTTACACAAACACTTACATACAACTTTATCTATAAGATTAATAAATGCTATTTATTAATAGACCCACTGCTCACATTAATACTGACGACTCCAATAATCTTTCCAATAATTACTGCAAAACGTTATGTCATGTTACAGGAAGTCAATCTTCCAAACCTCACCCTATCAGACATGCAGTACAGTGTGAAATGAGGCACCAGCTCTTGCCCTGTTGTCGTTGTCCTTCACTGCTTGTGGGATTTAAACTATCTGTAGCTAATTATCACCAACAAGGCCTCAGGCTAGAGCACGAGGACTCCGCTGCAGCTATAAAAAAAACCGCACGTAGTCCCGGGAGAATCTCCTCGTGTCCCGATTCCAATCAAACCCTTCAATGAACTCCTAGTAACACTTCCACTGCGGACATCATACTCCATTTGCACAGCCTCCAAAATGCCTCCGGATAGTCATCTGATACAGTCCTGTCTAAATGGTTTTTTTTTTCCCTCCCACTTTTTTACCACATTGATTAAATGATTTATGGATTAAAATGACAGGCTTGACTATCGGTTTCAATTTTAATACATATTCTTGCCCTGGAGGGGAAAAAAAAGTGAGAGTGAGAGATGAAAGTTTGAAGTCAAAAAAATTCAAAATGGAAGTGTATTAGGCAAAAACATTTCAGCCCAAGGGTGCCGAATTCATTTTAGCCAACAAGCCACATTACATTAAAACCAATATCAAGGGGGCTGGACTAAAAAAAAAAAAAAAAAGTCAGTTTAGTGACCAATAACACATCAGCTACTCCTTAAATGTGTCAGATTCAGATTACTCTCAAACTCATCTACCTCAAATGTTAATTCCTGACCTGCTCTTGTCGGTGATTTGGGCCTGCATCATGCGCAGCTTGGCCGGGGGGATGTACGCTCCTCCGGTGCGGGTCAGGATGGGGTCCAGCTCCTCCTTCCTCTTTTTAACTGGAGGCTCGTCAGCAGGGGGTTTGTCTCTCTGTGATGGAGACGCAGATCTTCCCCTCCTGGACCTGACCCTGTCTCGATCTCCATCTCGCTCGCGGCTGGAGCGCCGATCGGAACGCCGGTCTCCATCACGATCCCGAGACCTGACAAGGAAGAGTGGGAAGACGGGTGAGTGCTACAGAGAGAATAGTAGTAGCAGTCATCATGAACAATGATAACTTCATGTAGCATTTGATACATAACATACACACGGATGACAGTAGGAGGGATCACTGGCGCCTATACTGGTGCAAAATCAATGTTTACTTCACTGGATTTTAGTAATGTATTAAAAATAATAGTTAATCATGATATTATTAACGAGGTGAGAGGATTTGAACCGCTTCCTCCAATTTTGATTTTGGGTCTAGTTTAAAACTTTTTCTGTATAAACAGTCAGTCTGTCAGGAAGTCTCTCTCTTTCTAACTTCCCACCCCATGTACCTGAACACACACCACACCCCCATGTACAGAGACCAGCCTTTCCCATCTATTTGCTCCCATCTGCCCAGACAGATCCCCATTTGCACATATACAGCCCATATCCACCAAACCACGAGACACACCCTTATCCAGACACACCCCTTCCCAACCCCCAAACAGCCAGACACCGCTTTATCCAGACATGCCCCATTCCACCCCGAACACCCAGACACACGTCTATCCAGACACGCCCCATTCCCCCAAAACCCCGAGACACACCAATATCCAGACAGGCCTTCATTTCAAAGACACCCCCCTTTCCCCCAGATATGCCCCATTCCCCCTCAAACACCAGACCCGGCCACATCCACAGACATATTCCATTCTCCCTAAACACCATACATGCCTTCATCTGCAAAGACACACCCCCAACTCCCAGAAACACCCAGACACACCCTCATTCAGACACATCTCATTCCCCTAAGCACGCCCTCATCCAGACACACCCCATTCCCCCAAGCACGCCCTCATCCAGACACACCCCATTCCCCCAAGCACGCCCTCATCCAGACACACCCCATTCCCCCAAACTTCCCAGATATGGCCTAATTCAGACACACCACAGACATTTCCCCATTCCCTCAAACACCATACACACCTTCATCTGCAGACGTGCCCTATCCCCCTGCAAACACCCAGACATGCCCCCAAACACACCCTATCTGCTCAGAAATGCCCCCATTCGTATATATACACCCTCAGACATAGGCATGCCCTCATCCACATTCACATCCCATTCCTCCCAACACCCGGAGACATGAACAGGAAGTAGAGCAGATCAGAGAATGGAGCTGTGTGTCAAGTTCCTCATTTGCCCTCACCTGCGGGCTCTGTCTGTGCGTCTCTGTGGAGACAGAGATCTGGAGCGAGAGCGGGAATACGACCTTCCACTGCCATTCCTGAGAAAGCAGGAAGGACAGAATAACTTTTACCTTCCCAAATAAAATTTTTAAAAAAAGAAACACGGCATGCTGGTGTGTTCAAACGTGCTCCACATCTACCTGTCTGCAGAGGAACTCCTGCGTCTGGGTCTGCTGCTCTCGTCCTGAGCATCACGCTGCAACAGGAAGAACACACATCAGAGAGGAAGGTGTGACACATCGGAAGAGCAAGAGGTGTACGAGTGTGTATGTAAAAGTCATGGACGCTTAAAAGCCGCGCTGACCCTGATGTGTGCCACGCTGCTCTTCATCCTGTGCATCACACCATCGTCACTGTCCTCCTCACTGCTGCTGTCTCCGTCTGAGCCGCTGGACCTGGACGACCGCCTCGGCGCTGCGTCTTCATCCGGCTGGTCGTCTGCGTCATCTCTTCTTCTGTCTGGAGAAGGGCTACGACGCTTTTCATCTGCAAAACAAACAGTCTTGAGTGAGACAATACATTACATTACAGGGGTAGATCAGCAAAATATCCACTGATTAACACACGCTTTTACCATCGCTAGCTATTATCAACTAACTAACTTGCCTAGCATGGTACCTAGACGATATTTTATTATTATAATTATTTTTATCAGTGACACAAATGAAATAAAGATTGGTGTGGTAAACTCGGACAACGTGGAAGGTGTTCGTCTTCACTGTAGCTACTATGGAGGCAGAAAATCAAGAGAATTTGACGTCCCTTCTGTGACATAACTGTTTGTTAGGATGTTTTCACACTTGGTACGAATACTCGAGTTGGCACTCACAACCGCTCGTTTGGGGGGCTGGGTTTATAATCACAGGTTTGCTTTCACATAGAAGAAATCTCTCTGCTCAATTCCATACGTCACTTCAGTGCACACAGTTTTGCAAAATGGTAAGCTCTGGATTCATTATCCTGTGGTACCAAAACAAGTGGTGACGAAGCGCACCTGATATCGTGCAGGAATGCCTGCGAACGTGGAGCCAATCTCGTATCAGATTTTTAGCCATATGGGATGGCATACGACATGAATTTGTTTTTGTGAGCTAATTACTCTAACCTTTGTGAGCATCACAGACAAAATTCACTTGCCAAATGTTTGTAGACACCTGACCTTTACACCCAAATGAGGGTCTTGCCACAAAGTTGGAAGAACACAATTGTGAAGAATACAACTTCCTTTCACTGGAACTAAGAGGCCCAAACCTGTTCCAGCATCACGATGCCCCTGTGCACAAAGCGAGATCCATGAACACACGGTTTGCCAAGAGTGGAGTAGAAGATCTCGAGTTTCCTGCACGAAGCCCTGACCTCAACCCCACTGAACACCTTTGGGATGAACTGGAACACCGACTGAACCCCAGACCTCCTCACACATCATCAGTGTCTGACCTCACTAATGCTCTTGTGGCTGAATGAATACAAATCCCCACAGCCATGCTCCAACATCTAGTGGAAAGACTTTGCAGGAGAGTGGAGGTTATTATAACAGCAAAGAGGGATTAAATCTGGAATGGGATGTTCAACAAGCACATATGAATGCGATGGCCAGGTGTCCATAAACTTTTGGCCATACAGCATGTATAAGTAACAATAACAACTCTTTCGTAACCATCGAGTTGAACCAATTTTCTATTCTGGACTGCTCACAGGCTCGAAAACAGCGTTCACACTTCAGCAGTCCTACTGAACTCAGGACTCACTGGGGGAGGGGAAAAAAAAAAACACAACAAAACCCAAGTGCGAAATGACCTTAAAGTCGGACATCACAAAAAAATACCCCCAAAATAGCTACATTATTATTTGTATTCACACTGCAATGGCGGCGATGAATATTTTTAACTCAACAAGTCAGAAATTTCCTCATGTTCACTCTTACTCACAAGACTCATTTTTCACCAGCAGTTTGTCCGTGTTGTGTTTTTCTCACTTACCCCCCAGCATGCAACCTGATTGGTCAGGCAGTTGGCATTTAAGGACAGGATAACGTGAAAAATTAACGTGCATTTGGTTTTATACTCGACGTCCAGATTATTAACTGAAATATATCTACTAACACAGCGGGGAATCTTTACTGAGGAGCACAAACAGCTTCATAAAAAAAAGGCCATCCACCTTCCTGAAGAGTGTGTGGGTTTAATTTAAAGATGCGCGCTGCAGAGGAAGAGAGAACGCTCCACAGGCGGCTGGTTAAGATGCTCTTGAAGCTGAAACAGCTGGAAGGTCGCTGGAGGAGCAGTGAAAGGTCAGTTACTCTGAGCCGAGGAGCACAAAGAGGCGCATGAAATAATGATAAAGAGCAAAATGCTTCTGCTGGGAAGGAAATCCCCAACACACACACACACGTGCGCTGCACAAACCCAGGTCACTTAACGTGCTTTATAATATATTTAAACCTTTATCTACAGGCTTCTCTGCTCTTTTGGGAGAGTCACTGTAAATCACGTGTGTGAATAACGAGCAATGAAATGGAGGTTTAATGGACGACGGACCTCGTATCACCCTAAACAGCTGATATTTAAGGAGCTATATTATAAATCCTAAGGCTTAGAGTAGGCCTAGTGTAAAAATACTAATGGCATTTCGATTTTATTACTCTGACGGAGGGAACAGTTCCAGAGGATTATTAGGATCAGTGGAAATGAGGGGATGGGAGACACCACAAGAGGGTGGGCGATATGCCAAAAATATCATATCACGATTCTCAAAGGCATTTCTACGATACACGACATGGCGGCTTTTCCCAAGAAACTTCACAAAAAACACCAAAAAAAAAAAAAAAAACACCGGCAATTTATTATTATTAATTTATCAATGTCTACAAAAATAAATTGAATTTTAATTTTATTAAAAAAAACATTTTATCATTTAGAAAAAAAACTCTGAAAGGGAGAAAAAAAAGGCTTCAAATTTTTTATTTATTTATTTTTTTTTATATCTTAAAGGTTAAGTCCAACGCTTAAAAAAAAAACAAAAAACAGCTGCTTTGTTGGTTTGTCGTAAAAACAATTTTTTAAATAATAAATAAAAAGGTATCATGATATCTCAGAAAAGCATACTGTGATGTAATGTATCATGATATAATACTGATATCATCATATCACCCAGCCCCAGACGCCACTGAGTTTCTTTTCCATCCAATACCAAGGCTTGTATCCCAGAACCGATACTAGAGCGTCTTGCGTGTTAAAAAAATGACAGTGAGAATATGCAAATATGGATAAAGTATTACATGTCAAACGAATCATTTGAGACTGTGTGAATTTAATTGTTCAAATTCTTCGGCTTTGGGTGTTCAAAATACCCAAGAGGCACAAAAAGTGAAATATTAGGACATTTTGTGTTTTAATTAATATGTCAACAACTGATCAAACAGAAAAAACGATAAAATTGGATTAAAAAAAAAATAGTTGGCAGTGAATTTCATTATGGATTAGTTGGACTGTTATAAAGCGAATAAAAACATGTTTTTTTGAGACAGTAAAGCATGTAACAACAGAGAAAACCTCAATCTTTCCTGCCTTATCTCTGGTACTTCGATTAAAAAATCCAAAGTTTCTATGAGAACTTGATGGACGTGGTCTCGAATGAATGATCAGTGTACAACACTAACATTTCCTCACTTCAAACCATGAAGCGTGTGCATTACGCAATGTTACGCAGCAAGCAGTGACGCCATTTTTGAATCAATCAGCTTGCAAAAAGTACTTTTTTGCAATGTTGATAAATGCTCTTTATTTAATTTCTTGATGAACACAATCGATATTTTTAATATACCGTGCGTGTCAAGTCATCAAGTCGCCATCTTGCTTTCAGTTCACGTTAAAAAAGTCGATTCCAAAAAGAGTCGATTCACTGATTCAGTGCAAGAGTCAATCCCAAAGATTCGGAGTCGATTCCATGTGCTGAAAATGATTCACCTCGTGCACAAAATTCATTTAACATCTGAGAGTTTCGGTTAGTGGGACGGGAAGCAGATATTTATTTTACCCAAGTTATTTTGAACTTGTCTGTCTGAAATTGAACAAAATCAGCGCTTGAGGTGCAGATAAGATACAGAGCTGTATGAAAAACTGTGAGGAATCATTTGGGGGCTCATTTGATTGACATCATCACTTGATACCATGGTCCTCCTGTGACAGATGATCTGATCAATGGCAGTAACGGTGCCAGTGTTGATATCAACAGTAAGTAACGGAGAGGAGTTTGAGTGTGAATGCAGGTCAGAGCGGAAACCTCAGGAGGACTGAAGCATCATTAAGACCTAGTAAAATTCCTGGGAAGGAATCAGGAGGAATCACGTGAGAGAGAGGAACTTTATCGGAGAAGAAGAGAAATGTGCAGAATTAGGAGTGACTAAGAAATGAAGCAGGTGTTTGCTTCTTGTGCCGAGAACAAAATTCATCACAGACGAACAACGCGGCAGCTTGCAGAACGAGTCACTCAGCAGTGAATCGGCAGCAGGCTGTGGGAATGATGACGCGAGTTACAAACAAGCTCAAGGGTTTGAAAATCTGTTTTGTCCTACATCACGTCGTGTGTGACAGGATGATCTGGAAGGGAGGTGTGTGTATCGTATCGTATCATATCGTTTCATTTCGTTCGATATGAGGCTCTGGATTCGATACGTCTGCGTATCGAACTTAGATAACATCCTGCATAATAATGTAAGGCGTTCATCATGAAACGCTGCTTATAATGTGAACACGTGATCAAGTACGACATTTAAATCCTAATTTTTTTTTAATAAATCAAACACTTCTCCTAACAGCTATTGCGTACTATCCAGAGCTCATAACACACCCTCGTGCTCTCTGATAGGTCAGTCTGGGCTTTTGAGGGGGAGAAGGGAAGAAAAAACAAAACGTGGTAATCCATGAGAACCTCATACGGGGAAAATGGAGAATGCAGAATTCAAAAACAGCTGAAAGTGAAGTAAAACACTCCGTGCTTCAGATAACTTCCCAAAGAGTTGCCAGAGATGCAGTTTTTAAGCCAAGTTACGTCAGTTTTAAACCCACAAATCAGAAATGTGTGTGTCCAACGCAAAGACATACAAATGCGCCCACCTTTTCCAATTCCCAAATATGTTACGCTATTTCCAGGTCCTTGTGTGCAGATTATGAGCTGTAGTCGGGGTGGAAAATTTGCTGAGATCTGGCAACCCAGCACACCCATCCAACTAGCCATGTTTAATTTTTTTCACATTCTAACACACAGCTTTTGTTTCATTATACGCTGCTAAGAGTCTGAACAGATCACTGTATCAATGTTAAGCTTCGATTATTGCACTTTTATTACACTGAATGTTTTACTCAATTAAAAAAGGAAAACCTGACAGATTATTTACGTAACGCTAATTTTTGCTGTAGGGAAAACGTACCGTAATCGAGTTTTTGAAATATGATTTTAAAGTAAATGTTTTGCCATGCAGTGGGGTTCATACATTTTTATATTTTCTTCCACAAGTTTTATCACAGTTACGTGACAGTTAAGCCTTTTGCTTTAACGATTAAACGTAGACACGCAGCAGTTGTGTATTCTGCCTCACCGCGTGGCTGTAACAAGCATCACTCCTGTACTATTGTCTTCTTAAATAAAGTTCCCGTTGTACAGCCGTCTGTGGAGTTTCCACGTTATCTGTTCTGTGAGACTGCCGACTAAACAGCGCTTCGGAAACACTTTTAGTGAGAGGTGGGAATTATTAGAATGTGGAAATGTATGGCTGTACCTGCTGTACTCGCAGGACGCTACAATCGGTTTATAAAGAACCGGAGCTTGTCTTACCCCTGCTCCTCATGCGCCCGTCTCCGTCACTGTCGCTGTCGTCTGAAGAGCTGGAGCTCCTTGTTGTCTTCTCAGGATCACGCGTTCCTCCTGGACTGGAGCGCTGGAGTAACAGAGAGCGTAAAAATGAAGGACAGGATGATGGGGGGAAAAAAAATCACCTGCCAGTGCTGCCAACTTTTTATAGACTTTGTTGCTAGATTTGGCAACTTTTTAGACCCCTTTAGCGAGTTCAGTTCAACAAAGAGCCTAGAGACAAATCTAGCGACTTTTTGAGCAGATGTTAGAGACCGTCCTGAACTCGATACGGCTCTCCCGCTCACATCACAGCTGCCGTTATGAGTCGAGAGAGCAGGTTCTCTCGACTCGCCATCAGTGTGTAACGCCTGACTGTGTTACGCTTGAGACCAACCAGTGGTGCACATTCATTGCATTCTAAGTTGAATTTGCATTTCCTGGATGCCAGAACCTTCAGAAACGTCCTCTGCTCTCGCGTCATCACAACACACGTGTCATGGTTCTCTCGTGAACGCGCGTCAGAGATCTATGCTGAAGTGAAGATATTTTGTGAACCAAGACTTGATTTGAGTTTTTTTGCACACAAAGCATTCATATCACTTCATAAAATTGGGATTAAACCACTCGAGTCATATGGACTACTTTTACAAACTGTTTTGCTTTTATGAACTTTTTGGAGTTTGAAAGTTTTGGTTGCATGGTCTGTCAATGGAGGAACAAAAATCTCCCAGGTTTCATTAAAAATATCTTCATTTGTGTTCTGAAATTAGAATGAGTAATTGATGACAAAAGTTTCACTTTTGGACAAACTTTAATCCCCTTTAATCACTGCTCTCGCTCTCTTCTGGACAACAGTGCACTACATAGTGTGCAGATTTCATCCCCTGTGTAGGCTGCCTACTGTATCTAGGGAAAGATTTTCTACATTAAACACCTCCTGAACCTGACTGTGGCCACTCCACCAATCATCTGCTTCTCAATACTGGACATTAATCAAAATACAACAAATGTTGTTGATGTTATCTTTAAGGAAGTTAATTCAGCATTGAATAGACAACAAGTTTAGACAAAATGCTATCAGCACAGCACATGAAAATTGTCTTAAACTCAGATTCTGGTACAAAATAATCACAAGATAATAAACCACAGGACTTGATCAGATTCATCTAAATATCTAACAAGTTGTGTTGTTGAAACTCACTGCTAATTGCTAAGCAGAACATCGCACTCTGTAACATCAGTTCTCTATAATAAAACACTCAATGCACTAGATTCACCCTAAAACAAATCTAAGGATTTAAAACTTTATAAAAACAAGTGATCTTTCTTCTAAGGCGCCATTATCCAGAGCACCGCGCTCAGTGTGCGTGCGTGTTAGCTCAATGCTAACTAGCCAAGACGCATAACAACACCGCCGACCAACTTTAACACATTATTTAAAACCAACACCGCTACACGCTGTTAAAATCTCGTTCATGCTGTACAGTTAATACAATACCCGAGCATCGTACCTCATCTTTCGAAGGCGAATTCAAATCCGTCACCGCTTCGTATTCCGCCGCCATTTTTTCCTCTCTCTGTTCTCTTCCGGAAGTGATGCTACGGAAGCCCGAGAGGTACCTCAAAAAAAAGCGAAACGTGTTTCCCTTCAAGGCTATTCCAAGTAATGGTTTAGTCAGAAATAATACAATATACACAACACACAAAAACTGCTTACATTACATTTCCAAGTGCAGTCATATTAGAAATGTGAAAGGAATTCACGTTTGAAATGAATTATTATTTTGTTAGTTTTGTATTTGTGGCTAAACTCACAGCAGTTTAGCAAGCCTAAATCAACACACCTTCATGTCAAAAAGCCTCAGTAACATCATTTCTACACAAGCTGCAGTTTAATAAAACAAAATTAAAAAAAAAAAAAAGCAGAATTACTTTGAATGAAAATACGAATCGAATTTGCTCTGTGTTATCATCTGAATCGTTTCTAACGTACAATTCTGCTTTCAATGTTTGGGCCACATCTCATCAATAGTCACATCAAACTACACGCTAAGAACAAACACGATTATTTATAATAGTTTTCTTTTTTTTTTTTTTAGCTTTGTGATGTTCTTTAGTGCATTTTATGAGTGTCAGTATAAAACAGAAACCACACAAGAAAATGTGTGAGATACTGAACTACTCATCGAGTGTGAGCCTAGAAGCTATCTGATTGATAGCTACATTAGCCTAGCAAAACTAAAGAAGCAAACTTAAACACTGAACATCTTGGCAGGTTGACTTGAACTGAATTTACGTTAAGGTTTAAACTTAACTTAAAAAAAAAAAAAAAAAACTTTAAATAAAGAATATTGTCACTATCCGGACTAGCTGAAGTCCTCTGACACATTGAGCTGCCAGTTTATTAGTTACAAAATCAGTTTAAGTAGTATCTCTAATCATACATCCCTTAATGAAAAATCACATACATTTGCGAAAAACATGTGAAGGTTCATTTCACCATGTTATCCCCCGAAATTGCACATATGTACGTGAGTAAACATATCATGTGATCACAATGAAAAAATAAATTAATAATGTGAAAAAAAAGTAAAAAAAAAAAAAAAAAAAGACTCGTGTAAAAATCATGTGAAAATAAATAAATCCTGTGTAAAATAGAAGCACCTGTCTTACATGTGAAAAATTAGCATGTCAAAAATAAATGAATCACATGAAAAAATGAAAAAATAAAACCAAATGCTTTAAAAATGAGAAAATAAATGAATTGTGTAAAAAAAAAAAAACATTGTGTAAAATCGTGTCAAAGTAAATCAATCATGTGTAAACATCACATACAAGTAAATTAATTGTGTGTAAACATCAGATGTGAAAAATAAATGAATCATGTGTAAAAATCTGTGTAAATTTCACACGTGTATCATATAATTATTTACATGTGAAGATCATGTGACTTTTCTTTAAGTGTATGCATTCTATAGAGTGAGATGCCAGTTCACTGATTATATTCTCAGGTACATAATTATGTTGTTTGTCTGTTTTTTTTTTTATTTTTTATCTAATCTGATTCATTCTGATCAGATTTTTATACAAATATAACCCTAGCACTATTATTTATCTATTAGCCCTGAATTTTGAAGCTCACCATGACTTAATTATCTTCATTATTAGCCTTATATGTCTGTTTTTTTGTGTGTCTATTTTTTGCACTTCCATAAGCAGAGGAAGTTATTAAAAGCAAAAAAGCTTTTAGTGGGCAAAAATGTTGGCCTTTACGCTGTCAAGTTCCTGAGAAGTATTTATTTTCTGCTGCACTTTGGTGAAATTAAAAACAGAACTGAAGTGCATTTCTAAAATCCAGCTGATTAACACAAACACATCAACAGCTTGGATTCATTGAGCCGCAAACACACCACACACACCTATTTCTGATCTGGTTTTACACACACACACACACACACACACACACAGACAGAATGCAGATGATAATTCAGTATGAGCCGTGAAAGATCAGACGTTTACATGTAGGCTGCTGGAAGAAGAAGCATGCAATCTTTTATGGACATGATTGTGTAGAGGGAACTGATTTGATTAAACAATATACACAAAGCACAAGAGAGCTGCTCTTTAAAACTGCACACTTAAATAAAAACCTCACAGTCTGTATTCATTTAGGATGCTTTATCTGTTCAGTCTGAATGATATATTCATATTAGTTTACACCACTGATAGATAGATAGATAGAACTTTGTGAACATTCATAAGTGCTTGCTAAACATCCTACTCCAGATTTAGTTCCCAATCACTGTTATAATAACCTCCACTCTTCTGGGAAGGCTTTCCACTAGATTTTTTGGAGCGTGGCTGTAGGGATTTGGGTTCATTCAGCTACAAGAGCATTAGTGAGGTCAGACACTGATGTTGTGTGAGGAGGTCTGGGGTGCAGTCAGTGTTCCAGTTCATCCCAAAGGTGTTCAGTGGGGCTGAGGTCAGGGCTCTGTG
>CM075007.1:25070841-25093195 GCA_037576675.1 Pangasius sanitwongsei | reverse complement strand
TCTGCCAATCAGGTTTGACCTAGGTTGCCTCGCACCTCTGGGTTTGGGGGTTTGAATCCAGCCTCCGCCCTGTGAGCACGGAGTTTGCATGTTCTCCCCATGCTTTGGGGTCTCCTCCGGGTATTCCAGTTTCCACCCTAGTCCAAAGACATGTATTGTAGGCTGATTGGCATTTCCAAATTGTCTGGAGTGTGTGTGCGATTGTGTCCTGCAATGGATTGTCACCCTTTCCCCTGCCTTGTGCCCTGAGTCCACTGGGATAGGCTCCTGTGTAGGGTAAGCGGTACGGAGAATAGATGGATGGAACTCTGACCTACTGTCTATAAACTTGAATGCTATGTTCCTCTATGGAGACACTGGTAAGCCATGCAACTTATTCAAATTGGCCACTGCAGGGCACTATTCATGGTTTCTCCCACACAAAAACAAATATACAGTATCTCTGGAAAATGAAGGTAACCATTTGGCTAAACACATACAAATCTGACTTTTGGACCATTTAGCCACATCCACTCAAATTTATAAAAATTTGCAATATACACCAATCAGCCATAATATTTAAACCACTGACAGGTGAAGTGAATAACATTATCTCATTACAATTGCACCTTTCAAGAGGTGGGATATATTAGGCATCAAGTGAACAGTCAGTTCTCGAAGTTGCTGTATTGGAAGCAGGACAACTGGCAAGCGGAAGGATCTGAGCGACTATGACAAGGGCCAAATTGTAATGGCTAGATGACTGGGTCAGAGCATCTACAAAATGGCAGGTCTCGTGGGGTGTTCCTGGTATGCAGTGGTTAGTAATTACCAAAAGTGATCCAAGGAAGGACAACCAGTGAACTGGTGACAGGGTCATGGGCGCCCAAGGCTCATTGATGCATGCGGGGAGCAAAGGCTATCCTGTCTAGTCTGATCCCACAGAACTACTGTAGCACAAATTGCTGAAAGATTTAATGCTAATCAATGCTGATTAAGATAGAAAGGTGTCAGAACACACAGTGCATCTTAGCTTGCTGCATATTGGGCTGCGTAACTGCGGAGCTGTCAGAGTGCCCATGCTGACCCTTTCTACCACCTACAATGGGCACGTGAGCATCAGAACTGGACCATGGAGCAATGGAAGAAGGTGGCCTGGTGGACAGTTGGGTGTGTGTGTGCGTTGCTATCCAGGGGAACAGATGGCACCAGGATGCGCTATGGGAAGTAGGCAAGCTGGCAGAGGCAGTGGGATGCTCTGGGCAATGTTCTGCTGGGAATTCTTGGGTCCTGGAATTCATGTGAGTGTTACTTTGACACCTACCTAAACACTTTTGCCGACCAAGTACACCCCTTCATAGCAACAGTATTCCTTAATGGCAGTGGCCTTTTTCAGCAGGATCATGCACCCTGGAATGGTTTGAGGGACATGATAAATAGTTCAGGGTGTTGAATTGGCCTCCAAATTCCCCAGATCTCAATCCGATCGAGCATCTGTGGGATGTGCTGGACAAACAAGTCTTTTGGAGTCTATGCCTCCACAGGTCAGAGCTGTATATATATATACACACACACACACACAGACACATATATATATATATATATATACACACACACACACACACAGACATATATATATATATATATATATATATATATATATATATATATATATATATATATATAAGTGTAAAAACATGTTGAGATTTGCAAACAACATGGCTCCCATATCAACCCTAATAGGGGAAAGCTTGATTTATTCTAGCTGTAACCTAGGACTGGTTGTATAATTCTGAAAGGCATCTTCAGGCTAGGGTTATGAAGAGATGTGCACACTTTGGGGTATGGATATCAATATTGACCTAAACAATTGAGCTAAAATTTTGTGTGTTGCATTGTTCTGCTAATATGTAACTGGATTTTAATTTCCATCGGGTTGCTTCTAAAACATGGCTGCCTTCAGCCATTTGGCTTTCAGCAATATATCACACAAATTCAGACATATCATACTTATCAAGTTTAATGAGCCATCCTCACGAAACTTGATAAGTATGTTCATGGACTTTCTATTGTTCTATGAAACTTGGCAAGATCTGGACACTGGTGGTGGGAGCTGGGGGGGATATTCACTGAAGATGCTTGGACCTTGATGATCGCCACTTGTGGCTATATTTATTATTATTATTTTGCAAAAATCAGAAAAAAAATCTGCATTAAAAAATTCATGAGCTCTGATTATGTGATCAGCACCAGCCAAAGGTGAGAGGTAAAAAATCAACAATTAAGGCTGTTACTGTGTGTTATTTATTATCTCACATAACCTTGCATTTTAACACAGTCATGACATCATCATTGCATCACCCTGAATCTTCCTAGAAAGGAAGCAGGAGAAGGAAACAAATGATTATGACTCACTTTCGTAAGACAACACTGCCATCTACTGATCCACAGAAACATACATGGTGTGTCTGCTTTATCTTTATAACTCAAAATAGAAATGAGGATGAAAATTAAATTAAATTAAGTAAATTAAAGTAAATTAAATTAAATCCAGCTCTTACACCAGCTCTACCTTGTCTACATCCACACATTGTCTGATCTTTATTATTCATTTTCACTCATATGTCTGTGTATTTACACTGTCTTCTTACATTGTTACCTTGAAGATTTTTGGCTGCAAACTGTTCTTAGCCCAACAGTCACATTAGGTTAGTACTGAGAATGATCCGCCGGATAATGTCTGCTCCGTGGTGGTCCTGTGACACTGCATTGTTCAGGAAGGAGGCAAAAACTGACTCCCAGGGATAAATCAACTATGGATTGAAAGGTTCAATTAAAATTCAAGACAACAACAAAGGAACAAATGAAAGAGTTAGGAAGGAATAGAGTGCTGCATTGCCATGGCCTGAAAGGCTGTCACGCAAGGAGAAAGCCCCTACTCCAAGACCAGCATAAAAAAGCCAGACTGAAGTTTGCAGGTGATCAGCAGGACAAATACATTTGGAGCCTTTTGGAGGACAAAAACTGAACAGTTTTGGTCATAATGCTCAGCAGAGTGTATGGAGGAAAAAGGGTGAGGATTTATTTTGAAGAACACCAACCCAACTGTGAAGCATGGGGATGGCAGCATCATGCCGTGGGGATATTTTGCTGGAAAAGGGACTAGTTCAGAAAATAGATGACATTATGAGGAGGGGAGATTATCTAAATCTAAATACTGAAGCAACATCTCAAGAAATCAGCCAGAAAGTTTTGCTAGTGGATGGAAATTTTTGATTGTAAACTGTTTCTTGGCCCAACAGTGACAATATAGAAGTACTCGGAATGATCCAACACCCAAATATCTTTTCAGTGCTGGTCCTGTGGTGGTCCCTTACAAATAATTAATTGGGTAGAGGTGAATATTACAACAAAGAGGATCCAAAAGCTGCTTAATGAACATGAAAGAGGCTGGAACAAGTTATTGTCATGAATTCCCACTTGACATCGTTTTTTTCCTCCATGTTTGTTTGTATCTGTTTTAGTCCAGTCACCACTTCTGTTCTGTCAATGGTTTGTTTCCCAATTGTATTCGCTTTTTTCTGTGTTTAGACCTTGATTAGTTTGTCTGTGTTCCGACCTTTGGTTTCCTGTTTGCTCTGGTTTATGATTCTTGCCTATGTGTTGACAATGATTATGGATTACTTTAGTTTGTTGCTGTCTGCTTGAGTGTCTGTATTGCTCTTAATAAATAGCAAGCTGTGTTACAGTGATAAAGGCAAATTATGGTCATAGATCATATGGTCATAGAATTTTCAACTGACATCAGTTGCCATTTGTGTTACTTTTCATAATAAAGTAACATCTCTAAAAAAAACACCCGACTAAATATTGTTTTCTGTAAATTTAAATTTATTTGTTCCGGGGTATGCAAATATTTGCACACAACTGTATATGGTAGGTGTACTTGACTATAACTTCAGCATAGGCAGAAGAAAATTTGTAGGTTTTTATCCCACAATATGTTTCTTTGGCACTCACAGAGGTCTGAAAGGCTGAATGATTTGTCTGATCCTGTTGGAGTTTTTTTTCCCTCTGATGGAAGAGAGGGTGAGCAGAACATAGTGATCATAACTGAGAGTTCCACTTTCAGTGACCTGTGGATACAGTCCATGCTCCAGTGATCACAGCTCAGAGGAAGAGAGAGAGAGAGAGAGAGAGAGAGAGAGAGAGAGAAAGGAGGAGAAGTGGCCATTGCTTCTCATCACAGTCTTGTAAAATATAGTTCCCCAGGAACCAAGGTGCAAGACAAAAAAACTGAACAGTAAAACCATGCAAGCATTGAAAGTGGTGGAACAATGTCAGCCATATGCTACTCAGAGAATACAGCAGATATATGTCACAGTATTTGGAATGTCATACAATACAATTTTGTTTTACTTCTTGCCTTATAAACTTAAACAATCATACATAACCTCATGTACATCATATAGAGCTATCTACATAGCAACTTGTGACTAAGGTCCGAGCTACAGGAATTTAAACCCGATATTAGCGTCCTCATATCTCTTCTCTTCTACCACAGTGAGTATAATTTTTGTACAGGCACCTTTTTTTGTAGAACTTTATGAAACTCTGTGGCATCTGTTAGCTCTGATTCTGTCTGTCCTTATTAGAATAGCTAACCTTATTAGCTATATTATGTCTGTGAACTTGAACTGTATAGGGTTTTTTCCCATTCTGCTTGGTAAGTGGCTCTTATGTCTCAGTCTTCCTACCAGGTCACTTTCTTCCTCTGTCTTGTCTCCTCTGAGTATTCCACTTCCTCTGCAAATTGCAGTGCTTGTGGCTATATGCCACTAGCATGGTTAAGTGATTTTCTACCAATTCCTTGTCAGAAGAGCTCAAGAATACTATTTTTAGAGCCGCACCCTTGAGCTTCTTCCAGGGTGATAATGATCTAGCAGTAGAACCAACATGTTTAAGGCCAGCCTCAGCTACATCAGAAAATGGATCTGGGTTGGACTCTGCTAGCTCACAGGAACTAAACTAACAGAGGCTCTCTGTCACTCTTAACATGGCGAAGCACTGAATATAGACATGTTGATTATGATGTAGTCTGAACAAACGATATTGCATTGCTTAGGGCATGCATTGGAAATATACTAGCTATTACTGTTAACACTGGACCAATTGCTCCAGTGTACATTAGCTCATCCCTCTGTAAGGATGCTAATTGACACCGGGGCACAATGGTGTGAACACATCAATCATCTAGAATTGAGGGCTGTCATCTGGCACGCAAGTCCTTTTGACCATTTCTGAGTCGTTGCTACATTGTCCTTTTAATGACTTCATAGCCCTTTCTCTCAAAGACGCGGGGAAAATTTACTAAAATTTCCAATTCTTACAAAGTCATATGCTCCTGATGTTGTAGTTATCATTACAAAAGTAGATTTCTTTTTCCGAAAAAAAAAAAGTATCATCAAAAGTACATTTTATCTAAAAGTTTATAAATTGTATTTACCTGTGTGAAATCATTTATCCCTTAAAAAATTGTCAGGATTAACTGAGTTTGATTTTAGTGACTTTGATTTCTGCTGGCCAGGGCATTAATGAAAATGTATTTCCAGTCACTGCAGCTATTCCAAAGCTGTTGATGCTTTGATATGTGTAGTTTTTTTTTTTTTTTGTGAGGAATGACTTTATTACTGGTGTTTGCTGCATTATTCATTAAATCATATATATTTTTTCATATATAAAACACTTTTATAATTATTAACAGAATTCAGTTGTAACCGCAACATATCTCAGAAATATAAAAGCATATGAAAAGAAATTAGAGGGAGAGAGAGGGTAAAAGAGATGACAGTGAACATAATGGCTTAGATAGAGGTCTGAGTCATTCTCTCATTTGCATTAATAAAAACTCCTTTGTTTGAAAAACCAGGTGATCTCACAAACCTCGCTAACTTTTCTTTGAACTAAACCCGAAGATGAAGTGAGTGTGCCAGAAGCAAAAATACTTTAATAAAACACTCCATCATATAAAAGTATTTGCTTTTCCTGCACTGTTTCTTGCTGTTTTAGTCTAAATAAATGGCAAAGGCATATAATAGCAGATAATTGGATGTTAGAAGGGGGGTCTTCGTCATTCAGTAGCCAAATTTAACACAGTGGCACTGCACATGGAACGTTTTGTGCTAATCCTTTTTTGTTTGATATCTATGAGTGCAATAAATCAATACACAAAGGCCAGGGAGAAAAAACTGCTTTGAAGCGACAAGGGATTTGATCTGTGGGAAAACGCACAAAGAGGGATTTATCAAAGGATTCCCAGCGGGGCACCGAAAATTACTAATTATGAATTAAAATAATCAATCTCTCCGCTTTCTCTAAGGACTCAATGCTCAGGAGACTTCACACAGCAGATAGAGAGATATACAAAAACAGAGTAGAAGCAGATATGCCACATGAAGCATTATGGGATGGTAATTGGTTTGTTTCAGAGACCAAGACATTTCCATAAGACACTTCTCACTTCTACAGACTTTACCTTAGGCAAAACAAAAATATGACAATAAATAAACAAAATGCTGTGGTGGGGGTGTTAGGGTGGGGAGTTGGGTGTTGTGTTGGGGCATGGTGTTGGGGTTTGGAGGGTTGGGGTGGGTGTATTGGGGTTTTGGAGTGTTGAGGTGTTGTAGTGGCGTGTGTGGTTGTTGGGATATTGGGGTGGGGGTGTTGAGATGGGGTGTGTGGTTACTGGTGTGGGAGATGTTGGGGTGTTATGATGTTTGGGTGAGGGGTGTTGTGGTGAGAAGTGTTGGGGTGGTGGTGTTGGGGTAGGATGTGCGCTTGTTGGAGTATTGCATGATCTGAATGACTATTCAAATGCAAGTAAAAAAAATGGTGGAATCTCATTTATCACTTAGAAGATTTCATTGATTGCTTAAAACAAAGATCCTCAAAGCATCACACACAAACAGCACACAGAGGATCATTAACCTAAACACATCAGAGTCAGCATCACCTAGAGCCAACATCATCTGCACTGCAGGTATAAACAGAGACTGCTCAAAGCACTAGCCATCACCAAGAAAATGATTCTGTGAAAATGGAAATCAAAGAATACCACCAATCTTACTCACTAGAAACATTTAGTAATAGAGTCTGTATCGATGCAAAAATGATCTGCCTTGGTTCAGAATAAAACAGTGGAATTTAATTCTGTCTGGGCACTATGCAAACAACTACTGCACTTATATCACTGTCCACCTAACATTTAATACTCCAAAAAGAGCAACCAGTCATAGAAAGACTGGAGTCCTATAGCCACATCACATGGCCACAGCCCAGCCATACCATACATCTGTAGAATTATAGGGTGTTGTATGTTGTAATGTTGGGGTTTTGGATGGAGTATTGCAGTGGGGGATTTTGCAATGTTGGGATATTGGGGTGTGGTGTGTGGGGTTGAGGGGTTTTGGACCATGTTGTGGTGTTGTGTTCTGGTGAGAAGTTGTGTTCCGGTGAGGGTGTTGGGCCATTGGGGTGGGAGGTTTTTGGGGTTTTTGAATTTTGGAGTGTTGAGGTGGAAGTGTTAGGGTTTTGGCATGTTGGGGTGTTGCAGTGTTAGGGTGGGGGTGTTGGGGTGGGGGTGTTGAAATGCTTGGGTGTTGTGAAGGGGGTGTAGTGGTGTTGGGTTGTCATGGTGGGGGTGTTGTGGTGTTGTTATAGGGGTGTTGTGGTGTTGGTATGGGGGCGGGGCATGTCATAGCAAATAACCCAAATAACTCAATAGAGCAAAACCTGCCCATTCCAAGCCCTACAAAATTAATGTACCACTAGCTTATAAGCCAATATTTCAAAGTAATGTCATATGATATGAATAATTCTTTTTCTAATATAGTAGTCATGAAAACAACTGTTTTTTCCCCCACCAAGCCTCCAATATGCATTAAATAAAGAAGAATATGACATTGAGCTGATGAATCTGCTGACACAAACACACTCATACATAAATCCGCTGTAGATAACATAACAAAAGAGGCACAAATATATAAGGAGAACTGGATATGATGGTGAGTTGATGGTGGCTTGGCTGTCCGCTTTATGTCACAGGGAGCCCTTGTGTCTGTGTTGCCTTCTGGCTCTCCCTTTTAGTTATGCTGCCATGGCTAGTGTTGCCGGGGTCCCTGCTTGCATTCTGCACACAGTGTACATCATCTTATACCATTACAGTATATTGCTATAGTACATTGAAGTAACCGAATACCTCCCCCAGGTATCCTGACTCCTTCTGCCCTGAAGACCTGCCTGATCTATCCTGATGGACCCCCTTACTTGGAGCTGAATCAGTCGCTACTGCTGAAGATGGCCTGTATGGATAGTCTACAGATCACCAAGGATTGACTGTGGATGATACCATACAGACACGCTAAATATGGCTGTGGATGTTCCTTCTTGGTTTGCCTTAAGACAGCAATTGCTAAGAACATTTTACACTCAAGTCTCCATCAATGAACAGTTGATAACTTCAGTTTGATACAAGAAACTTAATGTTAAATCCCCAATGATGCTCATAATCAAGTTTCCTTTAACACACTTAGCAATTTTTGACTCTATAGTATATAGTTATAGAAGAGTAATGATCTATAATCACACTATCTGGTGTCACCCAGATAAGGATGGGTTCCCGTTTGAGTCTGGTACCCCTTCAGATTTCTTCCTCATGTCATCTCTGGGAGTTTTTCTTTGACACCATTAGGGACAAACTTAAATTAAGATTTTATATCCAGATTTCTGTAAAGCTGCTTTGTGACAATGTCCATATTTAATAGCATTATACAGTTACAATTGAATTTAATTGAATTGGCTATGACACGAAAGCTAGAGAGACAGTAAGAAACATTAAAACAGAAAGAGTGAGAGTTAAGAAAGAGAGAGAGAGAGAGAGAGAGAGGCATGAAAGAAAGTAAGACAGACAGCATGTGATGGAGGACTGAAGGAGAAACATAAAAGAAAATTTATATATGAAAAAATACAACTGAGGGATAGAGAGAGAAAAAAGGATGCGCTGAGACAAAAAAAGAGGCAAAGATAGAGGGAAAAAGAAATCAAGAGAAAATGAGAGAGAGATGGATAAAAGAGATAATGGGGAGACAGAAAAAAAGATAGTGAGAACGAGAGAGAATGATATAGGGAGAAAACAAATAAAAATGAACACTGATAAGACTGAAAACAAGTGATACAGATACAAAGAGGAAAAAAAACAGTAGAAGCGGAGAATGATAAATCCTTTATTTGTTTTCAGGGTCACATCTCTCTCTTCCTCTCTCTTCCTCTATCTCTCTCTCCCTCTCTCTCTCTCTCTCACTCACTTTGTGTGTGTGAGTGTGTGTGTGCTGCTGCCTCAGTTTTTGCTGTAATTACATAATCACATTCGGCTGCTAGGCAGCAGCACCTTTTCATTAAAAGTAATTTAATGGAATTTGCACAGTTACACTGCGAAGTTTCAGCATGACATAATTTCACCAAACACAATCTGCTTTAAAGGAACAAACACTTAACAATATAGTATGCACAATTCTCCCCCAAAAATAGTGAAGCAGCTAAGACATATTTGGTGTGTGATGGTTGCTTCTTTGGATTTGCACTGGAGCTAATACACAAATAAAAGACTATCACAACCAGAATCTTTTCAGATTCTGGCCAAAGCTTCATGCACTTGTTTCAACCAACATAATTAAAATATGTAATCTATTCAAATAAGCAATTTTGTAAAATAGCCTGGATTAAAATTTACAGGACTTTAGATTAGAGATTAGAGAGATTTATTATCATTCTAGCCATATGCAAGTATACAGTCGAATGAAACATTACAGAGTGACAACAAAGAAACACTGGAGAACATGTAGCACAAAATTAGACTGGTTTAAGTACAAGACGATTTATAGACGCTGAGCAAGAACCTGTATAATTAGGACAATACAATAAATACAACACAAGACATTAAATACAACATAACACACAGTACAAGTGTTGAAACCATTGTAACAGTACATGCAGTATTTAGCAGCATAGTGAGTGGGTTGAATAAATTGAAATATATTTACAGTTAAATATACTACACACTTATTCAAAGTAACTGTAATAATAGCCTAATAAAAGAATAGTAAATCAGTCACGATCCTAAATCAGGTTACACAAATTGGTAAATACAATCAGAGAATACATGTAATATGTACAACCCCATTTCCAAAAAAGTTGGGGCGCTTTGTAAAATGCGAATAAAAACAGAATGCAAAGATTTACAAATCACATAAACCCATATTCTATTCGCAACAGAGCATAGACAACATAATGTTGCTGGCATTAAATTCCAAATGAGCTAATATTTTTCATAAAATAGTAAAATGTCTCACTTTAAACATTTCATATGTTGTCTATGCTCTGTTGCGAATAAAATGTGGGTTTATGTGATTTTTTAAATCTTTGCATTCTGTTTTTATTCACATTTTACAAAGCGTCCCAACTTTTTTTTGGAAATGGGGTTGTAGTATGTTCCTGATAATATGTTATCGTTTCTATAGTAACAACTCATTCATGGGGACATAACAATTGGATTTGGAGTTGTGTTCTTTCTTTATTTAACAAAAAAAAAAAATGTAATATAGTTGACATAGTAAAGTGTTCAGACATTTATTTAACATTTTGGAAGGAGTCTCCAGTGTCAGCACGCTGTAGCAGTCAGGTGTAAAGCTGTAACTTTAGGTTTTCCACCAGAAGAAAGTCTTCAAGACTGAGAACTTTATATCAAGCTGCATTTTTTTTTGTCTTATTCAAGAGAAATATTCAAGAGATGCTGATGAGGGATCGACTGTTTATTGTTGCTACTGTATATTGTAAGTAATAACTTACCTTGTGGACACACCACAATGTTAAATGTAACTATAAATGGCTAAAAAGCATGAAGTGTGTTTCATTAATACATTTAAAAATGTAATAGTTGGTGGGATATAGAGGAATAAAGCACTTCAGGGTGTGCTGTTTTTGGAAAATGATCAACTTTAGGTTGGTGGTAACTCTATTGTGTGTCGTACCACATCACATCACTCTGTCATTGATTATTTTCCTATAACAGAACAACCCAAGTGTTTTACTTCTTACACATTGCAATAAAAAATCTGTAAAGATGGTTTCTTCACAAGCACTTTCAACAGTAAGTTGTCTGTTTTTGCTCACGTTGGCATTAATAGACTTGAAAGTAACCTTTAGCTACTATAACTGCAGAGCAGCACATTGTGAACTATAAAAAATTGACATTGAAATATGTAACCTTCAGCTTTAACATTAACTTCTGATATAACTTTTATGAGGTACTCTTCACACCTACAAGTGTAGTAAAATTATGGAGCATCTATTTCATCTTTATTACAGATATTACCTCAAGAAAATGGTTATGACTCTTTCAGGGAGAGAGAGTTAGAGAAGGTGTGTGTCTCACAGTCTGCAGACTTTATTCTTACTCAGAGATATATTTTAAAGCAGAGGAAATCAATCAAGCCACAAAATGAAATGTTTCAGTTAACATTCTGAAAGAATGGGTGTTTTTTTTTTTAGTCCGTTTCAATTGTGAAGAGTGTCGTTTTGATTTTAAATGATAGAGTAACAACCAAATAATTGGTCCTTCTTATCCTCTCTTCAAAATATAATGGCTCTATAATGTAACTACTATAATTAATTGGTGGATGATGTCTTGTTTTATCTCCCTGACTGCTCATAGCTGATCTTTTCCCATTTTCTTTTGAAATCTTTGCAGTTAATTAAAGATGTTGCCCGTTAAACTATTGATCATCAATTCCAATTCAGTTGAGTCACTACAGCCATTACAGTGTTGCGTAACAGCAGTTATTACATTGTCTGACCAATTATTATGTGTGATTGAAATGTTTTCAGCGGCATCATCTGCTTGCTAATCATCCTCATCAGACGAGCAATCAGAAGGGCCAACCTTAGCCTTAACACACACACACTGAGCACATTCAAAGTGCATTAGCCTACTATCTATCAGTTTAATTAATACGACAGACAAGACTCATACTGTGACAGCGAGGTTATTTCATGTCAGTAAATTCAGCTTCAGAGGCATTACAGTAATCTGAGTGTAGATTTCATTAGGTTTGAATAATGGCGCTAATGACTCGGAACAGAACGTTTAATCCACTTATGATGAAGCAGCCTGATAGATGATCATGCTCGATGAGAGGACTCGTAAATCACAATGGAGACGCTTGAACAGAGGACTTAGGGCTCCTGAATAACTCACCACCATTGAAACAAATGAGTGGCTGTTTTTCCACCATTTGTCCTTCATCAAGAATATTTCTTCTGACTTCAAAATCCTTTTGTAAAAAAAAGGACAGATATAATGGGGCATATCTGAGAACTTTGGTCCTCAACAGCTGGGGTTAAAACAATCCCGGATAGTGTTAAATCCATACTTGTACATGCAGAGGTTAAAACCAGAAGACACCAAAATATGAGTAGAAGAAGTACTGGACAAGAAGTAGACTAATCGTACGTGTACACTGAACACAAATCTGCCATCTGGATGACCAAGTACAGAGGGCATTAGACAATGAAGCAACCAAGAGGTCAAGGGTTACTCTGAAGCTAAAGGGATAGACAGCTCACATGGGAGAAGCTGTTTACAGGAAAACTGGGCTTTATGGAAGAATGGCATGTGCCAAAAAGCACGTTGGAGACTAAGCAAACATGGGGAAAAAAAGGATGTCTGGTCTGATGAGTCCAAAAGTGAACTTTGTGCCTTTGGCAAAAAACACTATGTTTGGCAGAAACCCAACCCAGAGAACACTGTTACCACAGTGAAGCATGATGTTGGTAGCATCGTGTTGAGAGTTACCCTTGGCCTCTTTGCTACCTCTCTGATTAATCCCTTCTTTACCCAGTCGCTGACTTTTGGTGGATAGTTGTTAATAATAGTGATCAAGGAGTATTTGGGAGGAAAACCAGTAAAAAAAAAAACTCTGGGGGTAGTGTTAAATAGCAAAACACTGTTTGAATGAAAAATGACAAAGGCTGAGTTTAGTGTTGGCGCGTCTAAAGGCCAGGTTGATATATCAGGGCTTTTAGGTGACCTTTATATGTGTAGGGAATTGACTGTATGCCTTCAAACATATCCAGCATGTGATTAAGAAGACAAGAAACACAGATACAAAGAAGGTATCTGTCTGTAGCTCAATACCCGTCACACCTACTATATAAGTGCTCAACTTTGATATCTGTCAGGTTTTTGAGCTGAGTTGCATCGAATTTGTCTCCACATGAGGTCTAAAAAGACATTACAGTCCACTGTTAGGGTCACTTTTCAGAACAACACACTCATTTCTCTTGATAAGTTTTGCAAACTAAGTAAAATAAAATGTGAATTGTTTCGTTTTTCAATTTAAAAAAAAACCTGTTAATTTGAGCACAAAGATGACATCATCAAAAGAGCACTAGCTAACACATAGAGTTGTAGAGGACTGGAAAACACTCACCTCACTCCTTTTATCACTTTTTTTTTATCCATACATCAAAGTCTACTACTAGTACTGGCTAATATGTTTCCTATTCCATCTAGATTGTGATAAGTGGAAATGCAGCAAATGTGCATAAAAACAGGAGCATAAAAACCGAATGCCTGTTTGCTTTTGTGAAGCGTCGTCTGATCCTTCTACCTCTAATAGAAGGAGACACCCTGTTCAAACATGATGTCCAGCCACAGCTGGTTAAACACAAGCGCTGCGTTGCTGGCCTGAATCCAGCACACACTCAAATTATCTCTCGGCTTCGGCAGTTAGCGGGAATAATCACAACACGGACAATAACCCACAGCACTGCACAGGGCCTCGGCTGAACCTCACACCATGCTGTGTTCTGAATTAACAATAATAATAATAATTGTTTCTAACCATTAGGTAAGAATGAGGACAAACAGGCCATAATGGACAGGGCTGGGCTTTTTTGTGGTTTGTTGCTTGAAAGGTCTGCAATGGATTTTTACATATCTGATATACTTTATACTTAGATCATAAATGTGCACAAATACACTGCAAATATTTTATTTGAATTTACTTTATCTTGATTCAGTAGAGCTCTAAATTTATGTCACAACCTGTATTTATATGTATTTATAGTTCTAACATTTTGAGACTCAACTAAAAAACTAGTTATTTTTGTTAGCTGGTTTGTTTTTTTTCTTTCTACTGTGTAAATTTTGTGTGTTCAGAAATTATATTTTCTAAAATTTTTTGTTTTACGTTTTTTAGACCTGAACGTTAAAAAAGTCAGGACATTGGAATAATTATTTATTTAATTAATATATAAATATTAATTAATTGATTGATTAATTTATTAAGTAATTAATTTATTATTTCAAACATACTGTTTTAGCCTTTTTTAATCATGGGCAATCCATGAACTTTTTTAAAAAAAAAAATTTGATATTTAGACAGTATCAACATTTATATCTCATGTAATGTTCATCATGTAATCATGTAAAGTAAAAAATAAAAACACGTGTATAAATAATTTATGCAAGAAAGGGTTAAAGCACTGTTTCTTCAGTACGAAGACCCACCAGGAAGTGCTCTTTTCTATCGTCTCCTGCTAAAACTAAACTGGCTGAGTTTAAAACACAAAACAGCAAAATACAGACCACATTTAAATGGACTTGTTAGAGAAGCGATACTTCTAGAGGTGAATTATTGGGTTCTAGCACAGGTGTATATACTATGCTGTGGTCATATGACCTACTAATGATTAAGAACAGCTTGCACAGCAACAAGCTCTACAACAGGAATTTATGATAAAGGTCAAAGCAATCAATTTGCATTAATATGAGTTGGACGTGGTACGCATCGAACTTCTCTTTGTAATACAGAATTGTGAATCGATCATAATTACTGTGGATGTCATCCAGCAATATTACTTAACAGACAAATGTCTGTAAATCTTATTCCATCTGAGTAGTGATTATGGCTTAAAGTATTGATCATTTCCAAGGTTTCAGGCTGTAAAAGTTTGTCCCAGGCTCTTGGTCTGTGCTGAAAAGGGGAAGCTCTGGATGAGAGAGCAACTGAGGTGTGGAATATCGAGCACAGTTTTCATTGCTTCTTTTTGATCCTAAATGAGTACAGATCTGTGAGAGGTGGATTCATATAGCTATTGATTTCCTCTCAACCCACAGTGCATAGTAATTTCCACTTCTGCTGTGATGATGCAGCGCTTAACCAGATGGAAATGGTGGATATAATGACCAAGTCTGTCAATGCTGTGTGTAATTGGATGAGCGAGTTCTTGACAGGCAGGATTTCTTAAGCTGTCGCAGGAAGTGCACGCGCCTTTGGCCTGCGTTTGGAAATCTGGGTAAAATTAATGTCCCATTCGAGGCCCTGTTGGATGATATTTTTCTTAGGAAGACCGTGTCTTTGTAAGACCGTTGAGTTTCCAACAGTGTTGAGATGGAAAATTTTTTATTTGAATCTAGTAGAGGTGTAACCAAATACAAATATGCTATTTGCATTAAACAGATAATGTGCTCTAAATGAATACAAATACAGACACGAATAGGAGGCGAGCTATTCTTTTTTATCGTCAGTGATTTGCTCCAGTACACTGAAAAAAAAGCTTGTTGAATTGATTTAATTCAAATGCGTACATCGGTTCCACTTGATTGGATTGAGTTACATTAACGCAATTCGTTTTTGTACATCCAACATGATCTGATCATGTATTTTCAAAACGCTGAATAAAACTGAACACCGTGCTTTCACCAGGACTGAGCTGAGGTCACAGGCATTTTACCACAGCCACATTACCACTGCACTATTCTACCACACAAGTTTTAGTCGTATACTATATGAATACTATAGTTACAGTTCCGTCAGTGTCAGTGTCCTCATGAGATTTTATAATATAATTGGTTTACGTTAATACTACATGAACTGATCATGCTCACTCTACATAATTCAATCTAGTAATTAGAAACTTTAAAATGAGTCTGGTATAAGCAATGAAATCACGTTTTCATGAGAAACTTAATATTTTTATGCAAACTATATGTACTCTGTAAGTCTGACCGATCGCATATTCCATTTATTTCACCATAGCCTGACCTAAACACTGCCTTACTGAGGTCCAAAATGAAACCACATGCACATAAACTGGCCCAGTATTCACAAAAAGACATATACAGTACATGTAGCCTCCATCTAGCCCATTTTAAAAATATTAACTTGTACATTAGTCATGCATGGATTTCATCATTCATCATCATTATTATATAAAAATCTTCCCAGAAAACATACAGGTATTATAATGGAATGTCACTTAAAGGACCCCAATTTGACTCACAGCAGCACTGTGGACTGTTGGACAATGTTTGTGTGTCCAACAAACATTTCTGATCTTTCTGGAATGTAATAACCCAAAAACTGAAGTAAATCTGATAAAAGATTATTATTATGATTATGATTATGATTATTATTATTGTTATAATTATTATTATTAGATGGCTATATGGAGCATTCATTGACAGCTGTCAATGAATTTTTCATTTTGTGAATGAAAAATGACCAAGGGCATAGTGATAGGGTTCACACTTAATTAAAAAAAAATAAGCCTCTTCCTGTTTAAGCCACACCCACTTCTGGTTCAAATCTGAATACTGGTACAGATATTTAGAGCACTACACAGAAACAGATACAGATTTGCAGTACGCCCTTAGAATCTAGAAATGTCTCTAATCCTTCTTTTCCTCTCCACTCCATTCTTGTGATTTGTGTGTGTGTGTGTGTGAGTAGGCCTCAGTAAATCACGGTTATTTAATAGTAACAGCATTAAAACTTGCAGCTGTCAGCCTGCTGCTCTGAATAAATGCACACTGGTATGTTTCATTTGAATGATTGTCCCCTGTAGCTGTGTCTGGCTCTGCCTTTCTATATAAAATGAATGATTGAAAAGTAAAAAAAAAAAAAAAAAACAAGCCAGTGATTTATAGCTGTATTTGACACAGTGATTTGTAACTCAATCAACTCCATGACTTATTTGCTGAGCAGCGAGCGAGGAGAATGAATGTTTAACTTATAAAAGACGTCAAATCATTCTGGTTATTTCTTAGTAGTGGATGTATCATTGAGCACGGTCATCTCATTAGATTTTACAGCAATACAGCCAGGGGTTTAATTGGGGGTGGAGTAGCATGGCATAAAGGTAATAATAGTGGTAGAAAGAGTACAAAACATAAAAGTACTGCTACTACTGCAAATAAGAGCAAATAAGTCATCAGGTGAAAAACTATTCGAGTAATTACTTTACAAATTTCTTTTTTTTCTCCAACCGACACAACTAATCCGAAAATCTTCTATATCTGAAGAACACATTTTTACCCTTTCACAGTCAATTTAAGGCTCTTTTTTTATATTTTAGTAAAATATAAGATGTAAATCGCCTCCAAATCACTGTAACGTAAACTCCTGAACCTCTCTAGACTATTTGTTGTTCTCAATCTTTACTTTCTACGTTAAAAATAATTAAATTTTTAAAAACTAATGATGCAAAAAAAAAAAAAAAAAAAAAAAAAATTCCATAAAACAACACTAGTTTGTTCTAAACTAGAGTTGTTTTAAAGGAAGATTTTTTGCAGCATCATGCAACAGTCCTAAACTGTGTAAAGTTTGTATGTTCAGAAATGATATTTCTGAACGTTACATACTACAGTCTTGAATGTTAAGAAGTTTGGACATTGGAAGCTTAATTTTTTTAAAATACAGTTCTAGCCTTTTATTTATTTTTTTTGTTACTCATGGACAAGCCACTTACTTTTTAACAGGAATAATATTTTGATACAATCAAAATTCATACATCATGCAATTTCAAGTTAAAAAAAGAGAAAATATAAAAGAATTTGGAGATGCATATAAAAAAATGATGCATGAAAGGGTTAAACATTTATGTATGCTAACCAGCCAAATGAGCTATGCTGAAATGAACACCGCCTCCATTATCAGCAGGATATAAAGAAATGTAACGCTTGCTGGCTAGCTAACTTAGCCGAATGCTGTTGGGGTTTCAGTAGCTTTGCTAGGTTAGTTAGCTAGCTAGCTCACTGAAGTGCCATCTTAAGTTTAACACACAGCTTTCATACTGAAAAACATCAAACAATCTGGCTATCTAGTCTAGCTCAATACCTGTACATGTTTCCACAGTTTAGATGTTAAGCTGTGAAATGCCACAGCTTACATACTGTAATTTGCAGCTCATTATACATCATGCTGTTTCCCTGAAGGTATTTAACACTGAAGATAGCTGATAAATTGGGACAGGGATGTTCATGTCTCTATACTGTCTCAGACTTCATGCCTGTAGCGTAGACTTTCACCGGGAAACTGCTTTATTTTGGTTGGGTCTTGAATTGAATTATTTAAAATTTGCACATTTCTGAGGTTAAATATATTATTATTTTTCACTCAGTTACGATGATCAAAAATAAATATAGCGAAGTTGAATTGTTTATTTTTAAAAACTCACATAAAAGTAAAAGTACTATGATTTAAATATACTCAAAAAAGGATAATGAATCATGTACTCAAGTACTGTAACAAGTCATTAATATGAAACAAACAAATCAAAATAAAGAACTGGTACCTTAAACTTAAGGTAACTGTGTAATCTGTGTATTAAATTGTAATAACTCTATAAGGAATATTAATCAAGGTTCACATTAGCGAGTCTCCTAATGAGCAAATTAACACAAACCCAGGAGCTCTTGTAGGATCCGAAAGTTTTTTTTTTTTTTTTTTTTTTCCAAACTAACCAGATTCTCACGAACACCACATTTCTTGTGTGAATGCTCCTAGGAACGATTTATGAATACGTGTGCTTGTATCCAGTGTGATAAATTGGAAATATCCCAATCCCAATCAGCCCAATATCAGAAATTTTAAAATCAACAGGACTTCTCCACCTGCTAAATTCCAGTTTAAACCCTAAATACAGTGATACACTTAAATATGTCATGAACCTATCTTCTTTTCATCTTAATAATTACCAGTATGAACAATATTGATGGAAAAAATCACCAGAAGGTTGCAGGTGGGAGTGTAAATAACACACGAATAAAACGGAACAGCCATTAACATTAGCTTTTTGTTTGTGATTTACAAACACGTGTCATTTTTTTAAAATAAGTGTTTATTTCACCTTGTTAAGTAATTCAGTAAACACATATTCCTGGTCAGTGTGGTGAGGGATCAGCAGTCTTTCCAGGGAAAACAGTGGGCATGAAGCGAGAATACACCCTGGGTGGAATGTCAGTCCATTGCAAGGCACCATGCACACACACACACACACACACACTCATTCATAACTACAATATGTAATATAAATATTATTACACAAAAATAACCTTTTATGCTCATTAGGGAAACTGAGGCAAGCAAAAGTCATGCACGGTACTGGCTCCATTTTTTTTTATAGCACAAATGTAAAATGGGTCATTTTGACTCGTACAGAACATAATGGCGAAACAGCAGGAGCAGAGGAGTGCACTGCTTATTAAACAGCTCTGAAAAACTGTGCCTCAGGCTGGATTAATGATCATGAAGGAAGCTTTTGAGATCTGCGAATGCTGAAATGCTTTAGCTTTAATACCATAGTCAAGGTGACTTGAAATCAGCTATTTATTGTACAAGTAGCTCTTATTTATCTATCACTTATTCTATTCCATACAAATTAAAATTCCCTTTTTATTCTCGTTCGCACCCAGTTGCCTTTTTCATGGTCAGAGACCCACATTCAGGGCAGCTGCAAGGCCAAAATGATATTGTACTCCCCCATTTCTTGCAACACGGTTTTGTGTACGTTCACTAATTTTGTCAACTGATTTCTACATAAACAGACCGTTTTTATTTTTTTTACCCCCAAATAAAACCAACCAAACTATTTTATCTGTAACACATGCAGAAATACATCTCAGCTGTGGTTAATAAATATAAATCAGACAGTTCAGACATCATTAATCACTAATATAATGTGTGGCGAAAAAAAAAATTACATACCAGAATCACCTCATTTTTTATTTCTTGCTATTACAGAGATAGGAAATTATCCATTTAGTTCATGAACTGTTATGTAATGTCAATATCTCTTAATAGAAATGCAAAATCAGTTTGCTCTTAATGCTTAAGGTGTAATTACAATGTAATTTTAGCTGCATGGAGTTTTTCTTCATTTTTCAAACTTTTTCAACCATTAATTCTACAGTTACAGCAAAAACAGATTCAGGACACTGCTATTTTATTCTTTTAATCTTATTAGTGCAGATGAATACTGATAAACAACAGCAATGAACAATAAAGTCTGTGCCAAAACTGCAATTAACAGCATACACAGGCTATGAATGAAATTTCCCAGCTTCTTGAGGCTTCACTGTTAACGACAAAAATAAATAAATCAGTGCAATAAATGTGCAAAGTCAGAAATCTGTGTATCAGATTACATTATTTATTGATGCAAGAATTCTTAAAATGCACTTGCAGCTCAGCTGAAATAATTGATTTGGGAACTCATGTCCATTAGTAGAGCTGTGCTTATATCTCAATAACCAGCCGTCCTTGGATGGAGGATGTTATGCCTATAGCAGTGTCTGGGAGGTTTTTACACCGTGTCCAATCCTGGTCTCAGTAGCATCCGAACATGAGTTGGAAATGCCATAATGCCGCTGGTAGGATTTAAACTAGCTGCGCCAGCCACCCGCAAAAGTGATGCGCAACCCATGGCTCCAAATACACTCCTTTGCACTGCAGTGGTCACAATGGAATTCACAATGCCATAGTGCAAGAATTTTATTTCAGTTTCATTTATCTTTAAAGGATAACAAATGTAACTGCAGGAGGAATTCCTTCAGGAGTGGTAGGGAGTGGATGAAATCAGTCCTTCTCACAGCTCTACACTACCCTTCATATAAAGTGATATCAAAGTAATAAAATAGCAGAAGAAAGCATAGTCTTACACAGTGTACCGGGTTTTGGTTGTTCTTTTGACTGTTGTTTTTTTTCTTCCCACTTCTCGACTAGTCGTCTTCCCCACAGCTGGATTAGACAGTATATTAGTTAACTATTCTATACAACACCTAACATCAGGGAAAATTCAGGAATTGATAATCCTGAAGATCTTGTCTTGTGCTATATCCTAGCTAGCTATACTGTTAACTTCAATTACTAGCTAGCTCATGCTCAGCGTTCTTGTTTCCCGGTTGCCAAGCAGGACTGTTCTCAACCACCTGAGTGGTGCGTGTTTGCCTTCCCATGTTCAAAAACATAAATGAATGCACCATCTGACCAGGATTCTTAAAAAAAAAAATCTGAATAAAGATACTTTTTGTGCCTACCTCAGAGTCCTGATGCAGCATGGCTGTAAACCTGAAAACACATTCAGCCGTGACTGAGCGGCACCACAGGAGCTGAAAATGTGTCTAAGAACATCGAACCGAGCCACGGTTCACAGCTTATAAACACAAAAGGCCAGAAGATCACATAATCATAGGGTGCTCATGTATGGCTCTCCAGCTGGAGCTGCAAACACACCAGAGCTGCCATGTGTCCTCCCTCTCGAGATACAGTAATTCATCATTTTAATTCTACTGAGGCATCATGTGCTATAGAGCATCTCCCCGAAAACAACCCTGCTTTTCTAGGTTTGAATTTGTGTCTCGGAGGTTTATTAAAATCTTTGATGGAACTGTAAACACTTCTGTCGAGCATTTTAAAAAAGGAATATTGACATAGATAGATATTGAAAAGAGAATCAGTGGATAAATAAGTGTATATAAATGCAGTGCTGAGCTTAATATGAGAGTGTGCCGTGAAAGAGAGAGAGAGAGAGAGAGAGAGGGAGAGAAATGAAAAAGCAAGGTGAATAATGATTCTCATCCTGAGCACCCTTGGCAAGACCAGAGGGGTTAGATGGGGGGGTTAGAGGGGGCTTTAAATTCCGTAAGCATTCAGGATGATTATGAAAAACTGTTTTTCTCTCTCTCTCTCTCTCTCTGTGTGTGTGTGTGTGTGTCTGTATGAGGGAGAGTTTCTCTTTCTTTACTCCAAAGCTGTGTTGAATTCCAACAAGCCAACACGCTCACGGGAAACGTCACACTACAGGCAGTTGGAAATTTCATAAATCTTTCAGTTTATCTTTTACTCAAGAACCACAATATCTCTCTCTCTCTCTCTCTCTATATATATATATATATATATATATATATTTATATATATTTATATATATATATATATATATATATATATATATATATATATATATATATATATATATA
>CM075007.1:25052633-25070741 GCA_037576675.1 Pangasius sanitwongsei | reverse complement strand
ACTTAAGTTCATATGTGAGTCAAGGCAGGTGACCGAATACTTTTGGTAATATAGTGTATATATATATATATATATGTATGTATATATAGTATTTGTTATCTAATCAGCTAATCAAGTGGCAGCAGAGCAATGTGCATAAAATCATGCAGATACAGGTCAAGAGCTTCAGTTAATGTTCACATCAAAAAAATTTATGATCTCCTGGGATTTTCCAAAAATCCCAGAAAAAACCGCACAGAAACTGGACAGTTGAAGACTGGAAAAAGACCAGGTGATTTTTCGAATCTTCAGCAGTCCAGTTTGGGTGTGCCCATGATAGCCTCATGAACTGACCGTTTTTCTCTGACCTCTCTTATCAAAAAGGCATTTCCACTCACAGAACTGCTGCTCACACAATGTTTTTTTGTTTTTCACACCATTCTGTGTAAACTCTAGAGGCTACTGTGTGTGAAATTCACAGGAGATCGATCAGCAGTTTATGAAATACTCAAACCAGCCCATCTGGGACCAACAACCATGCCACGATCAAAGTCACAGAGATCACATTTATAAAAATATGATACACTGATAAAAATATATGATTTTATTTTGTCTTATTGTATTTACTTTTATATATTGCTTATTTTCTATATCATTTTTCTTCTTTCTATTATTATATATATATATTTTTTACACATGCTCTTTTGTATTCATTTCTGTTCCTTCTGTTTCTGAAAACTGTTATAGAGCAACTGTTTGCAAGAAATTCTGCATAAAGTCAAATCTCATATCATCTCATATCTTAAAAACTGATATCAATTAAATATCTTAAATATGGATACATGTATCTAATATTTCACATTATGAGAATTCTGTCGTCTTTACGTTCGTTAACATGCTGTTTGTTGACATCCAGCTAAAGTCCTCCTAAATCCTGTTCACCTGAGATGTAGTCTAAGGTCATAGCTTTATTGAACAGATTGCAACTAAAAGAAATACATAAAAATCTATTACTCATATGGACAGATACATAAAAAGCTCATATAACATAATGAAGAAACATTAGTTGGCGAAATAATAGTAACAACAAACTTGTGGAGTCCTTGCCAGCTCAAGTGCACACTGTCATTAAAGCAAAAAGGGGACGTACCAAACACTAAGAATACTAAGAAATACTAAGAAACTCAAAGATTGTACTTTGCACTCAAGCTCTTGCCAATAATATAATTTGTAATGAAAATTGTCATTAGAAAAGAATGCAAAATAGAAGCATTTTCACTAGTGCTTTCAGACTTTTGGACCCCGCCGTAGATGTACTATTGGTAATGCCTTGTTGGTGAGAGAGGTTAGAGGAGAATGACTTGTTTGAACTGACAGGAAGGCTGCAATGACACAAATAAACACTCTTTACAACCGTGGTGAGCAGAAAAGCACATCAGGACATTATACATAAATTTGCCTATATTCAAGAGATTCTCATTTCTGACTATATCTTTTTTTCAGTTTTAAACTTTTCAGCACCTTTCGAGCTATGGTCCTACACATTTTTATGGTTTCTTTTGTCTCCTTTTTTCTATCTATCATTCTACACCTAATGGTCACAAAACCTACTTGGATGACTCATGTTTTCACATTTCCCCCTGGTCCTCATCTGTGTCTTGTCCTAACATTATCCCAGTCAGTGAGTGTGTTTAAACCAATAATGTCCAACAATAATTCAATCATTTTTTGATTTGTGGTCATATAAAAAGCATGCTACGCTTTCTTAAATAGGATTATTCTGTATTACGTATTTCTCATAATGAAAGACGTTAGATTCTTATTTGCTAATATATTCTTTTGTAATAGTAAACTTGCAGAAACTTCAATTAAGCATTTAAAAAAGATGCTATATGTTTATGTTTTTTATCTAACACACCTGATAGTCACAAAACCGTCCTTAATCTGTTTACACCTGGTCTTTTACGTGTGTTTACAACAAGCCCACTAATAATTATAGTCATTATCTGATTGACTTTTCACAAGTAGTCATATAAAAAAGCATACTTACAATAATAATAATTGGATTAACCATATATTCAGCAGTTTTTGACACAAGCGAACTGAAATTAGTTATTTTCAAAACCAGAATCCAAATAAATGCAGCCTCTCCAAAGCCACACCCACAAAACACGTGAAAACACGTGAAAACACTTGAATGCTAGTGGAAGGGGTGGAGCTTTCTGAATTGACAGCTTGACTTAAGGCAAGCGTCATTACTGGTTGGATGTTGGTGGTCTACATCATTCATTATTTCTTCTGTTCAGAGTCTGGGGTGCCACAGAGACCAGAGTTTCTCCTTTGGAAAAAAAAATTATTAAAGCTGTTGGAATGTGCTAGAAATATATATAAAACGTTGTTCTGCCTTAAAAATCAATGAGCCCTCATTTAAAAGCCCCTGGATTTTACAACAAGTGTATTATTCAGCTTAAACACCAAAAGATAGAGAAAAGCTGCCCTGGGTGCAGAAAATAATATAAATTTAAAGGTGGGTTCAATGATTTTTTGAAATACCTCCTCAGATGTGAAACCCCTGTGTCTGTCAAGCCCCAGGCTGTAACAGGAGAGAAAAAAAACACAAATGATGTTGACCACCAGCACACAACCACTCAGGAAATTCAACTTGCCTTTCAGATATTTTGCCTGCCAATTCAATGGCTCTTTAGGTTCTAGTCTTAGCAGGTGGAGGAGCTTATTAGTTGAAGGGTTTGAATTATGGTTTTCAAAGTCACTGACCATACCTTTAATTCAACACTACATCAACACAATGGTGACTTTTTTCAAATCTGATTTTTTTTTGTTGTTGTTGCAGTTTTCAGATTATTGCGTACATAGTGTATAAACATACTCTGTATATACAATACATTACTATAGTTGGACATTTGTGAATTCTTGCATACATGTTTTCTCTTTGAGTCAGTATGTACATGTTGCACTTTTGTGGGTATGTGTAAAAGTGTAAAAACAGAAGACACATGAAGAGTGGAGAGTTAGAGATGAGAATTTGGGTCATGAAACTCAGTTGTTATCTGAGTTGGGTCAGTAAGACTCTGGACAGACAGCCCAAATAGCAAATGAGTGATGGTTCAGTGCCGTCCCACACGCTGTTACCACTTACCTCATCTGGCCCACATCTCAATTCAATAATGTCAGTGAACTCATCTGAATCTACAGAGTGTCCCAAAAGTCTCCATACATTAGAGGAAATTAACTCTTTTTTAGCAAAATGTCTTCCAAAATTACTTAGTACATACTTAGTTTATATTATATATATATTTTTAATTCAGATAGCCTTTAAGAATGCCTTTGACAAAAGAAGTACGTATTGAAATCATTCTCATGGCTGGATCGGGAAGCTGTCGCATGGTTGCGATGGACTTTAAAAGGAAACTTGGCAGGCACGTCACACACGACACTGCTGCCAAACTTATTAATAAATTCAAGAAGACTGGAAGCGTTGTGGACCAATTGAGATGTGGACTTCCATGAAAATCCACTGATGGAGGCACAACTGACGTGATGCTATGTGATGTAGTTTCCAGAACACGGTATTAATGATGCCATCTTAGAACTTGCAGTCGGGTCAGTTTTACACAAGCTTTACATACAAGTTGGATACATTTGTGTCAATTTAGAACCTTCAGTGTGGCTACTTCCAGTCAGTCCACTTTTGCCCACAATACAATTGTCTTTGCCATAACTGACCTTTATGTGTCTAAACTCAGCCATGTTTGGCCCAAAAATGTCAGCTATCTGGGAATATGGGAGCTGTGGTGTCTATCTTTAGGCTTGGTGATCCACAACATTACAGACATTTCTTTCGGAGTGTAGAAGACATTTTTATCTGAAACCAATTACAACTGAGGCAGAATATAATCTGAGTATACAGAAAAGTGTTAGAGGTCTTGCTCATGAGTCCAGAAGTGGCTCTCTCCGGTAGTCCTGAGGTTTGAAATCCCATTTATCATGTCACAGCACAAAACGGTAGCTGTTGAACTATAACTTGAGTTACATACTTTGTTTAAAAGAAAACTCCAACCTGAACCATATTAAATTAAGTATGCTTATACTGAAATGAAACCATTTTCCAGTGATGTTCAGCATCATATTAAATGACAAATCCAAAATAGAAGAATGGACATAGGAAGTTTCAGGATTCCTTTAAATGTGACTGCTAAAATAATAATAATAATAATAATAATAATACATAGTTAATACACATCACATGTATGCTGCTTAAAATTCCAGCACCCCCAATGTAAAATGCCTTCCCACATCCCTGAAGTAGTAGATATACGGTATCTACATTGGAAGTATCGTAACCCTAACCCTAATCCCAAAAGGTAAGATTTCTCAATACTCCCTGAATCGGCTTTTTGTAAATACAAAATACTAATAATGTTAAAAAAAAGGCACAGCTACAACAGTCTCAAACTGCTGAGCCATAATAGTAAATGAAGGGTTTTTTCCCACCCCTTATTTCTTTTAAAGAAATATTTTTCTTTAAAATGTTGTCAGATCACCTCAAGGATTTTGAGACAACCGCCATATTAGTCATTTAAAATTACTTCATAAAAGATTTATGCAATGCCTATAAATGTGGTGTGAAGGCACAATGTAGGTACACTTGTGTGAATATGATATATTGAATGATGAATTAATACTTGTTGACATTTTGTTGAGAATCAGTTAGACCAGTTCAGGACAGTCTAGATCAAAACCCTTTTCCTGGTGAACTGCTCTGTTGTGCACAATTTATCATCTTTCTGCAATGTCTTTTTATTAGTTGGTTAGTTGAATCCGGTGTATTAGCGCAGGGAATCATTCACTTTATCCTGGTTAGGGTTGCGGTGTATGCTGAGCCTATGGCAGGAACATTGGCCATGAGCTGGGAATATACACCTAGGGGTAAAATACAAGTCGCTGATCCACCTACCAATATGTTTTTGGGAGTTGAATGCAGAGGAATGGACACACATGGACACAAAGAAAACATGGCAAACCACACAGACAGAAAGCTAAACTCAGGATTGAACTCCAAACCCTGAAGCTGTGATTTCTTCTTAGATTTTCTACAAATAGTGTATGAGACTGTTTGGTTTAATGAGATCATCAAGGTCATGAGATTGTGTCTGGAAGCTTCTGAGTTCAAATCCAGTACTGTTGTGCCCTTAGGCGAAGCTCTTAACCTCCAACTGTTCAGCTTTTTTTGCTTGGACTGGATTTTGGCATGCTTGTAAGTTGGTTTGGATAAAAATGTCAGCCAAATGAGTGACTATTTTGCCAAATACCAAACATCCGGTCTGACAGACGCCTCTGAATGAACGCTTTTGGTTGCTGTTCTTTCAGAACAGTGCCCTCCTGTTTACTGAGCATAAGTGTCATGGTTTAGGACTCGGGCTGACTCATAGTGTCCCCTTCAATCCAAATTCAACCAGCTTGAGAAAGCCAGATTCACTTAAAAAAAATGGACATTGGTGTGAATAACGCTGCTATATAGCAGCCAGTTCGAGGCGATTACGCCACTGTCCTTCACCAAACACTACACTTACTCACACAGCCAGGAAACTCCGTCATTGCAGGGATACACTCCATAATGCAGCCATTGTTGAGGAAGCCAAATATACAGTAGGCTGACTCTGTGAGCCAAACGGACATCTGTGGGTGTATGGCATCAAGGGCTCCAAAAGGACTGGCGTCAGATAGATGGATGCTTTCTAGTCTTATGAAATATTAATTTCACCCAGCTGGTGAGGAGGGAATGATTTCAAACATGAGGGAACATTATGTTATAAGTTAATAAGCTTACAAATTGTATTTCCCAGCTGAGAAACATTAATATGTAACTTACACCCCATAGTTGCCCTAATATTTTCATATAATCCAAAGATGATCTTGTATTTTAATAAATAACCCAGCCATAATCAATATTAATATATTTCAGTATATTATCAAAATGATCATAAGCCCTAATACCTCAGTATATACTCAGATAACAAGACAATCACAATAATGTGATTAAAAGACAGTAGAAAAACAGTAACACAGTTAGGAATAAAACACTTAGGGACATGCTGTTATAGGAAAATAATCAACAACAGGGAGATGTGATGCAGCCAATTAGCACAGTGAAGTTGATCATTTTCCTACAGCAGCATGTCACAAAGTGTTTTATTCCTCTCAAAGCAATGCTATTTGTCAATGAAAACAGTATACTTTTTAAATGTTTATAGTTACATATAATGTTGTGGAATGTCTATGAGACAAGTTAGTTCCTGATATCACTTAGGTTACAACAGCTATAAACAGCCAAGTAAATAAGACAAAAACGGATTTTGTCATGTTACTGAGAAATCAGAAAGCGTAAACTCTTCAGTCTTGAAGACTTTCCTGTGGTGGAAAACTTAGAGACTGTTACAAAGTGCTGAAACTGGAGACTCCTTCCGTAAATGCTAAATAAATATCTCACGGAAAACCTCACCACATCAACAGTTACACCTTATTTTATACGTCTATGTGGAGTGTCTGCTATGCAAGTCTGTGTAAGTTGTTACTATAGAAACAATAATGTATTTGAACGAGCGCATTAATAAAAACCTTGCAGCTGGAATTAATGTCAGAGCTGATGTTATAAAAAATTAATCACCTTCTGACCAATCAAAATCGAGAATTTTGATTGGCATTGAAACGGTGCTGTGGTATAAGTGTAAATACCTAATCTTAACTACTAACCTATCTATCTATCTATCTATCTATCTGAACATCAACACACACACAACAAAATAAATATATTTGAATATTAAACTTATCTGCAGGTTGTTGTGATGTGATATGACATTACTTACAACTAATAAATCAAGATAAAAAGTTAAAAACCTAATTAAACCTACATTTTTATATGTATTTTTCAAGAATTTTAATACACCACAGTCTAAATAAATATGCATGAAGTTGATATAACTGTGAAAGAAAGAAAGAAAGAAAGAAAGAAAGAAAGACATGACAAATGGCCTAATAATATGAAGCACAAAATCAGTGTGTGTTATATCATGTCATGTCCTGTTATGTTTTCTTATGTTAGGCTTTCATATAGCTACACACCAAACTAAGAGCTTCCTGTTCTATAAGTGTTCATGCCTCCTGAGAGGATAAATGTTTCTGTTCACTCGGTTAAGTTTCTCCTCGGAGACCTAAACTCAAGGTGTGTGTGTGTGTGTCTATGTGTGTATGTGTGTGTGTTTGTGAGAGCTGTTCTCCTGCAGCGGTTCAGCACAATGAAATTAATTCTCACCCCAGCGTCTCCGATCCACTCGACTTCACATTTATAAATATTTCATACAATCTGTCGCCCCCAATCCCCCCTCCTCCCCTGCCACCACACCCAGGAGGGATTCTCTCTCTCTCTCTCTCTCTCTCTCTGCTCTCTATTTCTTTCAGGCTATTTCCCTCTCATTCTGTTTCTCTTTTTCATTCTGTGGTTTTCAGCCCTCTTCCCATTCAGCACAGTTTAATTCAATTCAGTACAGCTTTCTTGCTGTGACTGTGTGTAATGTGTTGGTGTGACTGTGTGCAATGTTGCCAAAGCATCGCAAATACACTTTAAAAATGTAAAAGAAATCAAATCCGAATCCATGACTGAAGATGTAACTGGTAATCTGAGATGAGTTTCTCAAAGCATCACAAAGTTAAGATCATCTTAACTGGGAGAGAGAGTGTTCAGTGTGATGCTCACTCTACCATTTAAGAATATTCTTTGTGCTGCAATGATTTGGGGAAAATAATCTAATTATACTATTTTAATAAAATTACAGAAATAAAGAGGACCATTGTAATGCTTTATGTTAAGGTACAATAAACCAATATTATTTACTACATTACTTTAGCAAACCAAAAACTTCAACATTGGTAAGCCATAACATAAAGTTAACTCTTAACAAAGCACTTAACACCTGTATTCATTCATTCATTCATTCATTCATTCATTTTCCCTCCACTTTCCCTGGTGTGGATCATTATGGCAACAGGTTGAGAAGATCAATCCAGAGATCTCCATCCCTGGCCACAGATTCCATCTCCTCCTGTGGGATCCTCAGATGTTCCCAAGCTAACTCTGAGGTATAAGCTGCCTCAGAGTCAGGTGACCCCAAAGTCTCTGTGGCGGACCCAGGACCTGCTGGAGAGATTATACCTCAGAGCTGGGTCCACCCCATTGGACAGAGACCTTAGGGTGGACCAGGACCTGCTGGAGAGATTATACCTCAGAGCCGGGTCCACCCCAAGGTCTCTGTCCAGTGGGACATGCCTGATACAAGCTCTACCAGGAGCCGACCTTTGTAAAATGCCCAAAGCACCTCAATTGGCTCCTTGCAATATGAAGAAGCAGAGGCTGTATTCCAGTGCTCCTTCAAATTATCAAGCTTCTCACCCTATCATGGACCGTAAACCCAGCAACCCTGTGGAGGAACCTCAATTTCACAGCCTGTCCTTATTCTTTCAGTCACAACCCACAGTTCATGATCATACGTGAGCCACAAACTGAGCTCCTGCTTCAACATCACAGAACACCACTGGTACACTAACTGTCACACTGTTGCTGCTTACCAGCTCTGTTTGGCAAGCTCACACAATCTTTTCCATCAGATCCCAAGATACTCGTATATACAGTACATTAACTAATGCTTATTCTTGGACTAAATATTATTTCACGTAAATGATCATACATTAAATTTCAGCATGTTACTTCATTGGGTCAATGGGTATAAATACCAAACCTCATCATTCAGCCTTACTCATGAATGCAATGCAAATTGGTCAAAGGGTGTTGATTAAATTACTTTAACAGCAGCTCTGACTGTAGTACCAGCTGTAATTCAAATAACAGGTTAATTTTATCGCACTTGTTCTAACTTGATATTGTTTCTATAGTAACAGGTCATTCAGTTCACAGGGACTTGTATGAGGGATGCGCCAGGTAAACAGGTTACAAAAAAAAACAACTGTAATAATTGGTCTGGTGAATTTTTCTGTGAGGAGACATTTATTATTTAGCATATTTGGAAGGAGTCTCCAGTGTCAGTGCATTGTAACTGATAGATAGAATGCTGCAACTTTAAATTTTCCATTATTATTATGTCACCCCGCAGTTTCCAGAAAACTCTACCTTCTGTCATGGGTAGTGTTTAGAGATGAATGGTACCAGACTCCCAAACAAAAACTAGAGCTTCATTTTGCGAGACGAGAGGAATTGATTTGTAATTTTGATGTCAATTTGTTTAATTGTTGATGTTCTCTTTTAGCATCTGAATGTTTATCTGTCTGCCCTTTCAGATGGCTAGACTGAGACTCGGTTAGGATCACTCTCTCTCTCTCTATTTCTCCATTAAGCTGATTTCATCAGATCTTTCTGTCTGCTTGTCTCTAAGGGCTGACTCCGTTTGTCTTCTGCTAAAACAAACACACACCTATGCTGCCCCAGAGACAAAAGAGCTTATGTGTTAAGCAAAAGGAAAGAACAACAACTCCATGGAGAATGCTTCTGAAAATTATCACATAACCTGCGAACTTGTAATGCGCAGCAGAGCACACCGAAAACACACCATAATTTCCCACCTTTAAGTGTTCATTATGCTTCCCTGTAATCACAGCAGGAGCTGCAGCCATTTCCCTCACGACACAAAAAAGCAATAAAAGCCGACTAAAGACACATCTGATCTAAACGCCGCACAAATGACAAGGACATAACTGAACAGCTGGTGAATTAAATAAGAGCAAGAGAATGTTCTGTAATAATGTGCTCCAGGCACATTATTATTATCTCTAATTCTAAGTACTAAAATAACATCTACATATAAACCCTTTGGCAGTAAGTGTGTGATTTTGTTTATATATATATATATATATATATACATACACACACAGTATATATATATTTGTTCCTCTCAAGATTTCTTCTTCATGTCGTTTCAAGGAGCTTTTTTTATTTTTAGCTTTTTCATTACCAACTAAACCTGAAGCTAAGTCCAGATTTCAGTAAAGCTGCTTTGTGACAATGTCTTTTGTTAAAAGCGCTATACAAATAAATTTGACTTGAAATGAATTGAAGGTTATCATCATCAAAGAGGTCTAGGTCTAGATGGAGGTTGAGCTGATCTGAAATTAATTCAAGCTGCATTTTAAGCATTCAAATACCTCTGTCACTGAAGTTTGAACATTTGTTTAAACAGTACTCAAATGGATCTTTGAATTAAAGCTGTGTTATAAGACACTGTTCAAATTCTGTTATCATGCCAGCTATACTGTATATACACAAACTGTAAAATTATTTCAACATAAGTTTCATATAGGCCTGTAAAATTGTGATTATATCCAACAATTATTATGCAAACATTTATGATTAATGGGCTTTTCTGCTGATTTTAGGTTACTTTTGTAATATAAGCATAGTTACAGTAGTAGAATGTACTGAATGTTTCTGTCTTAAAGACTGTAAAAAATATTGCAAATGGAAGACATGACACAAATAGTAATTTAAAGAATTTACATATTAAAATGACAGAAATACACACAGAGTTTGATAAGCAATGAGCAATGATGTAATGAATGTGTAATGTACTATGGCCAAACCATACATGTGAATAGTTCATAGAATAAAGCTTAATTTAATTAAATATGATTTGATTATTCTGATTAACCTTGTGCCTGCTGATGTGTTTTTTAAGTTGAGAAAAGCAAACAAAAAAAAAAAGACCTGCAACAAGTTGCTAAAAGCTCCATAGTTTTTAGTTGATAAGTTACTATGTATATTTATATAAAAAAATTTAATGTTTCATGATCACCTCAAGTATTTGCAAGTAGCCAGGTATGTAATGATAATAACTGGCTCAATTACATCTTCAAATGATCAAACTCTTTTTAAATCAAGTCAAGTATTATTTCTTGCCAAATAAGAAATGAAATACGGTTCCTGAAGAAAAACAGTGCTACATGTAACACTTAACAACATCAGAAATGGGGATAAGGAACACAATGACAGACAGTGCAAAAGTTAATGAATATAATATATGTACACATAATAGACGATATAATAAAAAATACTTTTAACAAACTATACAGTAAATGCTAAACGCTACAGAAATCTACACTTGATTGTAGAGTAATATTGATATCGTAAATGCTGTTGATAGTCTTGAGCAGCAGTAGAACATGTAAAGTGTTTTGGTGTGGATCTGATAAATATTATGTCTATTCTGACATTGAAGCTGGCTATTAAAACAATCAACATTCAAGTTTTATCACTGAAAGTGCATATTCAATGTTCAAACTCTATATTTACTTAAGTTACAGTTTCAAATCTTCAAAATTCAAAGGTAAACATTTTAAATGTGAAAATTCTTGTCATATACTGTATGCCTTCAAATTATGCCTGTATTGTTCAAACCTAATTGGCTGCACAGCTGCACAGCAGAACAATCAAACTCGACATCAGAGCAACATATTCAAATGTTCAAATGCTTCAATTCTTGTCATAAAAGCTGTGTTTTAATTCACCATCTGTCAAGTTCAAATCTTAACTTTTGTCATCAGAGCTGCAAAGCCTTTTGTGAATGAAGTACACATTCAAACATTCAAATCGTTTAGTTATTGAAGCTCCTTACTGGAACATTTAAATGTTTGAACTCTTGTCATTGTGTTGGATAATAAACCCCTGTCATGTTCATCTTTACCCATGTCTGGTGCGGGCATCCCAGTTATAACAAATATGGCACACTGAATATGCATATAACAAATACAACAAAGCTTTTTCAAAAAGAAACAAATGACACAATTCTTGTCTGTGTAAATGCTCCAGTAGAATTTGGGATTTCCACACACCCAAAAAGAAAAAAAAAATCTAGAAACAAACCAAAAGAAAATGTCAAACTGTTCACTCTAATCTAGAGATAATGAACCCTCTGTGAGGGAACTGCTCAACACCCTGATTGTAGTGGAGAGACACCTAAGCCAGGATGTTGTGCAAGTCTCAGCCAACCTCTACGCATGTTCTGCCAGATTTGTGCAAATTAAGCTTATGTAATCTGTCCTGTGTACTAGGGGTGCTCTTTGGGCCCTAGGCATGGAGTTTTCTGCCCTCAGGCCCATATTATGCGGCTGTTGCCTCATGGGATGGGCCCTACCACTAAAGGGCCAAAACTGGTGACAGGGTGCTTTAGAGCTGAAAACATTGCTTACTGGGCAGTAACTAGATTACATCAAGAGAAATTAATTCTTGCTTGAACAGAGGCATGATAGAAAAAGATCAGATTTCAAAACAAGTGGTCCTTACTTCTTTGTTTAGAACAAGCATGGTGCTTATCATCCAATTCCATATTGTAGATGGCTTAACTGACCCTTAAAGACCCTCTTTTTTCATTTGCTAAAGGTGTCAGATGTAGTTCAAGCTGTGCTGATGCTTATTTTTTATCTCTTATCACCTCAGAACACAGATTTTTTAGAAAATTCAACCATTTGGCGTCTATCTAGCACCATGGGTGTTTTTAAGATGCATGTAAGTGGCCTTATCTACTCAGGGGCATCAGGATATTGCCATAGTTGGATGACTGCCTTCAAAAGTGGGTTATCAGCCTTCAGCGGCACCCCAAACATCATGTGTCCATGTTTCTGCAAGAAGAAGAAATGTAAAGCTTTTCCAACAAAATGGGTCTTTAGACAGATAGTCAGCATGGATGCTTGTTTTACATGCTAAGAAGCAGTGCTGTACCACAGGGGTACAGAGGTCATGTGCCCCCTCTAAGATCAGAACACATGAACCAGCTAGAACTGCAGATGGTCCATCTGGCCATCAAGTTCTTTTTACCAGTTCTGAAACATTGCAATGTATTGGTCACCGTATGACTTGCTAACTAAGGACCTCAACATAGCAGTCAAGGAAAACACCTCTGAATGAGGTGAAAGAGCCTCTAGTACCCGGATCTTATATCCCTTTAAGCATGCCCACTTTCTCCAGGGACTGCTAGACAAGTCTACATCTACAGTATTTTATGGCTACCATCTCAGTTCACCATGTCATTATGGTTTCATAAACTTATGTCAACCTTTCAAAGGGGAGAACTGTCTCCATCCACCATGATTCCAGAGCAGTCCAGAATGGGATCTCCTATTTTGTTTGGAGTCCCTTAAGGGCCCTCCTCACGAGTCTGTGCATGATGCCTCTCTGGAAAATGCCTTTTTGGGTAGTGATCAATTCAGCAAAAACACTAAGAGAACTACATTCTCTAGCAATAAGATGGTGGCCAGAAGGCCTTGTAGTTGAATTTGGGATTCCTACTGAAGGTCATATTACTCAATTTTGTGAATCAGTCAGTTGACTTTGCAGCATTCCATGAGAGCAAACCCTCAGAGCTGTTTGCGTCCTATGGTACTATTTATACCAGACAGCAACCATCTGACCCTAAGACCCAAGACACAAGGTGCTCCCTTGTCTAAGCAGAGTCTGGCCCACTGTGTAATGGATGTCATCACCATGGCTTACAGACAGACTGGACAACCAGGCCCTACTGTGACATGCCACACTACATGGAGCGTCTCCACCTCTTGGGCATGATTTACTGACTTGCTTCTCCAGGAGGTCTATGCTGCTGCTGTGTTGATGTCACTGTGCACAAGTTTTACAATGTTAATCTTGTACCTCCTAGTGGTATGCATGTGGCAGTAATCTCTGATCCACTTTTTTTGTTAGTCCTATGGTTAGTTCCGTTCGTCCTTGTTGGCATATGTTATCCAGGTGATCCTTACCACCCATAGCAGTTAGGAATTGTTGAATAGTATGCAAATTATGTATGTACTTGTGGTTCTATGAATCCCAGAGAACCAGCTGACCTTATGAGATCTTGGATAGAAGGTTCTAGACTAAGACAGATATATGACAGCGGTATTTACTGCAAATACTGTATCATATCTTGAAAGGTCTTGGCATGTGTATGCAAAAGAAATATTCTTTCGTGACTAGCTTCCAATTTTTCTTTTAACCAAAGAGGTAAATCCACAAATAACCTCAAATGTCCCAGATCCCACATACAGCAGCTTTAATACTGTGTATAGATGCCATAATCATGTATTCAGGGATACAAGGCAGGTTTCTGAACTATCATTACAAAAACCGAAACTAAAATGCATCAAAAGAGAGGCATGAAGGCACAGCAGGTAGTGTTACTGCCTCACAGCTCCAGGGTTCTGTTTTTGATGCTGAGCTCTTTACATGTCGGCAGATGGATTAGCTACTCAAAACTGCCCTGAGGTGTTAGTGAGTGTGTTAGCGAGAGATAGTGAGAGATTGGTAGCCTGTCCAAAGTGTCCTCCCATTTTGTACATACATACAGGTATATAAAGCTAATTGGATAAGCTGTTATGGACAAATAAAGAATAAAATGTGTAAGATACAGAAAAAATCTCCATACAAACTATTACTAATCCAAATTACACAGGAACATTAAAACTAAATTGGAGATTTAAAAACTCTCCATTGCAAATCACAAAATCATGTTTATCGATTTAATTTTTATTAATCATCTCTTATTTGAAAACAGACAAATGGTTCTATGAACTTTTACCCTTTTCCACTCTAAGCAGATTATTAGTACATGAGAAGCTTTTTCATGGTAAGCAAAAAGTGCCTGCAGCTTCCTTTCACACCAAAAAATTGCTCCACTTCCTCTACCTTGATTTAGTCTTAATCTTACCAGAAACAGCAAAATATAGCTCATTATTCTACACACACAAAATGCTCATAACACACCAACTGCCCACAGAAAGTTCACAGAAACATCACAGACTAGTATATTATTATATCAGGCATGTCATTATTCCCACTGTGACATAATTTTGCTAACAGGGATGGATAGTTGAGCATGACAAATGCAACCAATGCTCAAATTTCTACAAAAGTACAGAAAATGAAGTGAGAAAATTTAATTGTCTCCCAGGCATGATGGTGAAAAGACCCTGCTGATGCAACTCCCTGTTCTAAGAAGATTTATGAAATGTTCCTAGTTTTTATTAAGGGTTACATGAAAATATGAAATACAGATTAATATTACTTTTAGTCATTAGGATGACAGTCAGAAGGATGAGACTAGATTGAATACATATTTTTCATGTCTTAAAAGCAATTTTCTTGGTAACTTCATAATTCCATAAGTGTTATTTCACAGTAGTAATGTTTTCATTATTAATGTAAAATACTAGAAAAAAAATCAAGAAACCCAATTTTTTTTGACTGATTGTAGATGTGCATTGAGTCTTTATTTTTACTTTTCCATGAAATGTCCCTGTCGAAATCCATGACTGTGGTCCAAACACCAGTAGGCCCAGTTCTCAAAATCCAGTAACACTGGTCAAGGTTTAAATCAGAAATTAAGCCAGGAGCACTGAAACCCAAGTTACCACAGCTTAGAATTGCAGGATAACATGACACAAGCCAAGCAGAGTGGCATAAATATACCGACAAATGAGATAAAACGCTAGTAATGATGGGAACACACAGGGGTGGATTAGTAAATCCCCGGCTCATGGGCAGGAACCTATGCAGAAACCCCCTCCTCAACCCACCACATCTGAACCAGTGCTGTATTGACAGCATGTTGAGTCTTCTTTGGCCTATATTAGTTCAGAGTCCATTTTAATCCAACCCATTAGGGAAAAAGATCATTTGCTGGAATTGTTTTATTGACAGACATAGAGTAGGTTTATGGTTATCCATGTTTCTATACGCTTATATAGCTTATCTTTATATTCATTGGCCTTTGTCCCATATACATTACAGCACAATGAAATTATTTTCTTCACCTATCTTAGCTTGATAGGAAATTGGGGTCAGAGCACAGAGTCAGTCATCATACACCTCCCCTGGACCAGATAGGATTACGGGCCCTTTCTCGAGGGCCAGACAATGGCTGCTTGGCAGTGCTAAGGCTTGAACCCCTGACCTTCTGACAAGCAACCTGGAGCCTTAACTACCGAGCCATCACTGCCATGAAAGCCAGACAGTCCTGGGGTCCAGGGAATGCAGAGGTTTTGTAATCCGCCAAAACCCCTGTCTAATTTGCATCCACGATTTATTTGGGCTGTAGTGTGATTAACTGCATCCAGTTTGCACTGTGCACGTTATTGTGTCTGTGTATGACATGCATTTTTTTTTTCAAAAACACTTCCCCACTCACTGCATTCTAAAGAATAAAAAAAAGCTTTTAGCTATTAGCTCTGATACTCAGCACCGATCTCTTTCACTCAGCATCCATTATTCCCTTTAGTCTCATTCCCTACAGCGTGTGTGCATTTGAGCAAAAAGAGAAAGACAGCGAGATCGAGAGATATAGAGAGTGAGAGTAGGAGACAGGGAGGAAACAGAGGAAGTCAATATTTATTTTCAGCAAGTGGTGTGTGTGTGTGTGTGTGTGTGAGAGAGAGAGAGAGAGAGAGGAGTAATTGCAGACAGGAAGCTTTTTAAATGCAATCAGCATTTGCTTCCTTGGAGGAAGAAGTGCAATACTCTGGTGTTCTCTGACTCTTACACACACCATTGCTGTGTGCAGAGATACACTGCATTAGATGGAGCACAGCAGGCTGAAGTTATTTCATTTAAGGTCTTTACACAGAGTACGTTAGAGCATCGTGGAGGGCGTAATGTTATGCAGCCATGAGTAAATAGCTACTGTACAAGTACGCATGTGCTAGTAAATAGCTATATGCTCAACTACAATATATAACCTGTTTTTATCATGGATATTTCAAAATGCTGTGAATTTTGCTTTTGCTTTTTCTTATATAGCAGCATGTCTAAGCTGAAGGATGCTTTACTGAAGTCCTTCTCACCTTTTCATGAAAAAAAAAAAAATCCTAGGCAAGTTTGTTTTTGCCCAAAGAAGCATGCGAAACATTGTATTTATTTATATTCCCTATCCACATACTTTCAGGAAACTTGTCTCCAATTTTCACAATATGGCTTCTCAATTATCCAATCATCAATCTATAGAAGGCGGACTAAGTCATAATATCAGGAACGTCTCTCAACGGTATGCCTTAATAATTAGAAAGTGCGTCAAACTTAGAATCTCAGCATAATTATACATTTTCATGAAATTATGCTAATTCGATCTTGAGCTTGGGTTACTGTATATATGGAGTTTCATGTTCTCCCCGTGTCCACATTGGTTTCCTCCAGGTTTTCCAGTTTCCTCTCACCTCACAGAAACACACCAATAGGTTGATTCGCGACATTAAATGACCCCTCCGTATGAACGAGTGTGTAAGGTTCCCTGTGATGGACTGGTGTCCCAGTCAGGATATAGTCCTGCTTCGTGCCCAGTGATCCCAGGACAGGCTCTGGATCTACCATGACCCTGACCAGGATAAAGAGCTTATTAAAGATCAGTGAACAAATGAACAATAGGGTCTCTCAAGAGTATGCCTTTGTATCTCAAAATAATTAACACATGTCTCAAAATTATACCTTGTGTTTTTCAGAATAACAAGAAAATGTCTCAAAGTAATGACACATTTAGTTTAAATTATGACATTGTCCCCATTTTCACCATATGGATTCTCAATTATCCAATTTTCTGACAGCCAGACAGAAGCCAGACTAATTTATAATAACAAGAACATCAGGAATATGCCTTAGTATCACAAAGTAATTAGGAAATGTCCCAAAATCATTAATTAATGCTACATTTTATTGAAATTATGGCATTGTATTACAAAACAGTGAACGCTGTTCATTTTTATGTCTTAGTATCTTAGAATAAAAAGAAGCTTTTTAAAGGTATGATTTATTATCTTATGTCAATGAAAAACTTTCTCAGAACTATGACTTTGAATTGCTATATTGATTATACTGTATGTGTTGAAATGATGACATGCCCTGTTCACGCTATACTATACATTTTCTATACTGCAAAAAAAAAAGACATCTTAGAAAGTGAAAATACATAATATGGCCAAAAGTATGTGGACCCCTGAATATCACACCCATATGTGGTTCTTCCCCAAACTGTTGCCACAAAGTTGGAAGCACACAATTGTATAGAATGTCTTTGT